>OX333072.1:5070231-5658539 GCA_946863875.1 Alloplasta piceator | reverse complement strand
CAGAAATGATCCTGCTAATATTTGATAATTGTTTTTTCTTCGAAGATTTTTCCATTTTCAGAAATAATTAAGGTAAATGTCCCAATTAATGAATAGCTAAGAATCTGGGGATTGAATTCGGTGAGAAAAAAATATAAAATCACGAAAAAAACCATCGCTTTAATGTTCAAATGATACTTTGATATTTGTACTTTCGAAAAATCACCCTTTAAATTATTTTTAAATGATTTCAAATGAAAAAAAAAGATTTCGAATGAAAAAATTATTGAGCACTGGAAGTGCCTGTGTCCCTAATATTGAACAGGCATGTCCCAGTTACCGAACACTCTCGAGAATTCTTTTTCCGTTCTGAAAATATTATTTTGGGTAAAATATTAATAAATGAAAGCAAAATCAAACACTTGAATAATCTTTTATTAATCATGTAAAAATACAAAAATATATATTTAGTCTCTTTTGACAGGTTTTTGGTTCATTCGCATTTGGTTTATTTTTGCTTTTCAACTCGAACTTTATTTTATTTTTCCTTTCAGCTTCCTCGTTTTTATGTTCTGTTTTTGTTTGATTTTGTCGCAGCTCTCTTGTTTTTCGACTGAAATATCGGAGAGCAAAAAATATTGAACATTACATTCGTATTTTTAGGTTACATTTAGGTTATATTCACTTTTTACTTTTCTTTTTATGTTTATTGCACGAAAATACAAATGAAAAATATATTTGACGATCTTAGAGTTATCATTAAAAGAATAAAGGTAAGTTTATTCAGGAACTTACAGTTTTTGTTTGAATAAATCCGATTCGCACGATCTGTCACGCGTTAACTGTCTCGATGTTTTGATGGGTTTAATGACGCCATCTTGGAGAATTCGAGTGTTCAATAATTGGGACACACTGCATTTTCTATGTCCCAATGATCGAACACCGTATTTTTTAACAAATAATTAATTAAAATTTTTTTTTTTAAATTGTTATTTGTAAGAAATTTTCTGAGGAACCTGAAACACCTTTACTTTTTGAGATGCGACAGTTTTTGAATTTTTTATGCCCTTACGCGTGAAGCGGCGCGTCTTAGCAAAAACGATAAGCAGTTACCACGAGATGTCAAATCGGATCACCGTTGCTGATTAAATAATTTTTTTCTCTATTAATTAAAACTTTTTTTGCACAAGTAAGGTAACATTTCGATAGCTAAAAAATTTCGTATGTGTAATGAATTTTTTATAAATAAGTAAATGCATGCAGGTGAATGAGAAATAATAAAAATACAAGATAGTGTTCAATAATTGGGACCTGTTCAATAATTGGGACATTTACCTTATTTCTCAAACATTGGCGGCGATCATTGATTTTTTTGATGAAAAATAAGTTTATAAATTTTCGCAATTTGTAAATTTGTCAATCGTTCAGCAGAACTTTCAGAACTTCGAGTACATATTTGTTTGATTATTTTCGTTTCGCAGATTCTTGTGATCGGGACCGCGGTTCAAATTTAATGTTCTCCCCTCCTTTCTCTTTTCAAACGTAAACGGGATCATTCATTTTTATCGTTCCATTTAATTGCACTTGAAACGTGATTCACAGCTCGAACTTTGGGCTCTTTCTCTCTCGCACTTTCAGAGTACTTTCGATTGTTTTCCTTGGCTCGATATTATTTCGCGTTTTCGCTCGATGCAGTCCTGCTTCTCGTCACACGTGCGTGAATTCATCGATTCTCAAGTATGCCGCGCACGTTTCTTAAAAATATATTTTTTTCTTTATTTCCACCACTCGCGAATTCGCCACGAGCCCGGAAACGGAAGTAGCGAAGGGCATAATTTTGGCACGAAGCTTTCAGCGGCCTTTTCGATCCTCGCAATCGAAACCAAACTTCACATCGAACTTTACTTCTTCAGGAATGAATCAAAATTTATTCCCACAGTAAAATTTATCTCATCAAGTTGCAATTCAAGATCAAGATTCATCTGTGCTAATTAAATTTTTTTTAACCCTTTAAGCTTTAAACTTATTAATAACAAATAAATTTTGAGGGATTACATTTTTTTGAAGTTCAGGTTTTGGTTAGAAGATTAATTTTTTTTCTCATTTGTCTGCTTGCGCAATTTTTTTCATGTTTAAAATAAATTTTGAAGAGGTTGGAAGTGTTTTTTTTCTGGGATTAAAATGGCGATCAAATAAAAAAGTAGCAAAAATTCAAGATCGAGTTTAATCTGTGCCAATGCATTTTTTTCATCCTTTAAACTTTAAGCTTCTGTACAAAAAATGGATTTTTGGAGGTTCAATTTTTTTGAAGTTCCGATTTTATTTAGGAGATTAATTTTTTTTCATATTTGTTTGCTTTCGCATTTTTTTCATATTCAAAATTAATTTTGAGGAGGTTGAAACTGTTTTTTTTTTTGGGACTAAAATGACAATCAAATAGAAAAGTGGCGAAAATTCGCTGCCATTCAAAGCGCGAATGCATTCCGTTCATTTTTTAATGACTATCAAGACATCGTTTTTCATAATTTGCTTAATAATAGTTGATTTTAATAATCGTTGATTTCACTCACATTTTTTTGACTTAAGATGCACGGAATTATCGATTCAAGAAAAAAAATCTTTCGCCTGATCGTGCGATTGTAAATTAATGGAAAAAGAAGCAACATTCGAGTTTCGCTGTGCCAACTTCTCGATTTGTAAGCCTCGTGGCGGTGTAATTTTTACTGCGTAGAAAACCAGTATCGATCGAAATTACACATGACTCGATCCATCGTTTTATCATATTTATGAAGTGCACATACGGGCTCAACGTGTTCTCTTTCAAGAACGTGGAAGGAATTTGAAAAAAAAATTCCATTAAAAGTGCCATTTTCATTGACTTTATCGGAGCCCAGAGCCAAGATTCCCCGATTAAATAAAAATAAATTTTGAAATTAATGCAAAAATTGATTTTCATCTTTCACAATCGAAAAAGATATCCCGAATTATTTTTTGGATTTTTTATAGCAATGAATTGTTTTGTGCCAAAATAAAATTGTTGGTTTTTTTTTTGTGAGAAGCAGATTTTTTACCTGTTTTTTTTTCTTTGATTGGACGGAAAAAAAATTTGCTCTTGGGGGTCAAAAATTTCGCTTAGGAAGAGGAAATTAAAAACGATCACCTTTTGGGTGACAATCGGTACGAAAGAATGAGTCGGAATCTGTGGCAAAAGTATGATGTAAGTGAAAATGAGGAAAGTGAGAATGTTTGGAGAACCGATAAGGCTGGACAAGGTCGACTGGTGACGGGTTGATCGAATTACCGTTTCTCATTTATATAAATATAAATATGATATAAAGGAGATTCGCATTGTTTATTTTATGACTTGACCGCGACTTTTTGCGAATTAGGCGAAATTTGTCTTTTTTTTTAATTCAGCGAGTCCCAAAAAAATTGTTAAATTTTTTCAGATTTTTTAGAGGTGCCATTTCAGAAATGTTAAACTTAAATTAATTGAAGTTATTAATAAAATGACCATCAAGATTTCTAAATCTGTATTTTTCGATTTTGGATCAACATAACTTGTTAATTATGGCGCGGAGAAAAAAAAATCTATTAACCTTTTTTGGTCGATTACCTTTTTTTTGTTTAATTTTTTCTAAAAACTGGATCGTCCAAACAATTAAGATTGTTTTGACCTATTTGAACGATTGGCACGCTGCATGAATTTAGCGGGCATTCGGGGAACTTAAAAATTCATATTCATCAGCTTTTGAATTTGCAAAATTGAAACCTTAATGTTGAAAAAAAATCTTCAAAATATTCAATTTATTTTTGTCAATTACATGAATGCATTTTTTCCACTGAATACGGAACTACCAGTGATTTCTCCAAAAACTCAAAGTTTTTATTAAAAAAAAAAAAAGATATTTTTATAGATTTTCCTTGATTTTTAATAAAATTTTATTCGACAGAAACTTTGCTCAATTTGTAATCAGCGGTGAATTTTCTATTGAAATAAGGTTTGCAAGCGATAGGAAAAAACGAATTTTGCTCATTTTTTGAGCGACTTTTCGAAAACATCAACAAATTTCAAATGCTCATAACTTTACTTTGGTTTGACCGATTCTAACATTTATTTTTTGTATGCAAAGGTTATGACTAAATTTAGAAAAGGGAGAGAATGGAGTTATCAAATGGTAGAGAATTAACCGTAGATTTTAGTATAATTTTTTCACGGTGAAGTTGCATTCGGTAGAGATGTAACGTGCCTTTTATTTGTCTCGACGAAACTCGCTGATTTTGCGGTAATTTTCGACCGGAAATTTTTGTAAAATTTGCCGGGGAAAGTCTACAGATGAACAAAGGTATTTGTATGGAAAATTTCATACTTTGCGAAGAAAAGGAGGTCGAAAACGCGGAAATTGCGACGTTTTATTGACATCGACAAAACGATCTTTTGCAGGCTCGCGAAGGAGGAGGAGCCGAGTATAAAAAAAAAAGAGGTCAAACGCTGCCTCGAACGCGAGTGACAAATTCTCTCTAGCCAAGATCATTATCGTCGCAGTTTTTCTTATGGTCGCTTTTCAATCGATTTAAATTTTTCGCAATTATAAGTGCATTTTTTTCTCTGTATTGGTATTTTTTTTTGCATTACGAGGAGCCAAATTAAAGGGAATGCAAAAATCTGTGGCGAGAACGTCGATACGGCGATGTCGAGATAATTTGCAGAACTGGGCCAAAGGCATAATGGGAAAATCGATTTGGCGAGGAAATCGAGTGTATGTAGGCTATAAGTGAGGGAAAAACATACTTTCTACTCAAATGGGTTAGAGTTTTCATTTAAATGGTAATTTGGAGGGACCGATTTTGTTTTTAGTCGATGGTCAGCTGGAAAATTGGGATAAAATATTTTTTTTTTAAATAAATATTTTATTGATTAATATTATAATGAAATATTAATATGTAAATTAATAGATAAATAATTAAATTTATTAATGATTTTTATTTAATATTATTATAAATATTATAATTATTTTGTTTAATATTTGAGGCATTCTACATCAAGTGGGCCACCCCATTTTTTGAAATCACCAAAAATCGCATACAATTTTTTATAAAGTAGTCGTAACTGTCAAGAAAATTCGTGATTTTTTTCAGATTTTTATATTACATATTTTAGCCGGAAAAAAATACAAAAAAATTTCTCGTTCCATTTCGTAACTCGAAAATTATTCATCGTACGAAAAAAAAGGATGACATGAAGTTTAGGATTTTCAACGTACTTTTCACTGAAATTTTTTGCGAACTCCTCCGAAAGTTCTATATGCCGTTTTCGGAGCAAATAATGTTCTGATATCTTTTTTCTCAGAATTGACAACTTCGATTTGTCTGTAATTTTAACAATTTTTTACTTGATATATTTACAGACTATACAAAAATTGGCTCAGTGGAGAATCCATTCCTTCCCATGCGTTTTTTATGTGTGCATTAACAGGGTTGAAACTAACCATATATATTTTCTAAAGCCCGCATTTTTGTTTATTTTTTGTACTTTTTCAATTTTTTCAACTTTTTTCATTTTTATTTTTTTAAATATCTTTTTGTACATTTTAATAAACTTTATCAATGGACCCATGTACACCGATAAAGTCCATTGAAATTAAAGTAAAAGGGCTACTCACGTCTCTCGATTACAAAAATAATTAATTTACCCTCTTTGGATACACCGACCTTTCTATGGCCAATGAGTACTTTTTTAGTTCGATCTGGGCATGATTTTTGGGAATGGAGCAACGATACTGCTTCGTTCCTGGAATCGTCTTCGCAGTATCAAAACGAGATTATTTTATTATTTTTCCCTGTCTACGATTAATAATGATAAAATATCAACATCTATACTATTTCGTTAAATCACTCTATAATGATAGATTGTATCAATAAAAATGCATTTGAAATAATAGATTCTCCACTACGCCAATTTTTTAATAGTCTGTAAATATATCAAGTAAAAAACTGTTCAAATTACAGACGAATCGAAAATGTCAATTCTGAGAAAAAAAATATCAAAACATTATTTGCTCCGAAAATTGCATCTAGAGCTTTCGGAGGAGTTTGTAAAAAATTTTAGTGAAAAGCACGTTGAAAATCCTAAATTTTATGTTCAACGTTTTTTTTGTACGATGAATAATTTTCGAGTTACAAAATGAGACAAACAAATTTTTTGTATTTTTTTCCGGCTTAAAAAATGTAATTAAAAGATCTGAAAAAAATAACAAATTTTCTTGATAGTTAGAACTACTTTTCAAAAATTTGTCTGCGATTTTTGGCGATTTCAAAAAATGACTGACTTGATGTGGAATGCCTCATTTATAATATTTAATATTTTTTTACGAAGTAGGTAATAAAATAAACTTTTTTTTTTTATAAATGGCAAATTGAGAAAAGTGTTTTTCATTGATTTAAAAAGTTACAGAAAAATTGCAATTATTTTTCTCATAAATTGAAAATTATTTTCAAAAAAGTTCTAATTCAATTTTTTTGCATTTTTTATCCGATCTTTTTTATCGATCTTTTGCCACGACGAAATTATGAGGATGGGAGATGATGGGGGTGAAATACGAATTTGTGTCGGGAGGCGTTGGGCGTGTGATAT
This sequence comes from Alloplasta piceator, assembly GCA_946863875.1. Taxonomy (NCBI): domain Eukaryota; kingdom Metazoa; phylum Arthropoda; class Insecta; order Hymenoptera; family Ichneumonidae; genus Alloplasta; species Alloplasta piceator. Next base: position 5,651,926 of record OX333072.1, on the reverse strand, counting down.
CTGGCTCAAGGAAACGAAGAAACTTCGCTGTCGTGCAATATCGAGAGATTCGATGAACGGGGTCAAGGGCCAACGAACCGTTGAAACGAGCGATAAGAACAATCGTGGAAAATGGAGAGCAAAAAGGAAAAATATGATATGGAAAAAAATATATATATGAAAAATTGACGCTAACCTGTTTGAGATGGTTCTGAGGCCGGGTCGCTTGAGAAAGGCCAGTAAGAGGGTAGCATTGAGCATAAAAGCGCCGAAAAGTACAATGCTCCAAAGGGCGATTCCCGAAGCGTTCCACCATCCTTCCAGACTTCCCAGATCCGGGACGAGCGTGCTTCTTCCACCTCCCGTACTCTCCGTCGTCCCTCCATCCATTCATAAATGTTACGACAGTCCTGCAATTGTCAAATTCCCAAAGAAAAACTCATTAAAAAAACAAATAATTGTCAAAAAATCGTCAAAAAGTAAACATTACAAAAATGTACGTTTTTTGGCGTTTTAAGGGAGAAAGTCACTGTAAAAATAGAAAAATAAATAAATGAAATAAAAAATATTAATATTTTAGTAAATATATAAATTTATATCAAGAAAGATGCAATGGGAATTTTCCGATTTTCTCGAAATGACTTTTTTTTGGCTTTGACCTCACAAAATTATGAGTCATTTTTCAATTTTTTTTTGTTTCATATACTTATAGAGGCAGTTAATAATTACTATTTTCAAATCCTCCTTGGATGAAAGAAAGGCCCTTAAAAATGAGAAAAATTTAAATTCGTCGCCACTTTAAAAATAAAAAAGGGTTAAGCATAACGATAGTTATTTGTGTATATATATTCTAATTTTTCAATAATCCTTCACCAAGAAATCAATGGGACAATTAAAAGGAATTTTTGTTGTTGTTAACATAATATTTATATTTCTGTTAATTAAAAAAATTGACAATCGAAATTGCTATGAAATAAATTGAACATATGGATTTTTTTTTCACAGACATAACTAATTATCAAAGAATCGGGTTATTGTTATTTTATTAAGTATATGGGGCATTCCAAGTGAAATCGTGGGGTCATTTCCCTCGGGTCATTAGATACTTGCATAACTTTTTCTCACATTGATTCCAGTTCAAAAACAGCCTTATTTTTTAAAAGAATTTTCTCGCTACGATCATTTTTGGGTAAAAAAGGGATAACTGAAAAAACACCATTTCCAAATTCTGCAATTTTTTCCACAAATTCTGGGTAAAAAATAAGTAATATCTATCATGATTAGAAAGTGGGATGCACGGCTGCCCCATATTTTTTTTTAACTTATTTTTTTTAGTTTCTACAAAAAAAAAAATAAAAAGGTAATTCCTAATATTCCTTACAGAAGTAAAAAAAAAAAAAAAAAAAAAAAACATAACTTGGAGAATTTTGATATTTAGCATATTTTCCAAAATAAATCAGAAAAATATTCTATTCAAAAAAAAGATTTTTCTCATTTATTTTGAAAAATACGCAAAATATCAAAATTTTCCAAACGATGTTTGATTTTTTTATTTTTTACTCATATGAGGGGTATTAAGAATTAATTTTTTCATTTTATTTTAGAAATTGAAAAAAAAGACAATTATAAAATAAATATGAATAAGTATTTACACAGAAATGATCGTCGCGCCACCTGAAGGAGTAGCGAGAAAATTCTTTAAAAAATTTAGGTTGTTTTTGAAGCGGAATCAATGGGAAACAAAAGTTATGCAAGGATCTGATGACACGAGAGAAATGACCCCACGATTTCACTTGGAATGCCCCATATACTTAATAAAATAACCATAACCCGATTCTTTGATAATGTTTGTGGAAAAAAAAATCGACATTTTTTTCACCCCATTGACAATTTTTTCACCCTCAATTTTAAAAAAAAATCACTTTCTGTGCGTCTCTGTATCTTCCTTTAATTTTTTACAATATCCAAAATCGATTAGATTAGAAATTTACGCCTAAAAAAAAATTCAATTAATTTTCATCAAAGTGTTTTCTTCCATCGTGAGAGATTTTATTTATTTTTCACTTTTATTATATTTATTTTTATCTTCCGGCATGAAGGATCAATCCAATATGATCCATAAAACCGTTTTTCTTTGATCTTTTTTAAATTCGTCCAGAATTTCGCGGGGTATTTTTTTATATTTTTTTAGATACGTGTTATACGTCTTTGTCGCGTAGGAGATTCTCGAGACACGTCCGTGAACGAGATATTTCAATGACACTCGGGCATAGATGACTTTAGGGTAACATGGGACGAAGCACCTGGCGGATAGATTGACTTCGAGAGTGAATAACGCCACACAAAACGCTCTCTGTTATTTTCCACGCAACCGGAAATCGTTTTGTGGGACGACGTTCCTCGCCCCCGTTATTTTCTCGCAAACAGAGGCCAATTGACGACTGCGAAGCTTCAACGAGATTGCGCTTTGTGCCTCTGTCGTTTTTCGCATAGCAGCAACATTTCGCCAAGAGAAGAAGGCACTTTTTACCTCGAAATTAGCGTCGTACAGAAATATATTCGTAAACCATGCTTGTGGAGGCCGTTGCTTTTTCGAGGACGAATTTTAGGAGAAATTAACAGAGACCCATTGATGCGAAAATGATTTTGAAATCATATTCACGGAATAAGATATTTTGAATTTGGGTTAGTTGACTGAAAGAAATTAAGGTAATTTGGAAAATGCGTCTTTAGCTTTTGAATGCTTGTATTACTTTTGTAGGGTTAGCTCGAGGGTTAGTATTTTTATTTTTTATTTTTAGAAAGAAATTTTCGTGGTCCAAAGAACTCTTATATTTTATAGTTGAATCAGTTTTTAGTCGAAGGTCGAAGTTAGAAGTTAACTTCAAACTTCGACCTTCGACCTTCGACGTGCGAAATATAAAAATGTTTAAAGTATTTTTAGTTTTCAGTTGTATTTAGAATTTGTCTCTTTTCAACTGTTTAAAAAGGATCTAAAAGTATTTATAAGAACTGATAAATGGTTTAAGTTAAAAGTTCCAATTTATAAAAAAAAAACAATTGTCTTATGAAAAATGGTATACCTCAAAAAAATTGAAAAAAATATCCTACCTACTGAAAAGACTAACAATTACCGAAGGATATTTCTGAAAGGAGTCTGTAAAGATAAAGGATACAAATGGCGATCTTGCCTAAACCATTTTTGGGGTGTACAAATTTTTCTTAGGCAGGATCGCCATTTGTGATGTCAGAATTTTCTGACACCACTTTTTGGATGTACAATTTTTTTTAGGCAGGATCGCCATTTGTATCCTTTATCTTTACAGACTTCTTTCAGAAATATCCTTTGGGAATTGTTAGTCTGTTCAGTAGGTAGGATAATTTTTTTCAATTTTTTTGAGGTATACCATTTTTCATAAGACAATTGTTTTTTTTTTAATTGGAACTTTTAATCTAAACCGTCTATTAGTTCTTATAAATACTTTCAGATCCTTTTTAAACGATTAAAAAGAAGCGAATTCTAAATACAACTGGCTAAAAATACTTTATCTAAACATTTTTATATTTCGCAGAATTGAAGTTTGAATTTTTTGCCAATTTTTCAAGCTCCAACAAAATTGTTTACCTATATAATTTGCATCCCTTTGAACAGTCAGCTGTTTGCAAATTAATTGAATAAATCTAAAATCGCATATGAGGCGTTCCATGTCACTTCCGCCAGTAAAAAAAAAATTCCATAAATAATTTTGAAAAATCGAGTTACTTTATTGAAAAATATTCAGTGTCGAAATTAAAAAAAAACAAATTCTGACGTTTTGTTCTCGTTGTCACCATTTTTTTAACATTTTTCCATTCAAATGGCTATATCTTTGGCAGGATTTGACGTATTTACATTTGTAAAAAACGAAAATCCGCGTCTTTTTATGGCCTTCCGGAAAAAAATTAATTTAGATTTTATTGAGCAAGACAAATGTCCGTTTAAGGGCAAATTAGGCAAAAAGATTTTTTTTTCTCAAATAAAGACACTCGTTATTTTTTTTTTTTAATTTCCCCGAATTCTATGTACATAATATATTAATAAAAAATAAAAAAATATCGAAAATTCGTTTTAACAGCTATTTTTTATATTATTCATTAATATTTAAAAAAAATAGCTGTTACTTCACGATGTTTAGTAATCCCATAATATAAAAAATACCAAAAATTCGTTTTTCGTATTCACAATTCAGGGAAATTTAAAAAAATAAAATAACGAGTGTCTTTGCTTGAGGAAAAAAATGTTTTTGCATATTGTGCCCTGAAACGGACTTTCGACTTGCTCAATAAAATCTAAATTAATTTTTTTCTGGAAGGCCATAAAAGGACGCAGATATTTTCGTTTTTTACAAATGCAAATACGTCGAATTCTGCCAAAGATTCAGCCATTTAGATGGACAAATGTTAAAAAATGGTAATCAACGAGAAAAACGTCAGAATTTTTTTATTTTATTTTGACACTTCGGTGAATATTTTTCAATAAAGTAACTCGATTTTTCAAAATTATTTGTGGAATTTTTTTGTTTTTTTACTGACGGAAGTGACATGGATCGCCTCATATCTAGGCCCAGGATAAGCCACTTTTCCCATTATTTCCACGCTAAAATTTCCAACACGTACTTTTTGAAAGCAACTGAAAAAAATTGAATTAAAAAAAAGTGGGACCATCTGCACACATTAATTAGGCAGGCGGTTCCACTATTCGTGTCTCATCCCATCGAGCCATCTTGGGTAAAATGTTTCGAACAAAATTTCGAGGTTACCTTGACCTTTGTCCCTCTCTCAGGCTCCTTTTTGAAATAAGGCTCTTAGGATTTCGGGGTCAATTTTTCGCGACTCCCACGCAAAATACGAGCGTAGGTGATTTATCGACAGTACAGATATTTTTTTTTTTTTTTTATAATACTTGCTCAGCAATCCAAGGTCTTTGTGCCAACACCGGTAAAATGTCTGCATGGAAATAGAGAAGTGCGTTAGACATTGTGTCGCCTCAAAGGTGTGTCGATATTACGAGGCATTTTGCCGGATGCGTGGGCTTTCGCCTCAAGACGTTAATGGAAAATACTATTTATTGCCGCCGGAAAGAAAATAAATTTCCACATAGTTCCAACAAAAAAAAATGGCTAAAAAAAAATGCTGCGTGGAATAAAAGTCTCACGATACGATCTTAGTCAATGGAAGAAGCACAAATTACACTTTCCCTCCCAGTTTTTAGCAATTTATTGAAAATGAAAAATGGTTGACCAAAAAAAAATTATTGGACTTTCGTTTGAAGAGATTCGGCATAATTTTTAGAATTGAGGGATACAAATTCTTCTCTGATGGAAATAGTTGGTGAATTTTTTCTCTTCTCCCAATTTTTGGCAATTGGAATTGAAAAAAAATGCTTGGGCAAAAAAAAAACAATTGGTCATTTGTTTGAGGAGATTAGGACATAATTTTTTTAATTGGAGGGTACTCGATAATCGGGTAATCGATGTCTGATAAGAATAGTTGGTTAATTTTTTTTTTTTTGAGATAGCTGTATATTTTTTGTGATGAAAATTGAAAATAATTTTTATATAACAATGCCATGAGTCACGGCTTTGAAAAACAGCGCTGTTGGAGCGAAATCAAGGCACGCCTTTCGATTCTCGTTGTTCGTTACAATCAAGCAAATAGACCGGATGCGTGGGCTATAAATATATATATATATAAACAAAAAAAAATGTCCACCGTTCACGGATTATTTTTCCTTTCACGTTATTCCACGTTTCACAACGGGATATATCTGTGATAATTTCCTTTCGTTTTATCGAATAGCTCAGCAGTTCAATTACCCAAGATTTATCAAATTCAAGAATTCAATCAAGATTTCGTAATTGGAGAACTAAATTATACTCATTCATATCGAGTCAATAATAATTATAATTAGTTCATAATAAATATTCAGCGAACGAACATTTTAAAAATTGAACGTAAGAAAAGAATTAATTTTTTATGACGTCATGGGTTTAATAACAAAATGAGAAGAGCAAAAAAAATTAAAAGATTAATTTTTCGTCAATACATTTTTTTCCTCTCTGGAAAGAAATATATTTTGGTGACTCGAATTGAAATAGGAATCCACCCTTATCCATGCATATACATTTTTATGTTTTTTTTTTTAATCTACTGGATGATCTCATTGACGAAAGTTTTTCGCTCGCACGAAACGCTCAACAGTCGTCGATCAGCTGATCGACCAATGTTTGCCGATTACTTGCATTTTTTCCCTCAAATTTGATAAATAAAATCTTCTTGAAACGAAATTGATTATATAAGACACTATAATTGTCCAAATAATTGTCCAAACGATCCAAAAAATTATCCAATTAATTATTCACAATTAATCGTGAGCAAAAATAATTTTTTTGCATTGATTACAAACAAACATAATTTTTCAAAATTATTTTTGGGCATAGACAATTTTTTTAAATTATTTTTGAACGTAAATAACTTTGAAATCCCAATATTAACCTCGAATCGTCAATGAAAAAATAATTGTGCTAAATTGATTATAAGCAAATATAACTGTTCAAAGTTAATTTTGAGTAGAAACAATTTTTTTTATTATTAAAAATATAGCTTTGAAAATCCAGAATTAACTTTGCAAAATTATATTTGCTCGTAATCAATTTATAAATATTAATGGCAAATAATTGATTTCGTACAGAATTAAGGATTTACTGGAATTTTTTGTTAACCTCCAATCATTGATGCATTTTTGTAATTTTAATTTAGATAGTATATTTACTTTCGAAATTAATCGACAAAATTTTATTTTTGACCAAAATTAATTAACCCGAAATTCGTTTCTTCTCAAATAATAAAGGAAGTCTATTTTCTTTCAAAATAAATTAAAATGTAACCAATTCATTTATAAATGCATATTTATCGTGTGTTTTAGCATCAATTTCGAATTTTCATACTTTTTAAAATAAAATTAAAAATTAATCGTTTAATTTAAATTAAATTAAAAATTAATCAAGTAATTAAAATTAAATAAAAAATTAATCAATTAATTAAAATTAATTAATTAAAAATCAATTAAATAAATTAAAATTCTGTACAGTCAATTTGGAAAATCTCTCTCGTTCGAAAATCGTTCGAAATTTGGTAGAAAATGATGAAACATATTTTGAATCCATGAAAATGTAAATGCGTGAAAATTGATGGAAAATTAAGAATTAAAAAATGTTTCAAGCGCAAATAACGAAAGAACGAGTGGGAAGAATGAATTTAAAAATTCGTTATACGACAGCTGAATAAATTATAAATTTATATGAATGGAAAAGCGATCAAGGAAAGAGTAACCAAAAATATGTGAGATGAATGAATGGATAAATAAGCGACTAAAAATGGAACTTTTGAAGAATGAAGAAACAGCTTTAAAATCGGTGCTCAGAGCGAAAATTTTGGCAAGTGTGTAACGCTTGCGTGCTGTTTATTTACAAAAAAATGTACGTAAGATAGTCGAAAAAAAGAGCAATAATTCAACGGGAATAAATGAGAAATGCGGGGTTTTTTTTGGGTCTCGGGCTGGACGCATAAAACCGAGAGGACTTGCGAAAGACAAGAGAGTGACCAACGGCGAGTATCGATGATCACGAAAGGCCCACGGGATGCGGTCAATCATTCGGTGCTTGTTTATTGTATGGGGCATTCCATGTAAAATCAGCGTGGATTAAAAAAAAATTATATTTAATCCGAAAAAATTATATAAAAAATTCCTTATTTCGTATGGAATTTCTTCGACGAAATTGAGTCTTTTTGTTTATCATATTTTTTATATTTCTTATATTATTATTTATCGAATTTATTATTCATATTCCTATTATATTTATTTTTGTAATAAATTTTTAGAACAGAAAAGAACTTACTGCTTTTTCAAATATAACTTAAAAATGTGTATATTTGGAAAATAATTTTTGAGATTATTAAATCAGATTTGACATATTGTTTATTTGAGGAAAAAATAATAATAAAATTGTCGTTTAAATAATAGTGAATTTAAATAAACAAAGCAGGATGCGATCAAACTTCCGGTGCTTGTATATTATATGGGGCATTCCATGTAAACTTAACGTCAATTTTAAAAAGTTATATTTCGTCTCAACAAATTCTAAGAACCTTCCCATTTTGTGTGGAATTTCTTCGGCAAGATTAGGCAGTATTTTTTATTGTTTATCTTATTTATTAAATTATTTATATTATTTATATTAATCATATTTATCATATTATTTATTGTATTTATTGTTCACATTTTCAGTATATTTATTTTTCAAATAAATTTTTAGAGCAGAAGAGAACCTATTGCTTCTTCAACTCTAGCTTAGAAATGTTTGAATTTACAAAATAATTTTTGAAAATTTTCTGAGAATTTAAAATCAAATATGACGTATTGTTTATTTGAAAAAACAAATATTACGTTTTGAATAATAGTAAGCAAAAAAAGAAAACAGGATGCGATCAATCTTTCGGTGCGTGTATACTTATTGTATGGGGGATTCCATGTACAATAGAAAATTATTTTCAATCTAAAAAATACTAAATATAAAAGTAATACTAAAAAATAATTCCCTGTTTCACTTGGTATTTCCTCGGCAATATTTCACAATTTTTTAAATTTCCTTATGAAATTTATTTTAATTATATATGTATTTTTAGTAAATTTTTTGTTGCAAAAAGGAGCCTCACGTTTCTTTAACATAGTTTGGAAAATTTGTTAGAGCCACAAAAGTAATTTTGAGATTCTCTTCTGATTTTTAAACCAAATTTTTTAAAAATGATTATGAGCGAAAAAATGAAAAATGCTGTTTTTTGAGGACTATAGCAATGGAATGAATCACCGTTCACTGAAAATGAAGAAAATTGAAAATTGGACTGTCCATTCAACGTGGGATGGTCCATGCATCCTTTTTTCTTTTACTTTGTCTCTCTCTCTCTCTCTCTCTCTCTCTCTCTCTCTCTCTCTCTCTCTCTTTCTCTCTCTCTCTCTCTGTTCCTCTCATTCTTTTTGTGTATGCGCGGAGGCTTTCAAAAGTTAAAAATAGAAAATGTACACACTAATACCGTGCGATGTGCAATTTACGTTTTAGTCTCATGTACACGTGCCGTGAAATCGGGTCTGTGAATGTCGGACCAGCCGTTCCCATCAATCCGATCGTCAAACTCGGAAAAGTACTTCGGGCATGCATATGCACTTGGAGACGTGATATTTTCGACCATTGATCATTTTTATTTCACTTCCTGATCAAAGAAGCCCTCGTTTTTGTAAAAACGGAAAAAAAATCGTGACTTTCATGCTAAAATTTTCACAACGTCCCAAATTGTCGAGAAATCATGCTTAGGAAAAAATGTCTGTATATGCATGCGTGTTGACCTTGAAAAATTAAAGCTGATGCATCTGAAGAACGCTTTTGGAGGTCGAACTGAAATTCGGCGTTTATCTTCCATTTCGCTCTACGAAATACGATTTTTCGTCAGAAATTCTAAATTCCAAATTTTTTCAATTTCTTGGTTATTATTATTGTTATTATTATTATTATTATTATTATTATTATTATTATTATTATTATTATTATTATTATTATTATTATTATTATTAGCTGTAGTATTATCATTAAAATGTCAAAAAATTATGTACATATTTCATGAATGAATTGTGAATACTTTTGAGTACGAGAAAATCATTATAAATTAATTTTTTTTGTTTCCAATGAAATTTGAATATGCATTTTATGCATTATTATGCGCCCATAAATTATTCCACGATTCGTAAAATGCTTTTGTGTCTCGTGAAAAGAAATATTTGGATGGTCGTTTCGTTGGCACTTGTAATAAATATTTCCGTTCATCAATGACGTACGTATGAATGAAAATTCAATGAAAATAATGAAAATTCATTGAAATTATATTGTTCCAACGTCCCATCTCGTTCACCTCGTTCGCGCGTCATCCGCGTGCATTTCCATTCAGAATACCTTTTTCCCGATTGCTTCGATCAATTTATCGAGTGGATTTGTATAAGAGATACACGAGAGATAAATTCACCTTGAATTAGGAGACTTTTCAATGACGATGACTTCAATAATTATACAATAATTTTTTTTAATTATAAAAAAATTAGTTCTGATATTTCGGATATTTTTTAATGTTCTTCGAATGCTTTTTTTTTTTCGAAGCTCCAAGTCTGTAGATATGTAAGTGCGATGATTTTGTTCCTTCGTCGCGGATTATTTTATCAAAATTCGTGATGAATAAAAGACTTCTCAAAAATTGAAATGATTTTAAAAGGCGACAAATGGGAATTGTAACGTAATCGGGCAAACAAAAATTGTTATCTGTGTATAAAGAATGAATATAAAAGGTAGAAAATCGGAATTTCGATCTTGTCATCAAAGGAAGCGCGATTTTGCAGTGATTTTTTTTTATGACGATAAAAGTGTAGAGAGACCGAATATATCCATATAGCTTATATATTTACATATGGAGCATTCCATCCCAAAACGGACAGTTTGAAAAACTTTTTTTTTGTTTCCTCAATTTTTTAATATTTTTGAGTACCCATCGAAAGACCCTCCTGTTAAATTTTGAGATTTTTTTGATTACACGTTCAAAAGATATTAAATTAACAAAAAAAACGCTCTTTTTTTGGTATTTTGGTCACAACTTCTTTAATAATGGTCCAAATTAAAAGTTTTTTTTCGAAATTTTGGTTTTTTAATGATTTTTTCAGAAAAAAAAATACAACAAAAATATTCGACGTGTTTTTGAATGAGTTTTTTCGGTTTAAACTTTAAATCGCGTTTTTAAAAGTGATTGTCAGTTTTGATTTTATTTTCATTTTTTGTTTTAAACATCTATCTATTCAACAATTTTTAAGGCTGTTTGAAACAAACAATTTAAAAAAAAATAAAAAATGACACTCACTTTTAAAAACGCGATTTAAAGTTTACAACTCAAAAAACTCATTCAAAAACACGTCGGATATTTTTTTTGTATTTTTTTCTAAAAAGGCCATAAAAAACAAAAATTTTGAAAGAAACACTTTTAATTTGGACCATTATTAAAGAAGTTATGACCAAAATACCAAAAAAAGCGGTTTTTTTGTTAATTCAATATCTTTGGAACGGGTAATCAAAAAAATCTCAAAATTTAACAGGAAGGGTCTTTTGATGGGTACTCAAAAATATAAAAAAATCGAAGAAATAACTGCAATCGAGCAAACTGTCCGATTTGGGATGGAATGCCCCATATATATAGCGATGATAATCCGAGTTTACGCGTTTTAAAGTCAAGACATCCATCGAGGAAAAAAAAAATAGTTGCTCTTGCCAGAAAGTTCTGAAGTCTGAGAGGAGAAAATAAAGAGAAATAGAGAGAAAATAAAATTTTCTCGAGGACAGGAAACGATTAGCGTAACAAAGTCTCTTTAGATTGTCGTTTTAAAATTGGCGTTTGTGCAAATTACATTATTTTGTATTTATTTTCTGAAAATATGCTAATCTGAAATTTAAAAAAAAAAAAATTTTTTTTTTTAAATCTAAAATATATATTTTTTTAAAGATTAATTTTGGTTTTATTGACAAGAATTTTCAACATACATTTTTTTTCCACGTGTCTTTCAGGCTCGGTGGAATCTCAATGAATTATTCCATTATTCTGATGCACAATGGAAATTCATTGTTTCGCCCGAGCTGAAGATTACTCGGCAGTTTTCAAGCGGACCGACGTGATTAATCCAACAGCGCTGCTTTTCCGATATCGCTATTTTCACCGCTTTAGTTTTATACATCACTGGTGTCGTAATCAAGCACGAACTTTGAGTCTTTATCACGCAAAGACTGGATGATCTCATTGACGAAAGTTTTTCACTCGCATGAAAGGCTCAACAGTCGTCGATCAGCTGATCGACCAATGTTTGCTGATTACTTGCATTTTTTCCCGCAAATTTGATAAATAAAATCTTCTTGAAACGAAATTGATTATATAAGAAACTATAATTGTCCAAATAATTGTCCAGAGGATCCAAAAAATTGTCCAATTAATTATTCACAATTAATTGTGAGCAAAAATAATTTTGCTGCATTGATTTCAAACAATTATAATTTTTCAAAATTATTTTTGGGCATAGACAATTTTTTAAAATCAGTGGGTGGGGGTCGAAGAGTCGACTAACCAATATTTCGAACGGCCGAAATCCCGAATTTCACGATTACGAGCGTTCGAATAACGAAGCGCCGAAATCCCGAACGCCAGAAAAGCGAAAGCGGAGAGAGCCGCCCCATGCGTAAGAGAGAGAGAGATGTGCCTCCTCTCTCTCTTACGCATGGGGCGGCTCGCTTGACTTTCTCTTTTCTGGCAATCGGGATTTCGGCGCTTCGTTATTCTAACGCTCGTAATCGTAAAATTCGGGATTTCGGCCGTTCGAAATATTGGTTAGTTGACTCTTCGACCCCCACCCGCTAAATTGATTATAAGCAAATATAATTGTTCAAAGTTAATTTTGAGTAGAAACAATTTTTTTTTAATTATTAAAAATTTAGCTTTGAAAATCCAGAATTAACTTTGCAAAATTATATTTGCTCGTAATCAATTTAGAAATATTAGTTGCAAATAATTGATTTCGTACAGAATTAACGATTTACTGGAATTTTTTCTTAACCTCCAATCATTAATGCATTTTTGTAATTTTAATTTAGATAGTATATTTACTTTCGGAATTAATCGACAAAATTTTTTTTTTACCAAAATTAATTAACCCGAAATTCGTTTCTTCTAAAATAATAAAGGTAGTCTATTTTCTTTCAAAATAAATTAAAATGTAACCAATTCATTTATAAACGTATATTTATCGTGTGTTTTAGCATCAATTCCGAATTTTCGTACTTTTTGAAATTAAATTAAAAATTAATCAATTAACTAAAATTAAATAACAAAATTAATCAATTAATTAAAATTAATTAATTAAAAATCAATTAATTAAATTAAAATTCTGTACAGTCAATTTGGAAAATCTCTCTCATCTTTCATATCCGGCACACTTTTTAAATTTTTCTCGTAGCGAGATTACCTCAACACGAAAAATACATTGCATTTTCCCAGCGCGGATTCTTTGGGATAATTTTGCACGACATTGAAAATGTAAAACAGGAGTATTTTTTTTTTGTAGAAGAGAGTGACAACGTCTATTAGGATGAGCGAGTGTACGGAAATATGGGCGATTCATCGAGGATTTTAGTTAAAGAGGAAGAGCATGCGAACGTGCAAATACACATTTAGCACGTTTTTGACGAACTTTGGCTGAGAATCAATTCTCTCTCTTTCGCTCTCGTCCCAGACACAAAACCCACGCACAATGTCTGCCATATGCATTAAACGATATGGCACACGCAAAGAGTGAAAAAAAAAACATAAAAAATCCATCAACGAGACCCATTAAGGGGTTTTTAACCGGGAGAGAAAGAAATCAGGGACTTCGTCATCTCAGTGTTTAGTTTGGCTTTTTGCTCTTCAAATACGGCGTCTCCAACGCAAACGTTATATTTTCCTGACAAATTGTCGTCACAGTTTCAAGAATTTAAAAAAAAAACCATGCAGCCCGATCAATGAAAAATAAAAAAAATGGGTGCGAGCAATTTACGCCAATTACAATTTCTTGCAAAAAAAAAAGAACAAGATTGAATCTTAATCGAGATCGCAATGACGATTTTTCTCAACGAGAGAAGAGCCAAGAAAAAAAACGGCAACTATCTCTATTAGTCACGAGAGCAAACTTCGACCCCTGGCTGAATACTCGTTTTTCTGAGATAAACACGAGAAATTAATCGCACGAGATTTTATCTCGGGATACTTAAACGTAGATTTCCGTTCGTAACGGAAGAAAAATATTGCGAGTCAAACGCTGAGAGACGAAAGATTGTAACGCAAATCCAGCCTCACGGATCTAGCGCCATTAACGACGGACTTACGCCCTTTTGTCTGTCAATATATTTTTTTTCTTCTCTTTTTCATGCTGATTTCTGTCTCTCGCGGGAATCCCGGGACAAACGTCAACGCCACACGCATTAGCCTCTCTCGTGCGTAAAGTCCAGCGCGTTCAAGAGTGCGTCATACCTCGCGCGGCAAAAGACAACACGCGCTCTGACGTTACGAGTGCCAAAAGACCAAAAAAAAAGACGCTAATTACACCTATAATGGAGTAGGAAATGGCGCTCTGGCGGATGAAATGTTCTTTGGTACGAATACAAGGAAAAATGGTGTATTTGATGCGAGGTAGTGAAGATTCGGGGGAATATGGACCACCCTTGTATACGTCTGGCTGTGGAATCTATCGAGACAGATCAGATGAAAATTTTGGTGATTTTTGAAAATGTTTATTACAATAATAGTATATTGAATGCGAGAGTAAATATTTGGGGGAATATGAACCATCACTTTTGTATGCCTGGCTGTGACAATCTATCGAGACAGTTTAGATCGTTTCAGATTTCTGGGATTTTTTAAAAACGTTTATTACATCAAATAAATAAAGAATAAAGTGTTATTTGGTACGAATAAGAGAAAAATGGGATATTTGATACGGTAGCGCAAATTTGGGGGAATATGGACCACCCATTTAGATCATGATGATGATCGTAGACTTTTAGGATGTTGTAAACGAGTTTATTACAGACGTAATAATGGAAGAGATATTCTGGCGTCAAATAAAGCATTCTTTGGCAAGAATAAGAGGAACAATGGCATATCAGACATTGTAGACAAAATTTGTGGGAATATGAACCAATTTTGTACGCCTGGCTGTGACGATCTATCGAGACAATTTAGATCGTTTCAGATTTCTGGGATGTTTAAAACGTTTATTACAACTGTAATGAAATAGAGAAGGTATTCTGGCATCGAATGAAATGTTCTTCGGTACGAATAAGAGAAAAATCGGATATTTGATACGGTAGCGCAAATTTGGGGGAATATGGATCATGATGATGATCGTCTTAGACTTTTAGGATGTTGTAAACACGTTTGTTACATCCATAATAAAGGAGGAAGAGGTATTCTGGCGAAAAATAAAGCGTTCTTTGGTAGGAATAAGAGGAAAAAGGGCATATTAGATACGGTAGTCAAAATTTGGGGGAATATGGACCACCCTTGTACGCCTGGCTGTAGAATGGTTGTTTAGATCATAATAACGATTATCTTTTGACTTTTAGGATGTTTTACAGACATTTATTAGACCTGTAAAAAAAGGTATTCCGGCGTCGAATGAAAAGTTCTTCGGTAGAATTAAGAGCATAAATAGTATATTTGATACAGTAGTGAAAATTCAGGGGAATATGGACCACCCTTGTCAACTGGCTGTAGAATTTATCGAGACAGTTTCGGTCATGATCATCTTAGACTTTTGGGAAGATGTGAACACGTTAATTAAACCCGTTATAAATTAAGAAATGGTATTCTGGCGTTAAATTATGTGAGGCATTCCACGTCAAGTTGGCCACCCCATTTTTTGAAATCACCAAAAATCGCGTACAAATTTTTATAAAGTAGTTCTAACTGTCGAGAAAATTCATGATTTTTTTCAGATTTTTATATTACACATTTTAGCTGGAAAAAAATACAAAACATTTTCTTGTTCCATTTCGTAACTCGAAAATTATTCATCGGACGAAAAAAAAAGTGCAACATGAAATTTAGGATTTTCAACGTACTTTTCCCTCAAATGTTTTACGAAATCCTCCAAAAGCTCTATATGCCATTTTCGGAGCAAATAATGTTTTGATATTTTTTTCAGAATTGAAATCTTCGATTTGTCTGTAGTTCTAACAATTTTTTACTTGATATATTTGCAGACTATAAAAAAATTGGCTCAGTGGAGAATCCATTCCTTCCCATGCGTTTTTCATTCCAAATGAATACACAAATTTCTCTGTGCATTAACAGAGTTGAGACTATCCATAGATATTTTCTAAAGCCCGAATTTTTGTTTATTTTTTGTACTTTTTCAATTTTTTAAACTTTTTTCATTTTAATTTTTTCATTTCATTTTAACTTTTTGTACATTTTAATAAACTTTATCAATGGCACCATTTACACCGATAAAGTCTATTCAAATTAGAGTCAAAGGCTATTGACGTCTCTCGATTGCAAAAAGGAATTAATTTACCCTCTTTGGATACACCGACGTTTCTATGGCTAATGAATACTTTTTTAGTTCGATTTAGGCATGATTTTTGGGAATGAAGCAATGATACTGCTTTGTTTCCGGAATCATCTTCGCAGTATCAAAACGAGATTATTTTATTATTTTTTCTTGTCTACGATTAATAATGATAAAATATCAATAACTACACTATGTCGTTAAATCACTCTATAATGATATATCAATAAAAATGCATTTGAAATAATGGATTCTCCACTACGCCAATTTTTTTATAGTCTGTAAATATATCAAGTAAAAAACTGTTAAGACTACGGACGAATCGAAGATGTCAGTTCTGAGAAAAAAAATATCAAAACATTATTTGCTCCGAAAATGGCATATAGAGCTTTCAGAGGAGTTTGAAAAAAATGTCAGTGAAAAGCACGTTGAAAATCCTAAATTTTATGTTGTACTTTTTTTTGTACGATGAATAATTTTCCAGTTACAAAATGGGACAAACAATTTTGTTGTATTTTTTTCCGGCTAAAAAATGTAATTCAAAAATCTGAAAAAATCATAAATTTTCTTGATAGTTGGAACTACATTCTAAAAATTTGTCTGCGATTTTTGGCGATTTCAAAAAAAAAAGGTGCCATGGTTTTCCAGCATCGGGCCATATTACCCCGACTCTCACATCGTCCATATGTATTATTAGCATAAAATGAACGAGTAATAACAGTGGCCACATAAGTTGATACATTTACATGCAGCAATCTAACGCGGACACGCTTTCACCGTGAAAATACAACGAAGACATATTGCACCGTCCATTTTGTGGCCACGGCGATGTTTATCCGCGTATTCCTGATTTTCCCGGTAACCCTCCCCCCCTTCCTATCCCTGAACAACTTTCCTCGACACATTTGCAATTACTCGCTATAAAAAGAAAATCATAATTCAGGAAGTATCGCGATAAAATGACTTAAAATAACCACTATTAAATATATATTAGGGTGAATCGAAAAAACTAAAAACTGTTGGCTACCCTCAAAAATCAAAGATATCGTTGAAATAAAGGTCTCTGTGCAGTGGTTCGATTTTTTGAATTTTTTTAGAGCGCGCGCGGGGCGTCCAAACACGCCATTTTTAGCCTAAAATTTACTAAATCACTGTTAAACGAAAACCGATCATTCAAAAAATTCTGAATTTTTAATATAAGGTGCTGAGACATGTACTCTTTCTAACCCATATTTACTGAACATTAACAAATAGTTCATATATGGGGAATTCTTAATCAACTGGGCCACTTTTTTTTTAAACCTCTCCAATTTTTTTCAAAATCTGCCAGTTAAAAATATTAGTAAAAAGGAACGACTGTGATTTTTTTAAGATTTTTTTAGGCGTCCGTTCAAGATTTTCAATTTTTCATTACGAACACTGTATCTCAAAAAATATTCATCAAACAAAAAAAAAACATAAGAATTAAATTTTTTTTATTTTTTTCACTTTATCGAAAAAAATAAAAATCATAATTTTTCTGCATTGAGAAAATTGAAATTGGGCAAAAAAATGAAAATTTTTTTTTTTTAAACCTAATAAAAAACTTTTGATTCTAGTATTTATTTTACAGGATGTCTATTATTAGGTGAAGAGTCTGCGAAAAAATTTTCAGAGTGACACCTGCAGTGATTACGATGAAAAAAAATGGAAACATGAGATTTCGCAGGGTTTTTATTTTTTTTTATCGTAACCATTGGAGGTGCCATTCTGAAATTTTTTTCGCAGACTCTTCACCTAATAATAGACATCCTGTAAAATTAGTACTAGAATCAAAAGTTTTCTATTAGGTTAAAAAAAAAAAATTTCTTATTTTTTTGCGAAATTTCCATTTTCTCAATGCTGAAAAATTATGATTTTTATTTTTTTCGATAAAGTGGAAAAAATAAAAAAGTTTTTATTCTTATGTTTTTTTTTGTTTGGTAAATATTTTTTGAGATACAGTGTTCGTAATGAAAAATTGAAAATCTTGAACGGACGCCTAAAAAAATCTAAAAAAAATCACAGACGTTCCTTTTTACTAATATTTCAAACTGGCAGATTTTCAAAAAAATTGGAGAGGTTCAAAAAAAAAGTGGCCCAGTTCCCATATATGAACTATTTGTTAATGTTCAGTAAATATGGGTTAGAAAGAGTACATGTCTGGGCACCTTATATAAAAAATTCAGAATTTTTTGAATGATCGGTTTCCGTTTATCAGTGATTTAGTAAATTTAAGGCTAAAAATGGCGTGTTTGGACGCCCCGCGCGCCCTCTAAAAAAATTCAAAAAATCGAACCGCTGCACAGAGACCTTTATTTCAACGATATCTTTGATTTTTGAGGGTAGCCAACAGTTTTTAGTTTTTTCGATTCACCCTAATATATATATATGTGCATAAAAGTATAACCACATTGAGAAAGAGCGCCGGAAAAACATATTTTCCAAGATAACTCGGGCGTGAAAATTTGTCACAGGAAAAGGCTTCAAGCATCAAATTAACTCCGAGGGTGAGATGAGAAAAAGAAGAAAAAGCAAATCAATTTCTCGAGAGATTGAATCCAATTTGTTATCGCCAACAGCTGAGCTCTCGAGATACACTACCTCTCAAAAGTTTGGAAACACTCGCCCCGACTCTTTTAAAAATAAAGATATTTCAATTCAACAAGCGGCTTTTCAAAGGGGAAATATTCAGCTTTATTTCCCTTTTTCCAAAAAAAAAATCTGATTTTTTTTTAAACCGGTACGCCCTTTGAAGCGTGGTCGTTTTTCGGATTTTTTTTGGCGTTGAAATTTTGACGCATGACCCATGAAAAATTTTCTTCACTCTGTTTGTTGCATGAAAAACTTGCGAGGGGGATATAAGCTTCAATTTAGCTTGGTAAAAATGTTGTGAACAAATTTTTTTGCATAAATTTTGCAGAAAAATGTTGCAAATTATTTTTGCGAAACAATTTTTCCTAACAAATTTTGCAAAATAATTTTTGTGCAAACAATTTTTCGAGACGTTTTTTTTTTGCAAAAAATTATGTGAAACTAGATATAAATTACCAAACTAGTTATTTAACATCATAAATACTAAAAAATTAAAAAAAAAAAATGAAAAAAAAAATTTTGACAAGCTTTTATTAGATGTTAATAAAAATTAACTAAAAAGTTAAAAATAATCTTATTCCGATTGGAAATAAGTTTTCAGATAAAAGAGTGTTACATTTTAAAAGCAAGAGAAAACAAAGAGGGTGTAACACGCTTTTATTTGAAAACTTATTTCCAGTCGGAATAACATTATTTTTAACTTTTTATTTATTTTTCATTAACAACTAATAAAAGCTTGTTTCATGTTTTTTGCAATTTTAAAAGAGCAGTGACATTTTTGTGCGGCGCGGAATCGGGGCGAGTGTTTCCCAACTTTTGAGCGGGAGTGCATATTATATTATGAGTCTCGCCAAAACGCGCCAACGAACGATTATGCGAGTCCCGAGGCGATTTTCCAATTTAACTTTTTTGCCGTTTTAACCGCGTTTTGCTTGATATCCAAACGACTCAAAAAGAGAAAGAGAAAAAGAGAGAGAGAGAGAGAGAGAGAGAGAGAGAGAGAGAGAGAGAGAGAGAGAGAAAGAGAGAGAGGGAGAGAGGGAGAGAGAGAGAGAGTGAGAGAGAGAGAGAGAGAGAGAGAGAGAGCCTATATGAATATATGTATATCACGCGTGTATTTCTCCACCCGAGAACTAAAGTCAAGATGGGACGTAGAGGATAGTCCGGCGACTCCAATAATAACTTTTTCGAGAGTGAAGAGAGTTTGTAGAAGAGAGAATCGCGATGCGTGTCGCCGCGAGGAGAGATATTTTGCACATGAGAACAAGAGTAACGAGATTGCTGGAGACGGACACGTGCGTGATATACGCGGTTTATTAAATGCGTAAATCAAAGTAAGCATATGAAATATTACATCTCGGGAGATACAATTTTCCCGACGAGTTTCGTAAGTTTAAGGGAGCTTTCCAGTGTGAAATTTTCAAAAAATCGATTTTTTTTTGCTTTATCGAATAGTATACTGTATATTGTATGGACCTGGCATCGCTGATTGACCGTAAGTAAACGATTTACCTAAAATTTCCTCACTTGAAACTTTGAACGCGTTTTTCTCGAAACAGCATTTTTCAAAACGGTGTCCAACTTGGAGGGCAGAGTTTTAAAGCTATCGAGTTGAATTTTTTACACAATATTCTTAACGTCATTGTTTATCGTGCTATGGAAGTTTTTTTTTTTGACATCTTCCTATTTTTTTGTAAAAAAAACTGCCAACAAAAAATGCTAAAATCGATACTTTTTGTTCAAACCGGCGCCATTTTTGCAAAAAAAAAAAAAAGCCTCCACAGCACGAAAGCCAATTATATACCGATCAATAATCTTTTTGTGTTTTTTGTTTCAGATCAAAATTGTGACCCCCAACGTGGACACCACATCCAAGTGCATTTTCTGCAACAGTGGTTTCATCATTTTTATAGATATTAATTAATAAATAAATCGATCTTTAAAAAATTGTTTTGTATTCTTCAATACCCAATTAATATACAAAAAAAAACCAGACCGATTAGATTATTTTTTCTTTGAAAAAAAAATCGCGAAAAACAGCGATTTTTCGGGCTGTCACACTGGAAAGCTCCCTTAAGGATGTCGAGTCCCAAATCGCAAATGATGAGAAAATTCTGAAAATGTTGTATTTTTTTGGATGAATTATTTAAGAGGTCGTGTAAAACTTTCACGACCATTAGGAAGCTTGTTATCGAACAATTAACATTAACAAATTAAGTTAAATTAAAGATAGTCTTATGGGAACTGATATAACTTTGCGATAAGTTTTTTTTTGACCTCTCAATTTTTTA
Source organism: Alloplasta piceator (assembly GCA_946863875.1). Classification (NCBI taxonomy): domain Eukaryota; kingdom Metazoa; phylum Arthropoda; class Insecta; order Hymenoptera; family Ichneumonidae; genus Alloplasta; species Alloplasta piceator. The sequence goes on along the minus strand of OX333072.1, from coordinate 5,630,827 downwards.
ATAACCACACTATATTGAAAGCAACGGAAACAAAACGAAGTTTATTGATAAATATTTTTTTTCATTTGTTTAAAAAATTGTTCTTATCAAAATGTTAATATTTTGATAACGAGCTTCCTAATCGTCGCGAAATTTTTACACGAACTCTTAAATACTTCATACAAAAACATACCGAATTTTCAGAATTTTCTCATCATTTTTCATTTTAACCCTTAAGGAGGTTGAAGTAATGATGATAGAATTGTGAAAATTTAATATGTCTTTACATGAAGTATTCAGGAGGTCGTGTAAAAATTTCACGACGATCGAGAAGCTGTTTATTGAACAATTAACATTATAAGATTTCGTAGGGACTCAACATCCTTAAATTTTCAAAAGTATGTCGCATTTGTGTGACGCGGATACTTTGAAATTACTTTGTCACGCTTATTTAGTGTTTGTTATTTAGGTAATTATTTATTTATAATTCACAATTTATGGTATTTTAATGAAGACGCAATCGTTTAGAGTTTTATTAATTATTGTGCGATTTTTCTATTGAGCGATTTTTCATGCTTTCTCACGAAGAAATCGTGGTTTTTTTAAAAATATTTTTGGGAAATAAATAGATTAATATTTCAGTGAAATAAATTGATTATATTATTTATGTGAGTGAAGTCTAAATTTTTAAAGAATTTTTGCCAAGAATAATAACCACAATATTGTTGAAATTATGTGCAACTGAAATAATTTAATGGCTTTTTTGAAAATTGAAGTTATTATCGTCATAGTTGCAGTTACCATTTTTTTGGTCAGCGTTACCATAAAATATAGGGGATGCATCATAATTTATGCAAATATAATTAAAACGTCAGAATTCAAAGATTTAAAAAATCCGAAATTTTTTATCAAAATTTATAAGCCACGCGCCATAGCGGAATAATTATTTTCTCGATATAGTTTTGAAAGTTTTTGGAATATTTATAATTTTAGAGTTTTTGTTTGGTGAAAAAAAAATTCGTAGTAAAAATATTTTTCAGTATTATAAATTAATAAAATAATTTTTTTTTAAATTTAATTTTTGAATTTGATGTAAAAAAATATAATTTAATGTACAGTAAAATGTAGTAAAAATAGTTGTATAACGAACCTCTAAATTTTATTAGAATTGAGGGAAAAAGAATAGTAACCACAACTATTGAAATTATATAGTCAACTAAATAATTATCCTTTGATAACTTTTTTCAGAATTGAAGTTATAATTATTATAGTTGCAGGGATCATATTTTTTAAGTTGGAGTTACTATAAAATGTAGAGGGGATTCCAAGGCACTGTAATTTAAGCAAATATGATCAAAACACCAGAATCTAAAAATATCCGCAATTTTCCATAAAAATGTATGATTTATGAGCAAAAGCAAAAAAATTATTTTCCTTCTGTCTCAAGGCTAATAATTTTTCATACAAAATAGCAGAAATTTGAGTGTTTTTCTTATTTTTTTTATTTTCATACCTTTGTTTCAAAAAAAGGCTGAAAAATCAAGAGCCCTCTTCAGATACAGTAAAATCGTAAAAAAATGTAAATTAAATCGAAAGGAGAAAGAGAGAGAGGAAGGGAGTCAAAGGATGATTGAATTGACTTGGAATATCTCATATGTAAAGTGCACATACGATAAAGATGACCGAGTAACACAGATGGATGGAATAAAACGCGGAAAAGACGAACGAGAAACAGAGTTGATTCAGTTGAGCATATATGTATATCGTTACCGCAAACAGTGAATATAAATGGCACAAGGCGAGGTCGAGGGGGTGTAATGGTCTCAGCACGTGGAAAGCATCCAAGAGCAAGGATTTTTCCAAGTGAAAGATATTTTCCGCTGATATTTTATGCAAACGAGGGACACATTATATAGATGAAAAACAGGTGACCGAGAAAAGCGTGGAAAATCGTCAATTGACGAGAGACAAATCTATATGGGGCGTTCCATCCCAAATCGGACAGTTTGAAAAACTTGTTTAAATTATTTTCTCAATTTTTTTATATTTTTTAGTGCCCATCAAAAGACCCTTCCTGTTAAATTTTGAGATTTTTTTGATTACCCGTTCAAAAGATATTAAATTAACGAAAAAACTGCTGTTTTTTTGGTATTTTGGTCATAACTTCTTTAATAATGGTCCAAATTAAAAGTTTTTTTTCAAAATTTTTTCTTTCTTATGACCTTTTCAGAAAAAAATACAGCAAAAATATTCGACGAGTTTTTGAATTAGTTTTTTCAGTTTTAAACTTTACATCGCGTTTTTAAAAGTGAGTGTCATTTTTTATTTATTTTTTTATTTTTTGTTTTCAACATCCATCTATTCAACAATTTTTAAGACTAGTCCGATCGTGAGATTTCCATAAGTACTATTTTTTTTCGATTTTTGAAACCTAAAATTTTTTCAAAAATTAAATTATTATGAATACCAATTTTTGTTACTGTATAGTATTTCTTTCAATATTTAGAATTAATTTTGACACTTTATTATTGTTAACAGGTTCTTAAAATTAATAATTAATCGTTAAGTCTGTTTATGAACAATAATAACAACAGTTTTTATTTATTCACGTATTTTTTTGAAAACCTTACATAACCTTACAATTTAAAAAATCTGTTAATAATGGAAAAGTGTCAAAATTAATTCAAAATGATAAAAAAAAATACTATACAGTAACAAATTAGTATTCATGATAATTTAGTTAAAAAAAAAAAAAAATTTATTTTCAAAAATCGAAAAAAATAGTAGTTATGGAAATCCCACGATCGGACTAGTCTTAAAAATTGTTGACTAGATAGATGTTTAAAGCAAAAAATTTAAAAAAAATTAAAAATGACCCTCACTTTTAAATACGCGATTTAAAGTTTAAAACTCAAAAAACTCGTTCAAAAACTCGTCGAATATTTTTGTTGTACTTTTTTCTGAAAAGGCCATAAAAAACAAAAATTTTGAAAACAAAACTTTTAATTTGGATCATTATCAAAGAAGTTATCACCAAGACACCAAAAAAGAGCGATTTTTTTGTTAATTTAATAAATTTTGAACGGTTAATTAAAAAAATCTCAAAATTTAGCAGGAAGGGTCTTTTGATGGGTACTAAAAAAAAATAAAAAATAAAGGGAATAAAAAAAAAGTTTTTCAAACTGTCCGATTTGGGATGAAACGCCCCATATATATCCGTGTCTGAATAGTGTATCAAATGAAAATTACGACGGAGAATTGGAGCATCGATGTTATAATAATCGTAAACGTACGTTCTATAGCTAAATTTATATGAAATATCGTCAAACTTCCGACAATTACTCAAGATAAAATAAATCCATGATGATAAGACAGTCGATAAGAATTTTTAATTAAAAGAAAGGAAGAATAGAAGCGAGACGAATGATTTTATATAGCCCTTAAATCCACCCTCTTGTATTTAATTTATAATTTTTTTTTACGATTGTTTTTACGATTGTTTGTTTTGTTTAAATTTTGTTTCTCGAAATAAAAATAGATTGATTGAAAAATCGATTTAAAAATTAGAATTTTTTTTAAGAAATCTGTAATTTTATATCAAATTTTGAGATCTGACAATTACTCAACATAAAATTAAGCCATGATGATAAGACACTTGATAAGAATTTTTATTCAAAAGAAAAAACAATAAAAGCGATACAAATGATTTTATATTGAGTCCTTCCAATCCACCCTCTTGGATTTTATTAGCAATGTTTTTCTACGATTGTTTCATCAGCTTTTTGTCCAATTTTTGTTCTCGGCACAAAAATATCGATATTCAAAAATTAGACATTTTTTTTGACGAATCTACAATTTTATGTCAAAGTTTGAACTCTGAGTTGGAATATGCCAAACCTATTTTCTCTATGAGCCTTTTTTTAAATTTTTTTTCAAACAAATAAAGCGGGATTTTTTGAGATTTCTTAATTTTTGTATTTTCGTTTTAAAAATAAAAATAAAAAAAGAGCTGATAGAAGAAATCTGAAAAAAATTGGGAGGGCTCTCAGGACTTGATTCAATTGTGGAAAAATTATTAATCGGATCCGGGAGGGTGAGGGTCAATTTTGAGAGGGTGGTTGAGTTTACTTGAAAAAAATACCCTGTGCTCATGTTCTTTGCGAGAAAGAAGGTCGATGGTTGTTGATAATCCAGAGTTCAGACACCCACGCGAGATTTCACGGACGAGCGAATAAGAGTGAGAGGAAGGAAAAAAAAAATAAGCTCTCCTCTTTCTCATTTGCAAATTATCCGAACGTTTACCGCGGAGACTTTAGCCAACGTGCACACTTTTCTCATTCGTGTGTACATAATTTTGTACTCGGGCAAATATTAATCGAACGCTTACACAATGTAGAGCAACTGTTTGAACTGTCAAGTAGGGTTGTTGCACTTTTAAGGGGGGGATGAACTTGCGCGGAGATTTTTTTTTCACTGTATTTACGATTTTTGAAACATTTTTCAAGAAATAATAAAAAGTTGGGCATAAAATTGAATTTGCTAATTTCATTTCCTTCTTTATATTTTATAATTTTATTTCATTAATTTATCATTTGTAATAAATAATTTATTTGTATCGTTTTATAATTTTAATTTTTCATTGAGAAGATTATAGGTCGAATAATTTTTATTTTTATTTCTGGAGTTATCTGCAAAATTTTTAGAACATTGAAAAAATGGTAGAACATTTAGAACAAACGTCATTATATATGAATTTAAGTGGAGGAATGTTTTTAAAAATTCGTACGAAACAGTGAAATATCGCGAAAAGACTTTTTTAAATCTTTAATTTATTTAATAAAATTTATGCCTAATATTAGTGATCCATAAAATAAAAAATGGTTCATGAGATAATTTGTTTAATTAATATATATATATTTATATTATTTTTATGATTTAGGTAGTATTTAGTGTTTTTCTAATAAGTGTTTTTTTTTTAAACACTTTTTAGAGATAATATAAAAAATTAAGAAAACTTTGCAATTTTTTTTCGATTTTCCTGCAAAATGGTTCATAATATTAAAAAACTGTTAGAATATGGAAGCGTCATTACATGCGAAATTGAGTCGAGAAACGTTCTCAAAAAATCGTGAAAAAAATTAATTAGCAAAAAAGACTTTTCACCCAAAAGACTTCTTTACCAAATAAATTTTTATAACCGATATTAATGAGACATAAAATAAAATAAATTATCTTTCACACAATAAAAGTCAAGTATTTCGGTATCAAAATAATAATTTTTTAATTTCTCCTAAAAATTTAATCTCGGCTGTGTGAGTAATAATTTCTTTTTAGTACTTTTTTATAGCATAAAATTCATCCGCGACTTTTTTTTATTTTCTTTTCATTACGATTTTGATGTTCCTGCAAAAAATATCCAAAATCATAAAAAATTTACGAGGACCGTGAATAAGCATGAAATGTAAGTGGGTCATTCCATGTCAAATCGACCAAACGTTTGAATCGACCCCTTTCAATTTCGATGAAATTTGGTCAAAAATTTTCGTTTTTAACAAAACGAAGTTCTACCAAAGGAAAAAAATAATATATATTTTTATTTCGAAAGTTATCCAAAATTACGAAAAATAATTCATCTTAAAGAGTATACTTGGGGCTATGAAAAAAAATATTCCGAATTTTTTTTTGAAAAATGATGAATTTGGAGAATTTTGAATTTTCAAAAATCATGAAAATCCAAGTTGGACATTAAATTTTTTTTAAATATAATACCTCGTACTGATCTTAAAAGATCCTGAAATTTTCAGAGAGGTGTTTTTTTTTCTAAAATATAAATTTTTGAATTTTTAAAAATTGTTTAAATCCACGATCAGCATTAAATTTTTGGTTCAATTTTTTTTTATATAATACCTTGTACTGGTCTTAAAAGATCTTGAAATTTTCAGGATGGTGTTTTTTTGTTTCGAAAATATAAATTTTTGAATTTTGGTAAAAAATTTTTTTTTCGTTTTACCAAAATACTGTTACTTTTACTTTTTTTTATTGCTTAAAATTACAAAACTACATGATTGCTCAACTTTACTTAACTGACGATGAGAGGTAAAAAAAAATTTTTTTTTACAAAAATTCAAAAATTTATATTCTTGAAACAAAAAACCACTATCCTAAAAATTTCAGGATCTTTCAAGATCAGTACAAGGTATTATATAAAAAAAAATTAACCAAAAATTTTATGTTGATCATGGTTTACACGATTTTTAAAAATTCAAAAATCCATATTTTTGAAAAAAAAACAGCTCTCTGAAAATTTCAGGATCTTTTAATGCTCAGTACGAGGTATTATATATACAAATTTGAACTAAAAACGTCCAACTTCGCGATTTTTGAAAATTCAAGATTCTCCAGATTCATCATTTTTCAAATTTTTTTTTTCAGAATATTTTTTTTTTTCATAGCCCCAAGTATACTCTTTGAGACGACTTCAGAATTATTTTTCGTAACTATAATAGTTTCCGAGATATTAAAAAAATCAACTTGAAAGATTTGAAAAATTGTAAAATTGTGAAATTTTTGATAACTTTCGAAAAAAAAAATTAAATTTTTTTCCTTTGGTAGAACTTCGTTTCATCGACAATTTCATCGAAATTGAAAGGGGTCGATTCCAACTCTTGGTCGATTTGACATGGAATGGCCCAAGTACATTGGGTCGGCGATCCCGGAAATTCTTGAGTCTCGTCTTCGCTGCCAGTTCGTTCGGAAAACGAGAAAAAACACACGGATTTCCGGTGTCTTTTTTTTTTGCAACGTTTGTAACATCGTTCATTGAACATTTCCGGCGTTACGCATAACCGTACTTTTGCGAGACAGAATGGCGGAATTGGAATAAAAAGTAGTGGGAGAGGGGGATTAAAGAATCGGAGAAATGAAGAATTGCACTTACCGATGCACGACACCGGCTGTGATTACGCTAATCCGGTCCGCGTTCCACTTTCCAAATGCTCGAAATGCTTCGGCGTTGTATTTACAAGAGTAACAAGAGGTCGTTCCGTATTCTCATTGTGCGACACGTGATATGCTCTTCCGGTTGTATCATCGCTGGTCACCTCGATTCTTGGATCGAAACGGCAATTCCTTTTCGACCTCGGAAAATTTATGGCCCCACGTCCAAGATCCTGGAAAATACAATGAAAAGTTGATTCTCGAGAAAGAGAAGAATCAAGCAAATTTTTATCATCATTTCCGCGCAATTTTCTATTCAGCAAGGACTCAAAAGTGCTTTGAGTAAAAATTTAAAAAAATTCTTCAATTATTCCAAAACTCGTCCTTTGAGACCAATTTTTCGCGATTTTCAAAATTTTCCAACACCAAAAAATGAATCAATTCAGGCTCTATGGTACTAAAAATATGAATTATGAATATTGCAATGTGGAAATAAAAAAAAAAAAATCATCAATTCAATTTTGTGGAAATAAGATTTCAAGGGACTAATTGGATAAATTCTCAAAATTATTCCAAGCCTCGTCCTTTGAGAACAATTTTTCACGATTTTAAAAATTTTCCAACACCAAAAAATGAAATCAATTCAGGCTCTATTTACTGAAATATGAATTATGAATATTACAATGCTGAAGTTAAAAAAAAAAATCATCAATTCAATTTTGTGGAAATAAAATTTCAAGGGACTAATTGGATATTATTTTCCCTCGCATAAATCCTTCATTCAAGTGTGTATAACGATTTTTTTCCATCATTTTTTATCCTGTCTTTTCCTTTTTTATTATGTACGTAATTCTCTTTTTTAATTTTATATCCGAACGTCCCAAGATCCTGGAAAATTCAATGAAAAGTTGATCCTCGAGAAACAGAAGAATCAAGCAAATTTTCATCATCATTTCCGGGCAATTTTCAATCCAGCAAGGACTCAAAAGTCCTTTGAGTAAAAATAAAAATAATTCTCAAAATTATTCCAAGCCTCGTCCTTTGAGACCAATTTTTCACGATTTTCAAAATTTTCCAACACCAAAAAATGAATCAATTCAGGCTCTATTTACTAAAATATGAATTATGAATATTACAATGCTGAAGTTAAAAAAAAATCATCAATTCAATTTTGTGGAAATAAGATTTCAAGGCACTAATTGGATATTATTTTCCCTCGCATAAATCCTTTAAAGTGTGTATAACGATTTTTTTCCGTCATTTTTTATTCTGTCTTTCCTTTTTTTATTATGTACGTAATTCTCTTTTTTAATTTTATATCCGAACGTCCAAGATCCTAGAAAATGCCATGAAAAGTTGATCTTTGAGAAATGAAAGAATTTTCCATCCAGCAAAGATTGAAAAATCCTTTGAGTAACATTTAAAAAAATCTCAAAATCAATTCAAGCCCTTGTGAACAATTTTTCACAATTTTCAAAATTTTCTAACAGGGACTGATAACTTAATTAATCCCAGCTCTATTCACTAAAAATATGAATTATGAATAATACAATGCTGAAGTAAAAAAAAAATTCTTTTACAAAATTTCATGAAAAGTTGATCCTTTTGAATATTAAAAAATAAAATAGAGCACGTTTTTCATCCTTCCCGTGTAATTTCTCATTCCACAAGGATTGAAAATTTCTTCAGAGTAAAAACAAAAAAATTTCTAAATTCAATTTTCAATTTCCCACGATTTTCAAAAAGTTTGTAACGGGGACATTAATAAATTAATCAATCTAATCTCCATTCACAAAAAATATGAATTATGAATATTACAATACAAATTTAAATAATCCTTAATTAAATCGAATGAAAATAAAATTTCATTGAACTTATTTAATTTAATTTTCCCTGACCTAATTCTTTTTATGCTTTTCCACGTAAACGAGAATTTCCTCTTTTTTTTGCGCTCTACAGACTTCCTTCGCTAAGTCCTTTATTCATATAACGTTTTTTCTCTCAATGTTTTTTACCCGTTATTTTTTTTTTTTTTATTGTGTAGGAAATTCCCTTTTTCCACTGCATCGCCCTTGCAACAGCGGCACTGTTTCACCTTCAAGATTGGACGATTTGTATCGTAAGGTCCACAAATACGTTGATGAAAGGAAAAGCAACAGCTCGTCCTTTCCTTCGAATCGTGCCAAGAACACACGAGAGACGAACCGACGTTTCTCGTGGACCTTCGACTTTAGAAAAGAAAAACATATATATATATATATATATATATATATATACACGTGCAGAAAAAATGTGTTTCTACGATATATATCGATGCTATACATGTTCGATATATTTTCTCTTTCTCTCTCTCAATCTCACTCCATGTTATTTATAGCGTTACTTAGATATAATGTATATATCTGTTTAAGAAAATAAAAAAGCGCATCTTGCCGGAGCGAATGGTCTCTCGAGATATCTCCAGACCTCCGGTCTTTCGTCATGAAGAGTCAAGATTGAAGCTGACAGCAGCAGAAAAGTCATTTTAGTCGGACCATTTCTACTGCATTAATACGTGTAGACTTTCGTCTTGACCTTCGATCATTTGGATTTGGTTCACGATTTTTTTCAACATCGCACAAATAGATCCGAATTTTTTCAAATTTACGTTTCCAACCCTTTATTGCAATATAAATTTGAATGATGAAGAATATCGAAATTTGGAAGAAATCTTGAAAATTCAGAATTTTTCTCTGCACTGAGAGAAAAAATTACTAGAACCAATAAAATGTAGTTTTGAAGGCAAAAAATAATTTATTTCATTATTTGCCAAAACATATTAGATTGGTTCCCTTATATATTTACTTGGTTAATTCATTTGAGTCAATTCCATAAATTTCTGTTTCAATTAGAGATTTACTTTAATCTAACAATTTGTTATCAATTATATGTAATATGTTGTTTGAATCAATAGCACATTTTATCATTCGAAACATGCATTTCTTTTAACTGAGAAAATGAATTTGTTGAATCAATGAAATGCGTGTTAATTAATTGTTGCTAAACATGTTATAAAAAATATATAATTTGCAAAATAATTTAATATGCATAGTTTACCGGCCCCAAAAGGAGGTAAATTGAAAGAAAAAGAAAAACTGCCCCAATTCCCCGATCTAATTTTTCTGTCCAACCGGGATTCGAATCCTCGACCCTACCTACCATCCTACCTATCGTACCTAACTACCTAGCACGCTACCTATTACGCTATCGGCGACTACTACTATGCACTTGAAAAAAGTTAGGGGTCATGCAGATGCGAATTTTTTCCGGTAAGGGAAAATTTATTTTGTTTTGTGAAATCTTTTTTCTCATGAACACTCTGCTCGTTAATTCGTATCGTACATACAAAAAATGTTTGAATGAACTAAATCGGCGGTCAAATACGTCCAGATAAATATTTATTTGGTCTAACCAAGTAATTAGCTTCTCGAATAATTCTGGGCTTCGGTTGACCAAAATGGCCGAAATGATAGTTCTTTGCTTGAAGGAAATAAAAATTTAATTATTCCAAACAAATATTCTCTAGGAATAAAATAATGTGTTACGCCTTTTAGTACAGCTTTTTTAAAAAATAGTCACAATCAATTTGATATCTAATCAAAATAAATACTACCGAAATATTCTTAGAAGTAAAATAATGATGAATTTATTGCAAAGAAATAATTTTGTTCGAAAAAAATAATTTCGTATTGAAGTCGTTTTTATGATTCAAATAATCTAATTTTTATGATGCGATCAATGTAATTAATCCAATGAATACAAATTTAAACAAATCTATCATATCTCTAATTGTTACTATTAAATGAGAGTTCAATATAATGAAGTAATAGATCCGTGAAAATATTTTATTAAATGAACAGTGATTCTCTTGGTTTAACAAATAAATAATTGAAACAATACTTTGATTTAATAAATAAATTCATGTTTTCAAATTCAATAATTTTTTCTCTCAGTGTAATTCTAGAATTGAGAATTTTTACTAAAATTCTGAATTTTCGAGATTATTTTCAAATTTTGATATTTTTCATAATTCAAATTTATTTGCCAATAAGGGTTGAAAAAAAATTGACAAAGAAGTCATAACGTCTTGATTGTTATCTTCTTTGCGATATTAAAATTTATTATTTGAAACCTAATTTGTTTTTTAATATTTATTTCTGTAGAGATTTTCAAAATTTTGTTGAGTACTAAAATTTTCTAACAATTGCAGAGTCCTTTTATCGAAAAATCGGGAGAAAAATCTACTCAGTTTCGGACAGTGATTAAAAAAAATTCTCATGCAAACCAATGGTCAGAAATTGGTCGGATTGACATGGAAAACCCCAGATATTTCTTCACTGGTCGTGAAAACGGTCTACGGGAATAAAGGAGTGAATATATATATATTTGGGGTGAAAAATAATCATCTTCGAATGTTAATAAACAAACGACGACGAATGAACTCAAAAACATTTCACCCGCACGAGTCAATAATACACGTGGCCCCAATATTATCATGATTATTATTATTGGCAAAATGTAAAAATCTGTTTGCTTCCATGATGCATCAATTATTAATAATTAAAATAAACGTTTATCATTACTCGAGTATATTCAATGTGAAGCAGCTTTAATTTGAAAATTTATTAAATTAAATCGAATTAAATTAATTTATTGTATGTAATTTATATTATTTAGTATAATAAAATCATAATAAAATTTAACAAAGAATAAATAATGCATTAAAAAAATAATTAAATTGATTTAGAGGAAAAAAGTACGATCGTTAGCAAAAAATTTGTGTCAAATGATGCATTAATAAATGAAGGTAGATTAATAACAAATGGCCAGACATAATCTTTCACTCAAATTTGATATAAACTGAAAAAATTTCAATTGAATAAATCTTCATAAAAACATAATTAATAAAATCAGCGAAAAACGAATTAAAAAAAGGCAATGAAACAAATAATAAAAATCAAGTATCAATGACATTGTTAACCCACTAAATATTGTCCCAGCTTTGACCGCATTAAAAAAAAAAATAACAAACGGCAGAAGAAATAAATTCTTAACGTCAATGAATCAACTTTACTCTTGCGGTAGTTTGTAATCGTTTTTTATGGCACAGAGAATGGAAAGTCGTGACTCGATCCAGGGTCAAGTCGTGGTTTTATATAATGGATTTATAAACGTCGATCGTAGGCGTGGTGTAATGTTGTTACAACGAGCGAAGCTGGGGAAAACGAGGGAAGGAAGACAAGGGTTGAAAGGGGTGCAAAAGAGTGATTTGATTACTATTTCTATATTTCTATAATTTCTAGGTCGTGTACGATATATTATTTATAGATAATTCACTGGCAAAAAAGGGGCTGATCCAGGCAGTTTCAACGATCAAAGCTACGGTCTAGGATCTTCAATTACGATCTTATTCTATCATTAGCAGCAAAAATAACCGATTGAGGGGTTGATAATTTCTTAATGGTGTTCGCTTTTTTCTCTTTCTCTCTTCGGGCATTTATTTCTTCGTCATAATATTAGTCATTAACAATTGCTGGCTCTACTGTCATCAATGACTAAATTATCTCTCGCAAAGGTCATTTACACATTTACAGCTGTACTTATTTCTCTACCAGAAATACTACACAAATAAAAGACTAACGTAACAATTAAGCAATTAACAAGTCTACCGTATAATTAAAATTGAATTAAGATCAATAGGATCACGATTTAGCTACATTTGGTTGGATATAGTTGAGAATAGAAGATTACAAAAAGTAAATAGAAAAATTGTAATGAAAAAACGTTGTGGGTCATAAGAAAAAAATGGAAAAATTAAAATTTAGATAAAATAGAAATAATAAATGAGAATAAAAAGAATGAAAATGCGAGAATAAACGTAAACGATAAAAATTCGACACACTTACAGTTCTAACATTTATATTTCTACCTACCATTTATTATACTCTACAAAATTTCCACCAAATTACAAGTCACCGGCTTTTCAACTCGGCCGGTAACTTATCGACGTTGGAGGCCGCCCCAATGGAAAAAATCACACTCGCCCTGCAGTCGGTAAGTAGGGAATCGCAGAACTTGAGACCCAGAGACTTGTAATCTGGTAAATTTGTCAAATGGAAGAACTGTCAAGCGGTAGAGATGTATTTCTGGTAGAGAAATAAATGGTAGAGCTGCGAATGTGCCATTGTTTCTATTTTATTTCTATTTTCTATAATTACTCTCGTTTTTTCGTTACTATTTTTTATTTGCATTTTGTAATCTTCCATTCTAAACTATATTCAACTGAATGTAACTCAATCTTGATCCTGATTTATCTTAATTCAATTTAAATTATCTTTTAAATTAATTGAATCTTATTAATTAATTAAATCTTTAAATTGATTAATTAAATTTCTTGAATTAATTAAATTAATTAATTAATTTAAATTATCTTTTCTACAACTATTTGCCAATATTTATATTTTTAGTATTGTCATGAGAAATTCTGCATTGTCTAATGATACTTCCAGGGCATAATAAATCAATTTGATAAATCTTTCTTCCCCGGTTTTTTTTATCGCTCGATCGTTAATGAGGGCAGGGTAGGGAATGGAAAAATTATGAATGATGATTGATCCGTGGATATCGCACAGAGAGCTTTGTACAAAGCCTGAAGTAAATGGTCTGCACGCTCTGGGGATGGTCAACTCGTTAATACGACCGGTCACACCCTTATCAGAATAATCGATGCGATTTTACGATTATATGGAAAGAACAGGAGAGACCCGAGGAATCGAGATTAATGCGCGAATTGGTCAGAAAGTTTTGGGGTTTTTTCCCTCAAGATTCCATTCAGCGGGGCTTCGTGAAATATTTTTATATCATGCAATCTTATGGAGAATATTTTTTATTTGCCTACATAACCTCGCCAGTGTTTGGATTTTCTGCCTTTCCCTTGCAATTTTTCCATTGTTCCATCCCCCATTTTTAGCATTTTTCCATTCTTTGTTTTTTACCTCCTGGAAATTTTTTTGATGAATATATTTATTTCATACAAAAAAACAAATTTTGTTTCTTGACAATTTTAATTCATTCTGCGATCACTATAATTTTCCCTATATTTTTTTTTAAGAATTTTTTCATTTTTTTTAATTTTGAGAAATTTTTGAGTTAAAGCGATTTTGATGACTATTTTTTTTTTTTTTCAAATTACGGGCTAATTGAATAAATAAAAATTCATTCGACATAGAAAACCCCATATTTATGGGCAATTCCGGGTTAGAGACTGTTGGTATTAATGAATACGGGACTCTTTCGTGCGAAGAAGGCGAGGACATCGAGATAAGAGAAAAGAAAAGAAAAGAAAAACGTCCACGCGTAACCATGACGGAGGTAATGAACCCGCGTTTATTAAAATTACAATATCTATATATATAATGTAAAATAGAATGCAGATTTTTATAAGAGCGCAGATTATGTATTAAGGGGATTTTCTCTTCTCGAAATAGCATCGCACTTCATTAACCTCTGTTCTACCTTCCCCCACCCCAAAAACAATTATTTTATTATAAATAATTAATAATTTAATTTAAAAAAAGGAAAATCCAAAAAATCGTGCTTTCTTGACATAGTTAATTATAGATCTATATAAAAAAAATTTGGCTCCATATCACGAAAATTGTTCAAGTTTAAAATCTCAGCAGACATTTTTTTTCATTCAAAATTTTATTCTATTATTTTTCCCAATTAAAATAGCAATCATTCAATCTTAATCCGATGTAAAATATTGAAAATGATATTTCCAAAATTGCTTTTTGATACTTTTACAAGAGATTTTTGGAAAAATTGAAAATACAATAAGATTCAAATCAGAGGGTCAAAATTGAATTTAAAAAAACACTGGAAATTTATTTCATCACAAAGCTTCCTCCAGAAATAATATCGATGTTGCTCAAAATTAATTTCCAAAATTAAACTCGCAATAAAAAAAACGAAAAATCTAGTCTTCGACAAATACAGAAATTAAATGCATAAAAAATGGCGATTCAGATAATCGGACAAAATTTCTTATCAACTGAACTTATCAATTGTTTTATGAATGAAATTTAAAATTAGCTCCGATTCGATCGAAATTATTTCGTAAAAAAATAATGTAAATTTTTCCTCTACGCGCAGGTTGATAAAACATTCCTTATCAACATTTATTCTTTCAACAAGTGGCTGAGAAATTTCATCATGAACTCCGTGACATTGAAGTTGCTTTGGTGCCCGATAACGAATCGTTCGAACGAAGGAAGAGAAAGAAAACGTTTTTTTCGCAATCGGCAATATCGACGATCAAAGTTGACGAGGGTTATAAATAAATTAAGAAAAAAAAATGTATTTCCAGACACGAAATAATCGGCGACCAGTATAAATCCCTAATGACTCTGTCGATGGAAAGAGAAAGCTTTGACTTTGAGCAATTATACATATTAATATATGAAAACTTTCCTATACGAATATAATGGAATGTGGGGCAAAATGGACCTTATAGGAAAATAACGCAGCTAAAAAGCTACAGACAGTATAAACTTGTCGCTTTTCATCTAAAAATACCGTTTTTGTCGATTAGATTGTGCGTCGAAAAAAAAATTCAGGAACAAAATGAACACCACTCCGAAAAATTTATTTTTTCCACAATTCGAGTAACGGAGGAAAAACATTTAAAAAACGATTTCCCTCGCTTTTTACATCACCTTAATATCCAAGATACTTGGCCAAGCGGGTTGAAGTATTTTTGCAATTAAATTTTCGGTGAAATTCAATTTTAATCACAGTTGCATTATAAAATATCTTTTTTACGATCCTGGGGGTGGGCCATTTTGCCCCCGATATCTTATTTTGCTCACATCCTCAGATTATCCAAGTATTTTAGTTAAAAGTGGGTTACCAGAATACTATTAGAGTATTTTGGGGTGTTTTTGCTTCCTCATAATGGAAGCTTTGTTGTCGCGAAACAATTTTTATTCGCAATTTTCATGTCAATATGTTCAAAATGTCCGAAAACGTCAAGAAATCACATTTAGAAAAAATGTCCGGACGTGTGTGTGTGTGTGTGTGTGTGTGTGTGTGTGTACGCTTTGTGTTTCCTTAAAATGAATATGTCTGGGGAACGCTTTGGGCGATCGACTTGAAATTTGGTATACAAGTAGACTACGTATGTCCCTGTTCAAAGTGCAATTTTTTTTTATATTGCAAAATAATTGTCTATTTGGCTGGATTTCGTATTTTCTGTAAATTGTTTGTTAGTCGTCTAACTTTCATAATTTTGCAGTTACCGCCCTGAAATTTTATGTGCAGATACACTTTATAATAAGGACGGTTGGGATTGAATTTGGGAAAAATCGCTCAAGAGGTTCGATTTCAAAAAAAAATTTAATTTTTTGCAAAAAATTTGTAAGTTCTCTAACTTTTGTAATTTTGCATTTATCGAGCTGATTTTTTTTGTGATGATACACTCAATGACAATGAAAAATAATACCGCATTTCATAAAAATCGCCCGAGGGATTCGGTTAAAATTTTTTTTTGAAATTTCCATCAAAATTTTGTTAACGCTCCAACATCCGCATTTTTAGAAGTATCGAGCTAAAACTTTTTGCACGAATACACTAGATGATAAGAATGGTCAGGGTTGAATTTGGTGAAAAACGCTCGAGATGTTCGTTCGCAAAATTTTTTTGAAATTTTTGAAAAATACTTGTTAACACTAAGTTTCCTAATTTAGCAGCTACACCCAGAAAAAAGATCTAGTGCATTTAACTAAATCCTAGTCAAGCCAAATAAATTCTTTTAGTTGTAGGCCGGCCTAATACAACTCTATTCATCTCAACGATATTTTTTTTTTTGAATGCCCTACTAGGAAAATATATTACGGTCTAATAAATTTTTATTTAATATCAATAAATATTATTTCAAACAGGGTTGCCAGATGCCCTCAGAGCGTAGTCGCCGTATTTCCCCCGCCAAGTAGCCCAAAGTCGCTGCCGGAGCGAGTCGCCCAAAATCGCCGCAAGAGTGCGTCTTGAGGGGAGCCCACCTCCCCCCCGATTTTTTAGTGCAAGAGAGACAGAACTAAAATTTCAACGACATTTTCTCAAGAACGACACAACCAAACAAAAAAATAATTATGAGACCACCTGCATAAATTAATTACGCAGGCGGCTCCACAGCTTGTTTTTTATTTTATGAAGTCACCATCAAGAAAAATGTGTCCAAAATATTTTGAGGTTAGGTTGAAATTTTGAGATTACATGCACACCTCAAGACATTCAACACATTTTTATTGGAAAGGACCAAACACAATCTCATCATATTTAAACAGTCATTGTAGATTAATGGCTCCATTTTATTTCGCTCAAATAATGTCAAAGTAGTGAAGCGATTTGTGAGAAAAAATCTGCAATGGGAATCCGACTAACACTCCCACCGCAAAACTTTCAACACATTTTTCTCGAAAACGACTCAATGGAATAAAAAAAAAACGGTGGGGCCGTATCCGTGCTAGTATTCTACAATGACAGGCTTAATTTGATAATATTGTGCTCCGCCAATGCCAAAAATAATGTGTTGAATGTCTTGAGGTGTGAATTTTTGTATTCGAAATCGACATAACCACAAATCTCTTTTAACACATTTGCCTCGAAGATGACTCGATGGCGATGGGATGAAAAATAAAGTGTGGCCGTTGCGAAATTAATGTGTGCAAGTGGTCCAACTATTCTTTTTTTACTTCTTACAGTCGTTGTCGTGAAAAATGTGTTGGAAATCTTAGCTCTGTGTCGTAGATGGAAAGCACCCTCTATCTCTTTTGCCCTCACACACATTCGCGAAAAGACCGGGAAGGGGTTTTTTTTAAATCTCAGTCTTTTGCTTAAAGCGTAGTTGTCATCCCAGCCACCCCAAGCGCAAAGCGCCAGCCGACAAAAAAAATCCGCGGTCATATTTGAAAAATAATTTCGTTCGAACTTCCAAATGATCGGTCGCACGATAATAAATTGGAAGCATTTCCACAGACGGAGTCTCAAAAACTTGAGTAGCCCAAAATCGCCAACATAAAATTTGAGGTAGCCCATTTGGGCGACAGGCTACTTCCCTCAAATTTGTGTCACCGTTTTGCCGCCCGAGGTAGCCCAAATGGCGACAAATCGCCCAATCTGGCAACCCTGATTTCAAACTGAACAAATATGTATTTAAATGAAATAATTTTTTTTTTTTTAATATTTACACAATATATATTTTTGAACATTTCAATCTTTGAATGTATAGCTACACATGTGGAGTCTACAATTTCGTAAAGCTTCGTCTTTTCTTTAACAGAAGGGAAAAGAAAAAAGACCCTTTTTTATGGGAATCCTTTTCGGGGATTCGACCATCTTGCATTTTGCCGCAATGTTCAATGTATTTGATATCCATACTGAAAAATAAGGATATCAAACATAGACGAGCTTGGAAAGGATATAGGCATCGAGAGGCAGGTTCGCTTGTGCGAGAGGTAGCCACCTGGCGGATTTTTGGGGTACTGACAAATCTGCAGATATGATCGGATCAGATTACGGGTGAATAGATATTTAGTAACGACAAATAGAAATTTTCTTCAACGCCTGTTTCTCGATGACAGGGAATTCAAATAAATAAATATAGTGGAAGTAAATATCGCCCAAAATTGGATGGAAAGAAAATTTTCTTAAAAGTAACTAAAAAATAATCAAATAAACGATTATAGTACCTACGACTAGATCTTTTTTCTGGGTGTATCGACTTCACTTCTCTAGCACCAATACACTGGACAACAAAAACAATTAATAATGTAATTGAACGGATTTGCTAAAAAATCATGCAAATTAGAAATTTGCACAAAGCTTCTTCATTTGTTTCCGTCGTTCGTGAAGCTTCCTTTGTGAGGAAGCCATGATAATAAATATACATGTCATAAAGATCCTCATAAAGGAGGGTTGACGAACGACGGAGAAAAGGAGGAAGCTATGTGCAAATTTCTAATTTGCATTATTTTTTCCATAATTTTTGGTGGGGTCCATTTTGCCCCCTATTTCCCGTATGTAATATATTACACGTATATTGAGCGATATATTTAGCGATTCGATAAAGAAGCGTCGCATCTGGTCCTAACATTGAAGAAATGGAGCGGAGAAAGAAGAAACGAGGAGTGACGAGTGATGAAGAAGTGAAGGGGTGGAAAAATAAAAGGCAAGATTCGTGGGGGAGTCACGCGATTACGAGCTTAGCTTTATCGCGATAAAGAGGCTCTGCTATAAGTGGAACGGAGAGAAATGGCGCGGGAATAATGGGCTCTTAAAATAGATAATGCTGTATCTGTAGAGAGATACGTTATATATATGTTATACATATAAATATACACATTGATACACGTACTCGTCAGATATATTATGCATTAACGGTATAACGAGAGTGAAATTCCCCTCTCGATCCCCACGACAATCACGGAATAAAACGTAGGCATGACTCTTCGTTTTCTCTCAGTGAGAATTTCCTCGTTACAACCGCGAGAGACTTTTCCTTCTCGTGTATTTATTACACATACCTTACAATATGTAGTTATGCATCCAACGCATGAGGCAATAAAAGAACAGGACAAACATTTTCTCCCATCGCTCAGAACTTTTTTTCTCCATCAATTTTGAGGTAAATCTTAAGGGCAAAGCCACTATAAAATTTTTAAAAAAATTGCTTTGCATTTTTTCATAATATATATTTTCAAAAATATGTAGGTAAAATTTCAAGTTAATATTGTGAATGTTGATTGAGTTACAGTCACTCTAGAGAGAACTTGAAAAATTTATGTGCTAATTTTGAATTTTATTTTATTTTTAAAAATATTTTTAATATTTTTAATATTTGTAATTAAAAAATGTTGATAATATTTTACGGAATAAAACGTAGGCATGACTCTTCGTTTTCTCTCAGTGAGAATTTCCTCGTTACAACCGCGAGAGACTTTTCCTTCTCGTGTATTTATTACACATACCTTACAATATGTAGTTATGCATCCAACGCATGAGGCAATAAAAGAACAGGACAAACATTTTCTCCCATCGCTCAGACCTTTTTTTCTCCATCAATTTTGAGATAAATCTTAAGGGCAAAGCCACTATAAAATTTAAAAAAAAATTGCTTTGCATTTTTTCATAATATATATTTTCAAAAATATGTAGGTAAAATTTCAAGTTAATATTTTGAAAGTTGATTAAGATAAAGTCACTCTAGAGAGAGCTTGAAAAATGTATGAGCTAATTTTGATTTTTTTTTTTTAAATATTTTTAAAATTTGTAATGAAAAAATGTTGATAATATTTTTAAAACCTGCTCGAATCACAAAAAAGGGCTTAAACATAAGGACAATCTCAATTTGTCGCCATTTTGTACATAAAAAATAAGAAAAAAAAGCATTCGTATAGATAATGATATTTTTATTTATTTTTTTAAATGTAAGATTTCTCAATGAAAATTGCTATGCAATAAGTTAAATATATTCTTGATAAAATAACAATAACTCGTTCTTTTCGTAATTAATTATGACTGTGAGAAAAATTCTTAAGGATGTTGAGTCCAAATCGCAAATGATGAGAAAATTCTGAAAATTCGGTATGCTTTTGGATTCAAGAGGTCTTGTAAAAATTTCACGACGATTAGGAAGCTCGTTATCGAACAACTAATATTAACAAATTAAATTTAATTAAATGTAGTCTTATGAAAACTGATATAACTTTGCGATAAGTTTTTTTCGACCTCTTAATTTTTTAATATCTACACTATATTGAAAGCAACGTAAACAAAACGAAGTTTATTGATAAATATTTTTTTTATTTGTTTAAAAAATTGTTCTTAACAAAATGTTAATATTGCAATAATATTTCAAATAATTTTTCATTTTAACCCTTAAGGAGGTTGAAGTAATGATGATAGAATTCTGAAAATTTAATATGTTTTTACATGAAGTATTCAGGAGGTCGTGTAAAAATTTCACGACGATTAAGAAGGTATTTATTGAACAATTAACATCGACAATTTTTTCACCCCTTTAGTAGCTTCCCCCATTATGATCGATTGTGATCAATGAAAATAAAAATCACGATTCTGAGATAAGAATTTATAAGAGAAATTCAAACAGACTAAACTTAGGAGTTACACTGATTTAAAAAAAAAAAAAAAAATTTTGTTGTCTAGATTTTATTTTGACAGCTGTCATTTCTGCAAAATAAAATGTTAAAATTTTTATCCCACACTGCATCTGAGCTTTATTAGCAAGAACAACATTTTTTTATAACGATACCTGACCGAGAAAAAAATTGCACCACCGACGAGAATATAAAAAAAGGGTCTCAAAATAGGCAGCACATATTTAATTTTTTTTTTTTCATTTTATTTACTTAAATTTGAATTAATGCACGCTACTATAGGGAAATTTTTTTATTGTCGAAAAAAGTGTGAGAAAATCAGGATGTTTTGGGAAAACAGTGCTAAACGCATTTTATAAATAGTTCAAAATAATAGAACATGGCGTGTAATCGAACTCAGAATGTGCGTCATTGGTTTGTGCGATAACCACGCGATTTCCATTATTACCCACTCATTCGTGGCAACATTAGTGCATTTCGTGATGCAATGTTGCATGCGGGAAAATCATAAAAAGAAAGAAAAAAAAAAATGTAAACAGAAATTATCCGGAACAGATCGTAAAAGCGAAATAGCGGAAAATTGATTTGCCCGAGAGAAATATTGAGCGGTATTTCTGCAATGTGTAAACAAAGAGAAATGCAGTGAAAAATGCTTTTTTTGTTTCTATAACTAACGGATAAAAAATCGATATTGAATAATGTTAAAAACAAAAGAGCGATGTTAGTTTTCACTAAAAAATAATTATCAATTGTTCAGGAAGAAAAAAAATTAATCGGCATAAAGGTTCTAAAAAATTCATTTGAATTTTTTTTTTTTTCAATTTCGGCCGGATCTGTTCACTAAAATGACTAAAATTTATTTTCTAAATAAAATTTCGACTTTGCCAATAGCTCATTCTCTTCCTGATCGTCAAATCTTCGAAATGCTGTTTGGTTCATCCAATTGGGATCATTTTTCAATTTTTCACAGATTTTTAAAGTTCGATCGTCGATTTTTGCAAATTTTTCAAGCTTTCCCTTTCGATTCTATTGAATCGAAATCCAAGTTACAATAGACAAATGTTTTTCCGTAAATCGAGACAGAATATAAAAACATTGGAGCGTAGGAAAATCTCAATCTGCGCACAATTTCGTCTGTTGAGTTTACAATGAATTGAATTGTGCGTTTTCACTGCCCTCGAAAGAGAAAAAGATCCGAGACAGACGCTGATGAAGTACGTGGAAAGTTTCATAAGAAGTTTATTTTCACACGACGAATGTTATAGAATTAATTCGAGAGAATGAACCATCACGCGTTTATTCGAGAATCGACTCTATTATCTCGTTTATGAACATCATTATTATATGAGGAGTTCTTTTTCAATCGAGCCACTTTTTTTTCACCCACTCCAATTTTTTTCAAAATATGTCAGTTTGAAATATTAGCCAAAAGGAACGGCTGTGATTTTCTTAAGATTTTTTAAGGCGTCCGTTCAGGATTTTCAATTTTTCATTACGAACACTGCATCTCAAAAAATATTCATCAAACAAAGAAAATATTAGAATAAAAACTTTTTTGTTTTTTCCACTTTAGCGAAAAAAATTAAGATCATATTTTTTCTGCATTGCGAAAATTGAAATTTGACAAAAAAATGAGAATAACATTTTTTTAAACCTAATAACACACTTTCGATTTCGGTACAAATTTTACAAGATGTCTGTCATTGGGTAAAGAGTCTGCGAAAAAAATTTCAGAATGGCACCTGCAATGTTTACGAAGAAAAAAAATAAAAACCCTGCGAGATCTCATAACCGCGAAATATTTCGCAGGGTTTTTATTTTTTTTCATCGTCACCATTGCAGGTGCCATTCTGAAAATTTTCTCGCAGACTCTTTACCCAATTACAGATATCCTGTAAAATTTGTACTGAAATCGAAAGTGTGTTATTAGGTTTAAAAAAATCTTATTCTTATTTTTTTGCTAAATTTCAATTTTCTCAATGCAGAAAAATTATGATCTTAATTTTTTTCGCTAAAGTGGAAAAAACAAAAAAGTTTTTATTCTTATGTTTTTTTTTGTTTGATGAATATTTTTTGAGATACAGTGTTCGTAATGAAAAATTGAAAATCCTGAACGGATGCCTAAAAAAATCTAAAAAAAATCACAGCCGTTCCTTTTGAGTAATATTTCAAACTGGTAGATTTTGAAAAAAATTGGAGAGGGTGAAAAAAAAGTGGCCCGGTTGAAAAAGAACTCCTCATATATGGATATATATATATATATATTGTGATTCTTTAAAAGCTGCGATAAATTTCGTGACTAACATTTGTGTTGAAAATTTCGTAAATTTTCCCCGTGGCAAAAAACATGTCAATAAACAAGAATAAAGCTCATTTGATATATATTTATCAAATGCGCTTTATTTTTTATTTATTTATATTTTTTGGCAGAAAAAAAAATCTTTCATAAGAATTGAAAAAAAATTATTTCTAAAAAATATAAATCAGAATTTGTCATCTTGCAATAAAATGAGTTTTCTTTCTTCTCTGTCGTAAAATAATGAAAGAATTTCTAATTCAAATTTGCATATCGTTCTTTCGAAAATTTAGATCTTTTGGAAAATTCCTTCTGAACTCTAAATTTTAATTTTCTACTAAAGAAAGTATTTTGTGGATGTTCAAAACTAAAATAATTTTTTACTTCTCGATTTATACATATTCATTCTGCCACTAAAAAAAAAAATTATTTCAGGAAACGAGTACAATATCCTGACAGAAACGTTGGTAAGACAATATTTTATTTTTGAATATTTATGGTAAAAAATTAAAGGCATAAAAATAGAATTGATGATGTTCACGATTGGAATGCAATTAAACTCAGTTCCTTATTTTCAGAATCGTTTACTTTTTTTTTTGCTATCCCAGATGATTAATAGAGAACCCAAAAAAATTTTCGACCATTTCTCAGATTAAAAAGTCATGCTTGAAGCAAGTTAATTGGAAATAAAACCACTTTTTGTTACGCTTCAACGGTACAAAGTTCATCATTATGTAAATTGTATATTTTTTGTAATTTTGCGGTTTTTCCAAAAAAAAAAATTTGTTGCAAAATATGTATTTATAAATGACAACGTCATACGAACGCATGGACCAAGAACTACGAAATCATGGATGACGTGTAAAGCCGGAAGAAAAACAAAATATTAAATTAGTTTTTGATGACGAGATAGAAAGAGAGAGGTTTCAGAGAGGAAGGCCGACGAAATATCCAAGATGACGGAGGCAAAATCTCGAAATTTCTTTCCTTCGGTATTATAATGTTTAATCCAACCTCTTCGCTATAGCGATTAACAAACACTTTTGGTTATTATATATGAGGTTCTCCATCTCTAATAAAACAACGTTTGACCTTCCGAATTTGGTTCCTCAATTTTCTCACGATTATTGTAAGGCTGATAAGTACTCCCTAATTATTTAGATCTTTTTCTGAAGGTTTTGAATCTTCCTGAATTTTTTCACCATTGTTCTAAGGCTAATAAGTATTCCCTAATTGTTTGAATCTTTCGCTGAATTTTCTGAATCTTCCTGAATTTTTTCACGATTTTACTAAAACTAATAAGTACTCTTCAATTTTTTAGATCTTTTCTTGAACTTTCTGAATCTTCCTGAATTTTTCTACCACTGTTGTAAAGCTAATAAGGATTCCCTAATTTTTAAGATATTTTTCTGATCTTTCTGAATCTTCCTGAATTTTTCCACCACTGTCGTAAAGCTGATAAGGACTCCTTAATTTTTTAGATCTTTTTTTAAACTTTCTGAATCTTCTTGAATTTTTCTACCATTGTTCTAAGGCTAATAAGCACCCCCTAATTTTTTTTAATTTTTTCCTGAATGTTCTGAATGTTCCTGATTTTTTCTACCATTATTTTAAGGCTAATAAGTACGCCCCTATTTTTTTTTATCATTTTCTCAATATTTTAAGTTTTTTCCTGAATTTTCTGAATCTTCCTGAACTTTTCCACTATTGTTTGATTAAGGTAATAAATACTCTAAATTTTTAGATCCTTTCCTGGATTTTCTGAATCTTCCTGAACTTTTTTACCATTGTTTTAAGGCTAATAGCACCCCCTAATGTTTTCAAAAAATTTTCCAGAATGTTCTGAATGTTCCTGATTTTTTCTACCATTATTTTAAGGCTAATAAGTACTCCCCAATTTTGTTATCATTTTCTCAATATTTTAAATTTTATCCTGAATTTTCTGAATCATCCTGAACTTTTCCACTATTGTTTAATTAAGGTAATAAATACTCTTTAATTTTTTAGATCCTTTCCTGAACTTTTTGAATCTTCCTGAATTTTTCTACCATTATTTTAAGGCTAATGAGTATTCCCTGATTTTTTTTATCAATTCCTCAATTTTTTTAATTTTTTCCTGCATTTTCTGAATCTTCCTGAATTTTTCTACCATCATTTTAAGGCTAATAAGTACTCCCAAATTTTTTTATCATTTCCTCAATTTTTTAAATTTTGTCCTTAATTTTCTGAATCTTCCTGAACTTTTCCACCATTGTTTAATTAAGATAATAAGTACTCTTTAATTTTTTAGATATGTACTTTCCTGAACTTTCTGAATCTTCCTGAATTTTTCTATCATTGTTTTAAGGCTAATAAGTACTATTTTTTTCAGATCTTTTTGTAATCTTTTTTAATAAAAATTTTTTTTCTAGGCTCAAAAACGTCTCTTTCTAATCCAAAAAAATTTTATACGAAGAGGTCGTGAATTTCAAGGTTGGTGGCCAAAGTGCATTTCGACAATAAATATACTAATATATACATATATTTTTATTTATTGACAATTAGAAATAACCGAGCTGGTCAACCAAGTTTTTTTTTATCCCCCCCTCTCTCTGCCTCTCTCTCTCTCTCTCTCTCTCTCTCTCTCTCTCTCTCTCTCTCTCTCTCTCTCTCTCTCTCTCTCTCTCTCTCTCTCTCTCTAAGTTTACCGACTATTTGATTCAGAAAACCAGGAAGCAATTTTAGCTAATGCCGCAAAAGGTCACTTTTTTCAAACTGAAACTTTGAATTCACGGTCAAAGTTGTTAGAAAAAAAAATCCGTTACCACTCTGCGAAGTAAAATTGCCCCGAATAACGAACGGAGCGGAACAGTCGGTTGTCTGGCGAGGTCAGAAAATCCTGTTAGACGACAGAAAGCAGTAACAATATCCTATTTCTGCATGAAAAAAAAATCCGGAAACTGGTCCAAGCGTCTCTATGAGTTTCCAAATGTCTAATGGTTTGTTTTTTCATTCAACTAACTTCAATGTCAAAAAAGAGTCAATACTTGAGAATGCGTAATGGATTACCGGAAAATTACCCATTTTTTCGACAATTTAATAATGTTGTTTAAAAAAAATTCTTTAATTAAATTTTTGAAAAAAATGAATATATCAGTGTGAGGTATCGTTTGAAAGAGCTTCCTCTGAGGATTCTAAAGATAGTATTTTTATAACTTTTGGTTCAGTGGTCGCAATGACATAGCTCAAAATTTGCTAGAAATGACTCCACCTGATCTATTAGATTTCAATAGGGTTAGTAGATATTGGATCGTAGATTACCAAAAAACTAGTCGTTTTTTCCACAGTCCAATAGTTGCTGAAAAAAAATATTTAATAATAATAATAAATAGTGTTTCAAAATAAATAGGTGTTTTTTTTTTACTATTTGTACGGAACCCTAATTGAGCCCTACTCGTTCTTGGCTAGTTTTTCAATCAAATGACGTCGAAAAAATCGAATGACAGCGATGATGAAAAAAAAGAGGCGATAGGAGGGCGTGGACGCGTTGATTGGTCCCGGGCAAAGAAACGAGATTGATGCTCGAGTATAATTATCGTATCGGTTGTAACATGAGCGTCAAATATGTCACTCAAAGAGTGAGACAGAGAAAGCGAGAGACAATGATTATGTTGCACATGAGACGAGCCAATCGTTTGAGTGAGTCTGACAGACGTATCCTGCATAACGAACCAAACGAGACACAGACACGTCGCTATTTAGCTCTCTCTTTAGTGTGTCAATTTTATATATGGGTCATTCCATGTCAAATCGACCAAGAGTTGCAATCGACTCATCTCGATTTCGATGAAATTCGGTCAGAAGTTTTAGTTTTCAATAAAACAAAGTTCTACCAAAGGAAAAAAATGTAAAAAATTTTTTTCAAAAGTTATGCAAGATTCAAAATTTCACAATTTTTTAAAAATCTTTCAAGTTTATTTGTTGAATATCGCGAAAACTATTCTAGTTACGAAAAAATCGTTCTGGGTTCGTCTTGAAGAGTATACTTGTGGCTGCGAAAAAAAAAATATTGCGAAAAAAATTGTTGAAAAATGATGAATTTGGAGAATTTTGAATTTTAAAAAATCGTGAAAATCCGCGATCAACATTAAATTTTTGATTCAATTTTTTCGAGATATTTCAAAAATAAACTTGAAGGATTTGAAAAATTGTGAAATTTTGAATCTTGCATAACTTTCGAAAAAAAAAATTTTAATTTTTTTCTTTTGATAGAACTTGGTTTTATTAAAAGCGAAAACTTCTGAACAAATTTCATCGAAATTGAAAGGGGTCGATTTCAACTCTTGGTCGATTTGACGTGGAATGACCCATATGCATATATAAAGATAGCGAGACGAAGAATCGTGAATATACGTTCGATAAAATTGCTTTAGCTAGTTGAAAATTATTTCTGACCTTGTCGGCGAGAAGAGGAACGGTGAAAAAAATTGCAAAACTCGATGCTGATTGCACACATGACGTTTCTGTAGTTGCAGATTTTGCAAAGAATTCTCGCGTGGCGGTGACTTTTTTTTTTTTTTTTTTTACTAACTCATAAAATGTAGGCTTTAATAGACATTCTGTCATCAAGCCAGTGAGATAATCTATCAAACTGTCGACTCGATGAGGAAGTCAATGAATTATTGTCACGACGAATTTGTGGAAAAAAAGAGACAAAAAAAAATCTGCAGAATCTTCATTCGTGAGTCGACGACATTTTTTACTTCAATACTTTGAGATAGAATTTTCTTTGGAGATGGCGGAAAATTTTCAAAATATTTTCACTCGGTTAGGAGCAATTTAAATAAAATGTCAGGAAGAGAAATTGAAGTTATTTATTTTTTCCTAATTTTAAGAGGCTTAAAACATTTATAATTCCATATCATTATTATTATTTCAAGTGGCTGCCAAATGTCAAGGTTTTTCATTTTTCAGAAAATAATTTTCGTCATTTCTTGGCTGACGAATTTTAGAGAAAATCTTCAAATAGTTATTCAATTATTAAAAATAATATTTTATAACTATTGAAAAAAATTAAAAAAGAATATTCTTTTATGTGTCTTCATGATGAATTGATAAATTATTGAATGATTGAGAATAATCTTTCAACATCACTTTTTTTATTGGGGAATCTCTTTCTAGAAATTGTTTTTTAACGATTTCTTATCTTATGATATTCGTCGCCAACGTCCGAGAAAGTGTGACTTCGAAACCTTCAACTTGTGAAACGTTTTTTTTTTTTTTTAAATTCTTTATCATCGTCAAATGCTCGAGTTTACTGCACTTTTCTCTTATCTCTATATATCTTAGTGAGATTAAATTGCTCGAGGCTACGCGAGAACACGAGAAATAAATTCCTAGATAAATTGTCGAGGGAGTTTTTTGGCACGGAATTCGATTCAGCGATGTGTCTTCTCTGGCTTTTTACTCTCTTCTCTATTTTCTCATTTGAAAATCTGATGTCTAATTATCAGCAAGATGCAATAAAATAAAAAACGAAAAAATTTATAGGAGAGAAATAAATGGAAAAAAATGTGTTCCGGATAAAAAGATTATTTCCGGAGAACGTCTGAATATATTAAAAATTTTGAAAAGCAATTTCCAGTTCGATATCGCAACTTTTTCCTGGTAGGAATTTTGATATGAGACAAAGATAATTTTGTCAATTCCTAATTTAAGGAAAAAATAATTTTCGAATTACAAAATAATTTTAGGCGAAAAAATTCTAGGCTAGAAATTTGTAGTGCCAAGATATTTGCTAAAATTTGATGAAATTGGAGACAATAGGTTTTTGATAAAATTAAATATGAAGACGTTTGAACGTATATTTTTCATCGAGAAATGTGTCAATTTGATTCTTCTTCGACGTCGTTGCTCGACGCGAAGCAATTTCCACTTTAATATCAGGGGTTGCATCCCCGCAGAAGGAAATTCGCATGATGCTTCTCCCATGGGAAAGGTAGGAAGTGAAGCCAAAGAGCTCGGGCAACATCGATCGGTACGTTCAAACGTGGTGATATATGAAGGATTCCTGGCGAAATCGTTCAATTTTTTAATCTGGCCAATTTCAAATTTTACTATTACATTTTAATAGTTATATTATTATAATTACAATTATTATAATTATAATTATCATTACAATTATTATTATTATTATTATTATTATTTTACTCTTAGTTTACTGTTGTATATTTATTTTTATATATGAAGGATCGATGGTCAAATCGTTCAATTTTTCAACTTGACTCATTTCAAATTTTGCTATTATATTTTAATAGTAAAATTAGAATAATTTCATTGTTACATTTACTATTGCTAATGAGAGATCGTTGGCAAAATCGTTTAATTTTTCAACTTGGCCCATTTTCAATTATACTATGAATTTTTTGATATCTTTCGACGATCCCAGAAAAAAAATATCCATTTGAATTTTTTGTGCCGAGAATATTTCTAATTTTAATTCTTAATTTAAAAAAAATTTATCTTAACAAAATGAATTGACACATTCTTCTCGATTTTTCGAGGTTTAAAAAAACTTGAAGCCTATCAGGGCTGATTATAATTGTTTAGTAAATATAAAAAATAATTTTTTTAGTCAATTTACTTCAATGAATTACGAGGCATGAAAATTACACGAAAATGTAAAATTTCTCTATAAATGTCTACAATTTTTTTCGAGTAATCGATCTCACTTCTCATCTCACATCAATCAAATTTCAAAATCTTCAAAGATCCTTATAAAAAAATAAATTTCAGTTCACTCTCTAAAACAGCTGCATTTTTTTTGTCACACGGCACTCTAATTTCTGAAACTTTTAGATTTCTCGAAAAGGCCGAAAATTTTGAATTTTCAAAGACAAAAAGAATTTTGACCCTCAAAAAAATTGTCATAAATTATATCATAAAACAATATTATCAAATCAATTCAACTTAACAAAAAATATAAAAAACCTCTCCGAGATTTGGTCAACTATTCTCAAAACTTATTTCATTATTAAAATAATTATTTAATGAATACTGTCGAAGTTTTCAAAAAATTTTCATTAAAGCCTGCCATTTGCGGATTTTTCCTTCAACTGAAGGTTTGGAATTTGAAAATAAAAACTTAGTAAATGCTTCTGGAAGACCCTTGAAAGGTGTAAAAAATTGTGACCTGAATCGAGAGAGATTGGGATCGAATTTTGAACGCTTTGACGAGGAATTCTTCATACATCGTTGAAAACTCGCGGTTTCTGCGCGGTGGTTCATCGCACCATCGGGGTAACCATCGGGATGAGCGCAAAATCATGGACCACGTCTGAATATGGTCGACGAAAAGGGGAGAGAAAGGAGCGAGCATGGGAAGAGGCCGATTCGCTGCTGCTACTGCGAGACTACGGGCTTTCGAGGGAATATACACTACCGGTAAAAAGTTTCCGGACGAATCTTCAAAATAGGTCTGGAACGTTTTTTTATGCCATTTCGCCGGAAGTCAACGTAGACTAATTTGACAAGCGGCATTTTAAGGAGAATGAATTCGGCTTCATTTTCTGATTTTTTAATTATTTTTACAAATTGTTTTTAGATTTGGACCAGAGTTGTAAATAATGCATTATTATATTTATTACTAATTACACTGCATAATGTGAAATGGATAAGTGTACCATTACAAATAAAAAAAGTAATGTGTAATGGATGCGTGTTCCATTACAATTAAAAAATAGTAATGTGTAATTGATGCATGTCCCATTACAAATAAAAAAAGTAATGTGTAATGGATGCATGTGCCATTAAAAATTAAAAAAAGTAACTTGCAGTGGAGGATATTGCACATTGCTGTTTCATTATTTTATTTCGCTCAGTAAAAGTTCATCCACAATTATCACAAATGATTCATAAAGTTAAAAAATAGAAACAAGAAAACAGACTGTTCATCGTTAAATATGAAGTACGAAAATGTACTCAACCCCAAAAATTATCCAACTTTATATTGAACTTGCTTTTACACGCTGTTATCCATAATTATAAGCAATCTAATAAAAATTACAAGTTACTGATACAACATTTGTCGCTTTATTGAATCCCTAAATAATGTGCATGTTCTTTTTTTTTAACTTTATGGATCATTTGTGATAATTGTGGATGAACTTTTAGTGAGCGAAATCAAATAATGAGACAGCAATGTGCAAGTTTCTAATAAGAGCACGGCAATTTTTCTATTTGTAATGGAATATTCTCTACTGCAAATGACTTTTTTTTTGTAATTTGTAATGGAGTATACACTGACAAAAAAAAATTGTTGAATGAACTAAATCTTTAGTCGCATACGCACGACTAAATATTTAGTTGTACAAACCCAAATTTTGTTTCCTGAATCATATTTTGGTCAACTGAAACGCAGAATTATTCAAGAAACTAATTATTTAGTTAGATTCAGTAAATATTTAGTCGTGCGTATGCAACTAAGGATTTAGTTCATTCAACAATTTTTTTTCTCAGTGTATACATTACACATTACTTTTTTATTTGTAATGGCACATGCATCCATCACACATTACTTTTTTATTTGTAATGGAACGTGCATACATTACACATTACTTTTTTTATTTGTAATGGAACACACATCCATTAAACATTACTTTTTTCATTTGTAATGGAACATGCATACATTACACATTACTTTTTTATTTGAAATGGAAAATCGATCCATTACACATTACTTTTGTAATTTGTAATGGAAAACTTGCCCAATACATATTGTTTAAAGTAATGGGTAGGGTGGGGGTCGAAGAGTCGACTAACCAATATTTCGAACGGCCGAAATCCCGCTTTTCACGATTACGAGCGTTCGAATAACGAAGCGCCGAAATCCCGAACGCCAGAAAAGCGAAAGTGGAGAGAGCCGCCCCATGCGTAAGAGAGAGAGAGATGCGCCTCCTCTCTCTCTTACGCATGGGGCGGCGCTCTCGACTTTCTCTTTTCTGGCGATCGGGATTTCGGCGCCTCGTTATTCTAACGCTCGTAATCGTAAAATTCGGGATTTCGGCCGTTCGGAATATTGGTTAGTCAACTCTTCGACCCCCACCCAATGGGTAATGCATTACTTTTACATTACTATTTTCACACCTCTGATTTGGACTCTATTTTGAAAACAGCTTTTTTCCGACTTTTTCCCCCTCTCTTCAGGTGCACCCATCTTCTAGAGAATTTTTTTTGAATACATTTTTACGATTGGATTCATGAAGGGGAAAGTTTGAGTTCAATTTCCTTTTTTAGATACTTTGAGCGATTCTTTTTCCAAAATTTTGTTTTCTTATGTTGAGACTGGAAAAAAATTAGAGAAAAAAATTTGAAAAAAAATTCCAATGTGTTGAAAATGGTAAAATAAAGTATTTTTCCCTCTTAAAATTTTATCAATAATCCCATAGTTCTCGAGTTATGGTAATTGAATGATCCGAGCTCCGACCCAGAAAATGAGAAAAAAAAATGTTGGGAACAAAAATCTGAAAAAATTCCTCCGCTCTCAACAAAAACAGACGCAACTTTTTGCTGTCTCAAAATTTTCCATGAATCCTCTTTGTTTTCGTGTTATACGGGATTTTTCAAATTTCCTCTTTTTTCACAAAAAACAGCATAACTTTAGAAAAAAAAATCGCTCATAGTTTTAAAAAAAAGGAAATTGAAGCTTGAACTTTGTTCTTTATGGATCCAATCGTAAAAATGTATAACAAAAAATTCCTCTGGAAGATGGGTGCACCTGAAAAAAAGGGGAAAAAAGCGAAAAACAGCTGTTTTCAAAATAGATTCCAAATCTAAAAACAATTTGTAAAAGTAATTTTTAAAAATCAGGAAATGAAGCCGAATTCTTCCCCTTTAAAATGCCACTTGTTAAATTAGTCCACGTTGACTTTCGGAGAAATGGCATAAAAAAACGTTCCAGACCTTTTTGGAAATTCCGCCCAGAAACTTTTCGCCGGTATTGTACACTTGGCAATTTTGCTCCCAGGAGGGTTCTCTTTGTCCATCGTGGCTCATGCGTTAGAAAAAACCATCGTTGAACATTGCGCCTCCGTACATCGAGCGCTATAGCACATCCCATTGTCGAGCACTGAACATTTTTCCGTGCACAAAAATCTCAGTTAAAAAAACGACAAAAAATCTCCAGCCTAGCCTCGAACGATGCACAAATTTATCGACGTTTCTTTCTTCGTTTTTTTTCTCGTCATTCGCAGCCTTCGATGAACCCACATCGTACCACCGATACTTTATATGCTAATTCGAGAAACTCCCTCGATGCGCTTTTTGCCAATCGAAATTGGCAGGCTCAATTTTGTTTTAAAAAAAAGAGAATTTTTTTTTTCTCACTCGAAACGTTTGGTAATATTAAAGAAAAGTTAATCGTAGTTTGAGGAAATGATTTAAAGCGTTAAAAAAATTATTGCATTCGAAAAAAGATTTTTTCAATGCAGTAATTTATATGAGGAGTTCATTTTCAATCGGGCCACTTTTTTTCACCCTCTCCAATTTTGTTCAAAATCTGCCAGATTGAAATATTAGTCCAAAGGAACGTCTGTGATTTTTTTAAGATTTTTTTAGGCGTCCGTTCAGTATTTTCAATTTTTCATTACGAACACTGTATCGCAAAAAATATTCATCAAACAAAACAAACATAAGAATAAGAACTTTTTATTTGTTCCACTTTATCGAAAAAAATTAAAATCATAATTTTTCTGCATTGAGAAAATGGAAATTTGGCAAAAAAATGAGAATAAAATTTTTTAAAACCTAATAACACACTTTCGATTTCGAAACAAATTTCACAGGATGTCTGTCATTGAGTAAAGAGTCTGTGAAAAAAATTTCAGAATGGCACCTGCAATGGTTACGATGAAAAATAATAAAAACCCTGCGAAATCTATATGCGGCTTTGAGATTTCGCAGGGTTTTTATTTTTTGTTTCATCGTAACCATTGCAGATGCCATTCTGAAATTTTTTAAGAATACTCTCCTAATTTTCTCATCACATTTTTTATTTAATTCTTGATAATAATCAAGTATTTGAAATATTTTATTTTTGTAAAATCTCACAGTAATTACTATTGGAAAAAAAATTAACTCATAAAAATGATGGATCAGCGAAATCAGCGGAGGATTTTTTTCTAATTGGAAGATCTAATTTAAAAAAATTCTCCCATTTTAAATCAACAACTTTTCAATTCGATGTCTGCAAAATTACAAAAATTAGGGCATCTAGAAATTCTTCTAAAAATTCGGAATCATGTCAAATAAAAAATCGACCATTTTTCCTGAGACATCCTCCTTCCTTTATCAATTATTTTGATTTATTCTTCTTCCTACTTCGAAACATTTAATTTTTTTAAAATCTCAGTAATTACGATTCGAAAAAAAAAGTATTTTATGAAAAGGATGCATTATCAAAATCAGCAGAGAATATTTTTTTTCTAATTAAAAATTCTGATTTAAAAAACTTTTCCGATTTAAATGAAAAAAATTCTAACTCGATGTCTGCAAAATTACAAAAATTAGGGTCCCAAGAGATTCTTCTAAAAATTCAGAATGTCAAATTAAAAAATTATAATTATTCTTGACATATCCTTCTCTTCCTTGATCAATTATTCCAATCTATTTTTCCTCGTCCACCCCTTCGGAGAGCTTCGACGCCTACTCGGATAATTTTTTTTTATCCCATTATCTTTCGATCGTTTCCTACAAAATCTTTGATTACATTCGCAGATCACGGATTATCGATGAAAAAAACAATTTTTTTCTCCAAAGGAAATGCGATACAAGCTCGCATTTGTCGGATCGGATGACGAGAACGCTCAACCGTTCCCTGGTACCGACAATCGTCGTTTTTTCAACGCATTTTTTTTTAACCAACCAATCCGCGTCCCTTGATCCCTCGATCAATGATGTTGAAGTTTGCATCGTTGCAATGCGAAGGAAATAATTTTTTTCGATTTATTTTTAATTAATTAAATTAATTTTGATTAATTAAATTAATTTTAATTAATTAAATTAATTTTAATTAATTAAATTAATTTTAATTAATTAAATTAATTTTAATTAATTAAATTAATTTTAATTAATTAAATTAATTTTAATTAATTGAATTAATTATATTAAAAAATAAACTATTTCCGTTGCATCAAAACGATAGAAACTTCAGTATTATCTTATTGATCCGTGATCGATATTCTCTTCCTTCCAGCTGACAAATTTTTTGATGTTTTTTTTTTCGTCACGATCAGCGAAACTAATCGCTCGTATAATCGATCTTCGATGAGGATAATCACCTCGTTTTTCATTATCAGCTCGATATTATGTATACGAGAGATAATGTGCTAATGATGGAAGAAAAAGAGGATAAAGGAAAAACGTTCAAGTACTCGTTTCAATCGCGATAAGCGACATTCTTTCTTTCGTTTTATTTTTGTCCTTTTTTCGTCTCATTACGCCGGCAAACTCGAGACTGCCAACGTTTCGTAAAGATCACTTCAGGTATCGAGTGGCGAACTGTTGCTTCATCACAAACTTACATATATATGGGGCATTCAACGCCGATTCGACCTGGGTCTCACCCTTTACCTCTCCGATTTTGTCCGCAATTTTTTATGGTTTTGAGATACCTCTGAAAAGCACTCAGGATTTTTTTTTGATTTTTTTGAAACGATTTGACTCAGTGATAATTTTATAAATGGACTGTCAGCCCGAATTAAAAAATCTGAAAAAAATCACGATAATCCCGTTTTTTATTTGAAAAATTTCAAGCGTCGATTCAAAGGCTTCCTTCCGTTTACAAGAAGCATTTTTCAAATTATTTTTTCGAAAAACAGAATTTTTTTCGAAAAACAGAATCAACGAAGCCACTTATTTCTCGAACGAACAAGATCATATTAAACAACACAAAATTACAGATATCAATTTTACTACAAATTTGTTCTTCAAAATTAATTCGGGCCTTGTCGAAGTTTCGACGATGAATAACAATAACAAATTATTAGATGGAATGTAGAAAAGATTGAGCGCACTTGATTTAGTTAAATTGTATAAAAAATCATGAAATAAATCCAAGAGTTGGGAATTAATTTAGTTGACATGGAGTACCCCATATACGTGCGCACTCAATTCAGTTAAATTGTATAAAAAATCATTAAATAAATCCAAGAGTTGGGAATTAATTTAGTTGCCATGGAGTGCCCCATATATGTGTGCAAATCGGATTTTAGTTTACACTCGTGTATTTTCATGTATATATAAAGTTATGCATAAGTGTGGGAGCTGCGATGATATTTCAAGTGCAAGAAAGATATGGCAGATAAAAAAAAAACAAGTGCGTTAATCAAATGACTGAGCGAAGGCTAATAAACAATTTACGACCGAGAAACAAGACCTGTTCATGCTTCCAGCGGCGTATAATTGATTCTGGTGAAATCTGGAGTAAAAATTATGCATAAACATATATATATGAATATCCATACTTGATTTATAAAATTTAAATATTTTAAATAAAATTGTTTCCACATCATAACAGATTATTATTATTTATGATTGATCATTCGTATATTATTTTTTGTCATTTAATGTGCCTTTTGTGCAATTTTTTGTTTTTGTGCTCAATAATAATTTTTTCTTCATCATCTGGAGACACTTTTTTGCAATTACTTTGAAAAAATATTTGGCACGAATTAAAAATATATAAAAAATTTAATTTAATTTTAAAAAAATCAAATTAATTTTTGTTGGCCCTAGAAAGATTAATAAAAATATCAAATCGTCGAGATAAAAATATGTTCGGTCAATGTCCCATCAGAATGATTCTGGAATTTTTTCGACGATGAAGAGAAAAAAAAAGAATTTTCGTGAAAACGTGATTGCACGTTCGTGATTTCACGGTCGAAGAAAAAAGTTCGCCTCACACAACACTTCGATGAGTGTGAAAAAAAATATTTGACGATAATATTATCGCGATGGAGTTAATGAGACGCAAATTAACGAAATACATAGTGAACATTTCCCGGAACCGAAAAATCATCGAGTCACGCGCGTTATGCTCTCTTTAACATTCCGGCAAATTTAAAATGCAAATACGAAAGAGAGAGAGAAAAAAAAAACTCCGTCACCTGACGGAAATATTGAATCTTTCCGCATCGGCTTTTTTTGCACTTAGAAAAAAGATCTAGTCGTAGGTACTATAATCGTTTATTTGATTATTTTTTAGTTAATTTAAAGAAAATTTTCTTTCCATCCAATTTTGGGCGATATATTTACTTCCACTATATTTATTTATTTGAATTCCCTGTCATCGAGAAACAGGCGTTGAAGAAAAATTCTATTCGTTGTTACCTATTCACGCGTAATCTCATCCGATCATATCTGCAGATTTGTCAGTACCCCAAAAATCCGCCAGGTGGCTGCCTCTCGCACAAGCGAACCTGCCTCTCGACGCCTATATATCCTTTCTAAGCTCGTCTATGTTTGATATCCTTATTTTTCAGTATGGCTATCTAATACATTGAACATTGCGGCAAAATGCAAGATGGTCGAATCCCCGAAAAGGATTCCCATAAAAAAGGGTATTTTTTATTTTCCCTTCTGTTAAAGAAAAGACGAAGCTTTACGAAATTGTAGACTTCATATGTGTAGCTATATGTGTAGCTATACATTATTAATATTAAATAAAAATTTATTAGATCGCAATATATTTTCCTAGTAGGACATTAAACAAAAAAAAAAATTTCGTTGACACGAATAGAGTTGTATTAGGCCGGCCTACAACTAAAAAAATTTATTTGGCTTGACTAGGATTTAGTTAAATGTACTAGATCTTTTTTCTGGGTGTGCCATTCTACGAGAAAATAGAATTTAATGAGTCTTTTATTGGGCAATTATTGGAAAAATCATTATAAAATCACAATTATTTAAAATTGGTCAAAATAGACGTAATGTTTATTTTGTTTACATTTGCCGCGATTCTAGGAAAAATAGCTTCCGATCGAGAGAATATTATTGTAAGAAAATATTTGTCGATGGAGCTGAAGTTAATCATTAAAAAAATTATGCTCATTTGAAATTTGCAAATTGCTTGCTTATTTTCACCGATGACTCGCAAAAATGTCCACATCAAATTACAAATTTAATCTCCCCGATTTTATGAGAATAATTTATCCCGAAAATCAACATTGAATACTATAATTAATTGGAATGGAATATTTTAATGAATTATTATTTTTAAACCAATTTGATTAATTTAATTTGTATAATTATTTAGACAATTTTGTTCAAACTGATTAAATTAATCAGTCAATTTAAAGTACATTAATGGTCTATTAAATTTCATTCATAAAATTGGAACAATTAATTGAATTATAATTTTTTCAAACTAATTTAATTAATTAATTAAATTTAATTAATAAAACTGGAACAATTAATTGAATTATTTTACTAAAATAATTTAATTAAATGTTTGTCGAGTCATCCAATCGTATCCAATACACGATTTTGTATTTTTATTTGCGCACAGTGGACTTTAATATAAAACTTTTTCCTGTGCTTTTCCGAGCTTAGTCATCGTTGCAAAAAATGATCATTTCTTCTCTGACGTGTCTTTGAGATTTTAGATCTGATCCGTTGAGAAAAGATCGAGAAATAAACGAAAAACATTTCTTATCGAAACAAACTATCGTAAAAGCGACAGAAAAAAATCCCAACTATTACGTAAACAGCTGAGAAGGGAAAAAAAATTCTGGAAACAATCTTTTTTCGTTTATTGAGTTGATTTTTGATACCGACGAACTGCCGTTTGCATTAATTTGCAGTTTTCAAAGCAATTGAGAAATTATTCGATATTCAAAGTTTCTTCCATAAAATTACGATTTTGTATTACCAGAATTTTCGTCGAATGAAGAAGAAACACAATGCAGAGATTCGCTCAATGAAACGTGACGTAGAAAGGAACAACAAAGAGAAATCGAGAACTTCGAAAGGCCATCGTGTTTTGACAATTAAGGAATCGGAGAGGAATGTCGCTTCGCTGATACGAGTTTTTTTTTTCAAAACGACAATATTATCTATAAATAGAAAGCGAGGCAAACTGGTGTAAATATGTATATGTATACATTTTTGGGTATCTACATATTTTTAAAATATTTTTATATTCTCATCGATGCTTCAAAATTTTACCTTTTTTTTGCATTTCTTGAAAATTAAAAAATTCTCATAAAAATTTTGAAGTCTGAAGAAAAACATTTTGGAAAATTTTAATTGTACTCATGGGAAATTAATTTTTTTTTATATTACGTTGGAAAAATAACGGTTTTTTTTCAATTTTGTAATTTTGAATAATTTGGTGAAGAATTTGTAGATATTGATTTTTGTATTGATGATAAAAATTCCTCATCGTTAAAACGTTTTTTTAGAAAAATGTTGTAATCATTTCGTCTCGCAATGAAACGTGCTTCGATCGAACTGTGAACGAACGATCGATTTTCTCGGAGAAAGCAAAAGTTTCGAATCGGTAGATCATGCTACCTCATTTTATATACGATCTACCGTAGAATGACCGAGAAACGAGGCTCGAGAAATTGAAAGATCACTGCAAGATGATCGGAACGATAATAATAGTCGGAATTACGACATCGTAAATATTGCGTTTCGACGTTTTGTTGTTTCATTTGCTTACACAACCGCGTAAACGCGTTTCTGAATGAAATTTCTGTTGACCCGAAGTCAAAAGAGTAATTAAATTATCCCATCGATGAGTAAAATTTCACTATTTTATTTGAAACATAATTTTAATCAAATGTTTAATTATGTAACTTAATGAAAAAATGTAATGATAATAAAATTTGATAATGAAATTAAATTACACAAAAGTAGGCATGGAGACAGTTTTTTTGCATTTTTTGTGAAAATACAAAGAACTTTGTTTTTGAATAAAAAAAAGTTGCAAAAGTCATTGATAAATTAATATAGAAGATATTTGTTTCAAAAATTTCAATCTTGTTTTAATTCATACCAGAAATTATTGATTGATTATGTTTTTCTTTTTTTTTTAAACAGTTTATGAAATTTCTTTATCGGACCGATGATTTATTTATTTAGTTCAAATGAATTTATTTAAAATAATATTAAAAAATGAATAATAATATAAAATGCAAAATATTAAAATAAAATAATCATATAAAAATATTTACTTCGAATAAATTTATTTAGAATAAATACAATTTTATATAAATATTTAATAAACTATTCGACCCCCTTTTTTAAATAAATCGGAAAAATTTAATCGAATCAATAAATCCTTTTTCTGGGTGTGCAACGTGGAACGGAATTATTCTCTCGGTGAAAAATCGTCTTGGATGACCCAAAATGCCCCGTCGAAACGTAAAACCGATAAAATTCGTATGTTAATGCTTGTGGATGGACAATTTAATTGTTTTATACGTATATATTAGGGTGACAGTTATTTGAGCTTTGGCGAAAAAAGTTCGACACTACCCCAAAAATATAATCAAGGTGTATCAAAAAAAATCTGTATAAAGTTTGGAGGCGCTCGGAAAATTGGAACATGAATATTAATGAGAAAAATTTGAAACTTGGTACATTTATTGTGCATAGTATAATGTACAAAACCAATTTTTTTCAATTTTTTTTAATTGTTCATAATTTTGTTAATGACAAGCTCCGTAGAGATGCCCAAAAAACATTTAAAATTTCAATCGTCCGGTGGCGCGTTTTCCAATTTTCTGAGCGCCTCCAAACTTTACACGGATTTTTTTTGATACACCTTGATTATGTCCTTGGGGTGGCGTCGAACTTTTTTCGCCAAAGCTCAAATAACTGTCACCCTAATATATATGTATGTCGTTCGAGCCCTGATCTAGGCTAAATGTCGCGAGCGAGAACTACATCTGGCCGGGTCATCGCGTTATCTATTTTCGACTAGTCTGCAAACCTCTCTCTTTCTCCTTTTCTTTTTAAGGCATACAGACATTAATATACGAGAAGCTTCACTAACACCACTATAAATATTAGGGTGAATCGAAAAAATTAAAAACTGTTGGCTACCCTCAAAAATCAAAAATATCGTTGAAATATATTCGAAAAAAATCTCTGAAGATCAATATTTTTACTATTTTTCAATTCATTATATGATTAAATATTGATTTTTGTCTTCTAAAACGTTTTTGTATCTTTTCAATCTTTTTTCTTGTAAAACTAAGTATCAGTATTGCTTACAATACAAAAATTGCCAAAAAATAAATCTTTTTAAATATGAAAATTTCCAAAATAAATATTTATTTTTTGGCAATTTTCGCATTGTAAGCAACACTGATACCGAGTTTTACAAGAAAAAAGATGGTAGAAATACAAAAACGTGTTAGAAGAAAAAAATCAATATGTAGTTTATTTCAACGATATCTTTGATTTTTGATATCTTTTAATTTTTTCGATTCACCCTAATAAATATATAGGGCAATGTGGGGTAAAATGGACACCTTCGGGCAAAACGGCCTCCCAAAATTATAGAAAAACATTTAAAACCTAAAAAATCTAGTAAATAAGGGAATTATTATTATTATTATTATTATTATTATTATTATTATTATTATTATTATTATTATTATTATTATTATTATTATTATTATTATTATTATTATTATTATTATTATTATTATTATTATTATTATTATTATTAGTACTATCATATCTTGTTAACATTTCGCTTCACAGTGTAACTACGCCATGAAATAAACAATCAATCAATCAATTGCCTATCAAGAGTTGAAAAAATCTAAAAAAATTGTCATCTTCAACGCATTAAAAAAAAAAAACAGCCCTCCGTATTCTAATAGTATTGTGGGAACGGACTTTCACTAAAATATTTTGGATAATCCAAAAAAATCAAAGCAAAATTCGGGGCAAAACGGCCTCCTCCAAAATCTTAAAAAATGCAAATACCTTAATTAATATTAATCAAACTCAAAGTTATTAAGTATTAAATAACACGGTGGATATTACGGTTTACGTTAATTTTCCAAAAGAAAAAAAATTTAGGGTGGTGGCCATTTTGCCTCACACTTATATTGTTAAAAAATAGAGTTTAACTCTAAAAATTGATGAACCTTTTTGAAAGCAAATCTTGTGGGAAGAAAAAATTGAATGGAATAAATGAAATGATTCCAATGGCATATATATATTTTTTTTTGATAAATAAAAATGATAGTTTGATGTTTTTGTTCTCTTTTATGACTCAAGTGGATTATTGATTGCACGCCCAAAGTGTCAGCCCCGCTCCTCACCCTCTCATTTGCCCCTCGAAAATTCACGGAGGGTTAACCACATGATTTCATCATCTTTTACCCGATCCCCAAGCATTGCCCCCCCCCTCCTCTCCCTTGTCTCAGAACATAAATATGTGCAACGTGTACATTATAATGCATATATGCAAGTCGAGTACCCAATAGAGGTGGATCGAACGGTAAATAACGTCGGAAAGTTTTCGATCAATCTCGGAATATTCCCATGGAAATTTTTCTTCATTTTTTTTATGCTTGACGCAGGATAGAGAGAGATTATGGTGCGCAAACAGAGGCTCGACCAAACGGACAAGAAATAGCTTTAAGGATGCGCAGGAGAAATACTAAAAGGACTTGGAAAGTGAAAAATTTTTTTCGACTCGTTCCCCGACTATTTTATGTCTTCCATTGCGGGGGAAAAAGCACTGTAATAATTTTGAAAAAAAAAATTCTGCATTTTTTTCGAGTAAATATTTTCAAAAATATGCAGATTAAATTTGAAGTAAAAATTCTGAAAATTGATCAATCATCTCAGTTTTCGTTACTTTAAAGAAAATTTTCTTTCCATCCAATTTTGGGCGATATTTACTTCCACTATATTTATTTATTTGAATTCCCTGTCATCGAGAAACAGGCGTTGAAGAAAAATTCTATTCGTTGTTACCTATTCACGCGTAATCTCATCCGATCATATCTGCAGATTTGTCAGTACCCCAAAAATGCGCCAGGTGGCTGCCTCTCGCACAAGCGAACCTGCCTCTCGACGCCTATATATCCTTTCCAAGCTCGTCTATGTTTGATATCCTTATTTTTCAGTATGGATATTTAATACATTGAACATTGCGGCAAGACGCAAGATGGTCGAATCCCCGAAAAGGATTCCCATAAAAAAGAGTCTTTTTTCTATTCCCTTCTGTTAAAGAAAAGACGAAGCTTTACGAAATTGTAGACTTCATATGTGTAGCATACATTCAAAGATTGAAATGTTTAAAAATATATATTG
This sequence comes from Alloplasta piceator, assembly GCA_946863875.1. Lineage (NCBI taxonomy): Eukaryota > Metazoa > Arthropoda > Insecta > Hymenoptera > Ichneumonidae > Alloplasta > Alloplasta piceator. Next base: position 5,587,081 of record OX333072.1, on the reverse strand, counting down.
TGTAAATATTTAAAAAAAAAATTATTTCATTCAAATACATATTTGTTCAGTTTGAAATAATATTTATTAATATTAAATAAAAATTTATTAGATCGCAATATATTTTCCTAGTAGGTCATTAAAAAAAAAAAATTCGTTGACATGAATAGAGTTGTATTAGGCTGGCCTACAACTAAAAAAATTTATTTGGCTTGACTAGGATTTAGTTAAATGTACTAGATCTTTTTTCTGCAGGTTCAGAAGAGCAGAAACAAAAACTTCACACGCGTTTTTCTCAAAATGACCTTCATCGACCTTGCCTCAGCGAATACTTGAAAACAAGTCGATTTTTATCATTATTTTTTTTCTATATTCCTTATCGCAGTGGCTAAGTCTGTGCGCAGCTAATCCCGAAAATTTTGATAATTACTTTTTTTTTTAAATGCTCGAATATAAAAATGGGCCTTTAAAATTAAAATATTTTTAATTCATCGCCATTTTGTGAATAATTGAAGAAAAAAGGTTGCGGATTTTTTAAAATTTACAGATAACCTTTCACCAAGATATTAATGGGACAATGGAAAGGATTTTTTTTTTTTAATAAAAAATAACACTCTTTGAGTTTGAGGATAACGTTGAACAATTAAAATACGGTGTAAAAATCCTTCGTATAAATGAACAAAAATTCTTAAGACAAACTTGTGTCTGGATTGAAAAAAATATCATCATGAAAATATCGCGAGTACGAAAAGCAGACAGAGACGAAGGAATAATTCGATTAGCGATGGAGAAAGGACGAGAAGAAAAATGAGAAAGCACCTTCATTCGCGATATTGCAATTTTGACACTTTTGCAAATTGAGTTTAATTTGCAGTCGGGTGAATAAACGCCGGAGAAGGCAAAATTTCCAGCATTAATTTGCACGAGGTCAATGCACCATTATTCTGGTCTTTCACGGTTTCATAATATCGAATTTGTACATTAAGGTGTTAACATATATATTAGGGTGGGTCAAATAAAATAACTAATTTTTTTTTCCTCGATATAATGAAAAATGTATTGTTTGGCGTCTGAAAAAAAAACCCTTTACAAGTATTAGCCGTTCATATTTAAATTAAGAGGTCCCTCATCGCAAATTTTTATTTCCCATTTAAATAACATAGAAAATTTTTATTTTTAACTTTGAAATTTTATTAGACTTTAACCGTTGAGGTTAGGAGAGTTTTTTTAGCACATTTTTGTAGAACATTTGATACTTTACAAAAAAGTTTTATCGATTAGACACAAGAGAGTTTTTTTGTCTAATAAAATAATAATAAATAAAGTGTAATAAAATTCCAAAGTAAAAAAAAATTTCCTATGTTATTTAAATGGGAAATAAAAATTTGCGATGAGGGACCTCTTAATTTAAATATGAAGGGCTAATACTTGCAGAGGGTTTTTTTGAGTTTCTAAACAATACATTTTTCATTATATAGAGGAAAAAAAAGAAGTCATTTTATTTGACCCACCCTAATATATATATACAGAGAATTTTTTTTTGTTAACTCTAAATTATAAATAATAATCAAGCTGACGAGTCACGAAATGTCAATGTTTCAAAATCGATTTTTTAAATTCTGTAAATGATCGTCTCAATTTGAGAATTTTTTTAAATATCGATTATCGAAACATATATAAAAAGTATTCTTTTTTCATTTTTTTTCTTTTCATCAAAGTATTTTTATATTCTACCGTCGATCAATTTGATCAACTCCGCTTCGATGTAACTTTTTCTCTCTCTAATTAAATCGGTTGGCAATCAGTGGTTTTTTTTTGGAATATTGAGAAATGAATGAAGTCTCTTATTTTTGGCCCACTTTGCAGAAACCTTAAAATACCGAAATTAACCTAAAAACCGATAGGAATGAAAAAAAAATGGTTTTTTCGATATTCAAAAATTCTTTGGCGATCTGGAAAGTCTGAAAAGTCTCGAGTCAACATTTTTTATTATCAATGTTTCTTTTTGAGGGGGTTTGGATTTTTTTATCGGAAATTTATGATAAGGGGCAAATTTCACATGGTCAGAAAAATCCTACTTGTAATAGTAAATAAAATAAAAATGCATTTAAATGCATGTAAAAAATTACTATAAACATTTTTATTTGCGTTGCAAACGATGCAAGGCTGGCAATGAATTTTTCAATTTAATTTGTTGGCAATTCAATTAATTTGGAAATTTAAATTTTCAAAATTGGGCTTTTTGTAATCCTTTCAGGAGAAGAATCAGAATTTAAAAAAAACACACAAGTCTCGCTTTTGCATCTCGTATCTTGTGCTCTCATTTCGTTGGCACACTTGAATATTCATGAATACGAAAATACAGAGCAATCTAATAAAGTGAATTTAAAGCCGCCCTCGCCCGCTCCCCTTAAGAGTGACTCCGAACTATCGAGAACCCTCATTTTATCGACCGCAATATGCAACAAAAGTCTTGCAGTGTATAAAATCAAAAAGTCAGAGAGAAACAAAAAACTATCTAAAAATTTAATTTTAATAATTATGGTAATGTCTAAATTGCCTGATAATTGTTATTTACAATAATAATAATAATAATAATAATAATAATGATTATTCCTGTTATTATTATTACTATATTTGATATTATATATCAGATATTTCAGACAGTACCAAAATGTTCGAAATTAAAATTTTAGATTTTTTTTCTTGGATTTAACCTTCTTTGGGTTCTTGAATTTATTATTTTTTTAATAATATCTTTTTTAACGATTGTCACACTTGGAGCATAAGATATTAATTTTGCTTTGCAAATAATTCATAATAATGATAACAACATAAATTTTCATTAACCCAAACGAAAATTTTGAAAAAATTCATAAACATTTAATTCCAATAATAAATAAATCATTTTTTTGTAACGATTTTGTACTCGTAGCGGAAAATATTACGTTTTAAAACAATTGCTAGTATTATTACGTTATCTTACAATCAATTCGTAATCAAAATTCATAATAACATTGACCAAAAATTTTATTTTATTTTTATAAAAATTGTAATCGATCTTCTCGTCATCATTCGACTTATTTATAAATTTCAGAAAAAATTTCACGTTTGCATGTTAATAAAAAAAACAGATGAACCATAATAATAATCATAAATATCGAGTCTCGAAGGTCCCAAAGTCGTGGCTCAGAGATGTATTATTTTTCACAACAATTTTATACTCGAGAGAATGAAATATATAGATTCTCCATAATGATAAACAATAATAATAATCTCGATCGCGCAATCCAAAGAAAATGATATAAAAGTAAAATTGTTATAACAATAACAACATCTGATGCATGTCACGTCATTTATCGATATTAATTTGAGTACATAACATTGTTGCCAAAAATTTGTATTTTTGAATTTTAAAAAAAGCAATTAAAGCACATGCAGCGATGAATAAACGCTAAAAAATTATTAAGAAAATGAAATATAATAATCGTAATAAAAAATATTGATTTTTCGAACGAATTTATTCAGCGCGATGATAATTCGATTAAAACAATATTTCTCTAAATGTCAAACTCACGAAATACTGGAATATCCGAGAGAAGATCGGCCGCACGGTTTTTTTTTTCTTTCTTTTCACTCAGCTGTTGCAATACGGTACATGAGAAATATGAACGCTCGAACGGTTGGCGAAATCTCTTTCTCTCTTCTTCTTCGTTTTCTTCTTCACTTCCCTCCTGTGGCGCTCAACAGGCTTCTTTCGCTAGTAGAACTGTATCCTCTCTCGCGACTCCTCGTGCTCGTTTCCCGAAGCAAAAAGAGCGAAGACGAGCGAAGAACTCCAAAAACTCCAATCTTTGTCTCGGAGACAAAATAACGCGCGGTAAATTAGTCTTCGTTCGCACGAATTACAACAAAAATTGCAGCAAACTCTCTTCTCAATAATTCCAGAGGCTGAGAAAAAAACTCGAGACTATTTGTTTCGCTCTAAAAAATTTCGCACTCCGTCGATAACTGATCACTCGCGAAAAAATCGTTTTTCTCCGTTCGTTCGGGACTATGAAAAATCTCGCTTTTCGTGCATATATTATTCACAATTTATCGTGCAAGTTCTCTTCGAGCTCGTTTTTTGACACTTTTTTTTCTTCTAGAATTGAAGAAAAAAACGTTTTCTTAATGGCGAATCAACGAAGATTTTAACGCGTTCACCGTGCATTTGTGCGGATTTTTAAAATTTATTCTCCCTGCCTATAAACACGTGCGGGTGTAAACTGCAGTGAAACGTTTTCTCTCGCTATGAGCGACGCGACGCGGGCGCTCTCTCTACACGACTAAACTCTCCGGCATGCGTACTGCGGCGCGTCGTTGGACGAACTGAGCGCTCGGTCTGGCGAACGCCGGGTAAGGGGGAAAATATAGTGGCCCGGAGAGTGTGTAATGTATAGCAGTAGCCAGGCAAGAGAAGGATATACACACAACACGGTGCGGCCTGGGCGGCGCACTCGGGATTTTGCCTTTTGGCCTCACACTCTCTTTATGATTCTTTTATTTTCTTTTTCTCTTGCCCCATGCTCGTTGGGCTGAGGCTCGTTTATACATCAGAGTGGTGGTAAATAACAGTCGAATTTTCGATTTTATCGCTCAACGAAATTTTCGTATCTTGAGAAGGGAGAAAATTTGTGGCGGAGAAAAATTGAATAGGGAGAAAATTTAATTAATGCCTCGATTGTATTAAAATTTGCCAAAAAAAAATTTTAAAGAGTTTGTGGTGTTGGAAAAAAGCACTTTTTAATTGTTTTGGTCATGAAGATAATGTTTGCAAAAAAAAAATAATATTGTTAAAAATAGGGCCCAATAAATATTAGGGTGGCCCGAAATGACATTTGCATTTTTTATTTCATCGTTCATTGAGATTTTTGTATTTTGAGGAGGAAAAGAAGTTCTTGTGAAACGAGAGGACTGAAAAATTTATTTAAATACTGCCTCAATAGAGATGAAAATTGGTTACAAAGTTTTTTTTTATTCCAAAGGGCCTCGATTGCGTTAAAATTTGACAAAAAGGATTTTTTTTATTATAAAAAGAGTTTGTGGTGTTGGAAAAAGGCACTTTTTAATTGCTTTGGTCATGAAAGTAGGTATGTTTGCCAAAAAAAATTAATATTGTTAAAAATAGGGCCCAATATATATTAGGGTGGCCCGAAATGACATTTGCATTTTTTATTTTATCGTTCATTGAGATTTTTGTATTTTAAGAAGGAAAAGAATTTCTTGTGAAACGAGAAGATTGAGAAATTTATTTAAATACTGCCTCAATAGACATAAAAAATTTTAACAAATTTTGGTTTTTTTTTATTTTAAAAGGGAGATTTTTTGAGTTAAGAAAAAAGCCCTTTGTAATTTTTTTGGTAAGTGAGGGCACGGCAATTGTTATAAAAAAATGAGAGGTGTAAAAAACAAGACGCAATATATATTAGGGTGGCTCAAATCGACGCTCGAATTTTAAATTTCACCGGTCATCAAGTTTTTTTTAACTTACAGAAAGAGAAAATTGCCCGTAAATGAAGAGGATTTAGATATTTTTTTTGACTGCTGCCTCAATGAAGTGAGAAGTTCTAAAAAAAAGATTTTAAAAAAATTATAAAAGATACATTTGTGCTGTTAAAAAAAGACTTTATAATTGACTTCATTATCGAGGGCCTTCTCAGAAAATGAAATTTGTCGCAGTCACAGCTCAATATATAATAGGGTGGCTCAAAACAATATTTAGATTTTATTACTTATCGAGATTTTTGTACTTCATCACAAAGGAAAATAACTTCAACTCTACTAAGGCAGTACTGAAAAAAAATTCCAATTGTTTTCTTCGACCGAAATTTTTTTTTCTCTAAAAGTGCAAATTTTTTTTTTTTTCGAAAAGTACAAAAATATTGACGAGCCACTAAATCGTAAGTGTAATTTCGAATCACCCTAATATATATTTATAATGCACATATTTCATTGCAAACGAGAACTCGAAGGATCGGTTGGGGTTTGTGATGTTATGGAAGAAGAAGGTTGCAGCGTCTTTTCTCTCTAAATGTCTTCTTCTCTTTTGTTCCCCTCGCTCTCTCCCTCTCTTCTGACCATTCGTTTAATTTCATTCTTCCTCTCTCGCTCTCGCTCTCTCCTCTTCATTTTTTCTCTCCCTCCCTCTTTCTCTCTTTCTATCCGCCATCATTGATCCCACATCTCACTCGTTGTTCTTATTTGCACTTCTGTGCATTTTTTTGTTAATTTGCCCTCCACCGTTTTATTTTCTTTATAATTATGCCAGAATAATAGTTTTTCATAAAATCAGGAAATTCGTTCTAATTTCAATAAACAATTTTCATATCTTCTCTCTTTCTCCTTCGCTATTTCCTCTCTCGTGTCCTTCGTCCTTTTGACCTTCATCTTCCAGTATTTTTTCTTATTAATTTCGTATTCTTACTCATTAGAACCACACTCCCCTTTTTTTGAATTTATTTATCTTTATCGTATTTTTTATGCTTCAATAATTATCCCAATTCCCGAAAATCAATGGGATTTCCCTCTTTCTTCCTCTTTTTGTTTTGCTAATCACCTGCGTGGCAATAAAGCGTAAACGGATTTCTTGTATTCTGCAAAATATCGATGACCAATGACCAACGGTCGATAAAGACGATCCCCGTAAACTGATGGATGATTATTATTATTATTTTCTATTTTTTATCCTGGGTTTTTTTATACGCATGTAAACTTCATCATTTAGCCTGCGATTCCGTCATTCGAAGCCTGTCATGTGCGGATATCGATTACGTTGTTAAATTGAAATCGTAGAACGACCATCAGGGAATTGGCTGATGAGATTTTTTTTACGCTCGACGCACGTGGAATTCCAACAGACGGATGTAAAATCAGTAAGGAAATTCGAGGAAAATAAATATGACGTAAAAAATCCGATCAATATGAGAAGTAATTAAATATTCTGAATAACTTGGACCGAGGGAATTCATTTTTATGCTTTGTGGAATAATTTCTAAAAAAATTTTTTTCGCCCATAGTCGAACATCAAATTTTATATTGTTTTTTTTCCAACATATCAAACATCTCCAAAAAAATTTCATATGATTTTTTCAGTGTTTTTCCATCGCTCGATTTAAAAAAAAATGCATAATATCAATTTATAAATGTAATTTCTTTTTCAAATTTTCAACCTCAATGACAAAAATCTGGAGTCAGAAATTTTTTCATAAGAATTTGACATGGAAATTATTTTATTTGCCGATCAGCTGTATGAAATTTAAAGATTTTAAATTGCAATTTGAAATCTGTGACTCAAGAAAATCTTGGAGTCACCGATTTCTCATTGAATTGGGATTATTCTTTTTTTAAAAGAAATTTTCGATTTTCAGTAAGGCAAAACAAAAGAGGAGGCATCAATTTTCCTTTAGAATCGGATTTTTTTGATTATTCCAATTTTTTATTTTAATTTTCGAAATTAGTTTTTAATCAGTCGAAAATCAATAATGCAAAAATGTAAAAACATCGAGTTTCCAAAAAAAATTGAAATTTTTTCATTTTTTAATCTCCCAATGTGATTTCGAATTTTATTTTAAAATTACTGTCAAACGTTGATCTCCGTTGAGGAATTAAAAATGCTTTGCCTTTACCGTCCCAGTAAAAAATTTTATCTGATTAAAATTTCCGTACTTCGTGAAACAATAAAAATCTGAAAAAATTCAGCAACATTTGGCTTGTCATGAACAATGATTATCCATAATAATATTGCCCAAAAGTTATTAATAAATTGTTCAAACAAATAATTATTCAATAATTTTTCGGTAAGTTTTATTTTCTCAATCAAATCAAATGCGAAATTTTTCTGAACGCATATGAATTTTTTCATAACTTTCCCTCTATTTTGAAATTTACGTTTTGAATTTTTTAAAATAGCTGTATTTATGTATTTTTGGCCCAGTATCTTTGAAACTTTTCAAAAACGATAAACTTGTGTGCAAAAACATATACAAAATTGGCAATTTTTTGTTTGTACTTCAGAATGTTTTTTTATAATATTTCAAAATAGAGAGAAAATTCTGAAAAAATTCATATGCGTTTAAAAAAATTAACGCATACGACTTAAGAAAAAAAAGAAGTTTCCATAAAATTGTTAAATAATTATTTGTTCAAAAAATTTATTAATAACTTTTGGACAATATTATTATTGATAACACAGCCACACAACAAGAAAAAAAAATTCGGCCTGGGGGTCTGACTATGTACACTGTATGTTTTTGGGGTCGCTGAATCCGAATACGGGGTTGGTTTAACCCCAGCACGTCAGGGTTTAGCTATAACCTTAAAAACGCTTCAAAATTAAGTTGCTTTTTAAATATCTCGAAAACTATTATAGTTACGAAAAAATCATTCTGGATTCGTCTTGATGAGTATACTTGTGGCTACTAAAAAAAAAATATTCCGAAAAAAAATTTTGAAAAATGACAAATGTGGAGAATTTTGAATTTTTATAAATCTTTTTTATATATGTGTCATTCCATATCAATTCAACGACGTTTTGACGGTGACCCATTCGATTTTTTTTATTTTTCAATATGTTATTATACATGCAAAAAGAAGTATCCATGCCAATTTTTAGCTCTCTATCTTAAACCTTACCGAAGTTATTGATTTTTCAAGAATATACTTAAAATAATCATAACTTCTACATTAACCAAGATATTGTAATTTGTCAAGAGGTCATTTCTTTTCATTTTTCGAGGTACTTTAAAAAAAATATATTAAAAATTAAGAAAAACAAATTTTTAATGTGTTTTTAACTGTTTTAAGCTAAAAAATTGGATTTTCTTTCCATTTTTTCAAAGGAAAATTATTAAATTCTCCGTAAAAAAAACAAAATTTTTGAGATCTTACCGAAGAGGGGATTCAAATAACTACTTATCGAAAAAAAATTTTCTACATGCTCCTACATTCTACAAACTTCTATATTAACCAAGATATTGTCATTTGTCAAGAGGACATCTTTTTTTGTTTTTCAATGTACTTTTTGAAAAAAAGACGAAGAATCAAGAAAAACAAATTTTTAATGTCTTTTCAACTATTTTAAGCTAAAAAATTGGATTTTCTTCTAATGGAACCCCTTCGATTTCTTTCAAAAAAAATTATAAAATTCTACGTAAAAAAACAAAATTTTTGAGATTTTACCGAAGAGGGAATTCAAATAACTTCTTAACGAAATTTTTTTATTCGATTTTTTTTCGTAATTTTGAACTTTTTTCCTTCTATGACTCTAATAGTTGATTTCAATGATGTTTAAATAAATAATCTAACTTGCCTCACATATTTCCATTGTAAATTACTATAATTAACATGAAGAATTACAATTCAAGTACGTTTTGCAAACTAAAGTGCAAAACGTACTTAAATTGTAATTCTTGATGTTATCTATTATAATTTACAATGAAAATATGTGAGGCAAGTTAGATTATTTATTTTAACATCATTAAAATCAACTAAAGTAGTCATAGAAGGAAAAAAGATCAGAATTACGAAAAAAAAAAATCGAAATTTTTTTTTCAATAAGACGTTATGTGAATCCCTCTTCGGTAAAATCTCAAAAAATTTATTTTTTTACGTAGAATTTTATAATTTTTTTTGAAAAAAATCGAAGGGGTCCCATTGAGAGAAAATCCAATTTTTTAGCTTAAAACAGTTAAAAACACATTAAAAATTTGTTTCTCTTAATTTTTAATATTTTTTTCAAGAAGTACCTTGAAAAACAAAAAAAAATGACTTCTTGACAAATTACAATATCTTGGTTAATGTAGAAGTTATGATTATTTTAAGTATATTCTTGAAAAATCTATAACTTCGGTATGGTTTAAGATAGAGAGCTAAAAATTGGCATGGATACTTCTTTTTGCATGTATAATAACATATTAAAAAATAAGCAAAATCGAAGGGGTCACCGTCAAAACGTCGTTGAATTGATATGGAATGACACATATATATTACCTTGTACTGATCTTAGAAGATCCTGAAGTTTTTAGAAAGGTGTTTTTTTTTTGTTTTTTCAAAACCATTGATTTTTTAATTTTAAAAAATCGTATAAATCCACGATCAACATTAAATTTTTGCTTAAATTTTTATTATATAATACCTTGGACTGATCTTAAAAGATCCTGAAATGTTCAGGAGGGTGTTTTTTTGTTTAAAAAATTTAAAGATCCTGAAGATTCCAGGATCTTTAAAGATCACTCCAAGGTATTATATAAAAAAAAATTTAACAAAAAATTTAATGTTGATCATGGATTTACACGAGTTTTAAAAATTCAAAAATTCATATTTTTGAAAAAACAAAAACACCTTTCTGAAAATTTCAGGATCTTTTAATATCAGTACAAGGTATTGTATGAAAAAAAAATGAACAAAAAATTTAATGTTGATCGTAGATTTGCACGATTTTTTAAAATTCAAAAATCTCCAAATTCATGATTTCCCAAAAAAAAATTCGGAATTTTTTTTTTCGTAGCCACAAGTATACTCTTCAAAACGAACCCAGAACGATTTTTTCGTAGCTACAATAGTTTTCGAAATATTAAAAAAATAATCTTGATTTTGAAGTGTTATTTTTTATGGTTATAGCCAAACCCTCGGATTCGGATTCAGCGACCCCAAAAACAAACAGTATACATAGTCAGACCCCAAGCCAATTTTTTTTTTTTAATTTTGTGTGGCTGTGTGATTGCTTATGGCAAGCCAAAAATGTTGCTGAATTTTTTCAGCTTTTTATTGTATCACGAAGTACAGAAATTGCAAGCAAATACAATTTTTGACTGGGACTGTACAGGCCTTAAGACAAAACGGCCACGAGTCAAATTCCTGCGATGAGTTTTGCTGTACGATCATTATAAAGGCAAGAGAGAGAAAGAGAGGTCGACGAACCGCATTGTCATCGTGAAACAATTCGAGCCACGGGAATATCAATGAACTTGTTTACGATCTGTCGTCCTACGTTTGGCATATTGGCATTGGATAACGGTCGCCAAGAGAAAACGACAGTGGGCTTTACGCAGATGTCACCCTAACGTTTATATCGCATTAGAAAAATCCGATAGGCTTGAAACAAGTAAGTGTGTGCGTGTGTGCGTCTAGTTCAATGAAAATTTTCTCAGTTAGAGCGTGTGACGTTAGATTTGGCACTTTGACAAGTCGGTCAATGAATCGTCCTCGATCTTCTTCACACCTTGGAGGACTTTGGACTTTTTTTTCCCCCCACTATTTCAAGAGGTTGAAAAAAAGGAATAAGCATTAAGGATCGCTGTTGAGGTAAAAGAAAAATAAAGGATGACGATTTTTCTAAAGGTCAATCAAAGGTCATTCTAAAGCCAAAGAAGCCGAAATTTGTAGCAAATGGACTCGTAATAAACAGATCATTTTTTTCACCCCTGAAGACCTTGAAAAAAATAATTAGCTAGTTGACAATTTTCTCGCCAAATGGTTGAAATCGAAAAATTGTGCGCTCTTGAAAAAAATTCATTTTTCAATCTTTTGAGACAATTGAAAAATTTAATTTTCCAGTTATCAATTTATTTTTATTTAATTAAGAAAATATTTGAGGTAACCTCTCAGCGAAAAAAAACGTTTTTTGGTAGAAAAGTATTATTTTGGGGAAATTATAAAATACTAGAGATCCAACGGTGGATTTCTATTTTACTAGAGTTTTTTTTCGGTAAAATTGTAATTGGTAGAGATTTAAATGTGATAAATTTATTTTTTACTTGTAAATATCGGAAATATTTTTTTAAAAAATGGTTAGCTCATTAATAATTTGCTTGCCAAATGGTTAGAATCGAAAAATTGTGCACTCTTGAAGAAAATTTATTTTTCAATCTGTTGAGTCTACTTCAAAATTAAGTTTTCCAGATATAAATTTATTTTTATTTAATTATACAACTCTACGAGAAAACCTCTCAAAAAAATATTTAAAAAAAATGTTTTCCGGTAGAGAAGTATTATTTCGGGGAAATTATAATCGAAAAGTATAACTGTATGTGGCTCTTTAGTCTGGTGCAGAAGAGGAGTTGAATGTCTCGCGAGTTGCCAACAAGATCGATGCTTATCTCTCGATAGGCGAGACGCTATGTACATAGGACGCAGTTTCAACTTTAGTATATGGGGCATTCCATACCAAGTCGACCTGAGTGTGACCCTCGACCTCGCTGATTTCGTTTACGATTTTTTATATGATTCTTCCAACTCAAAATAGTATTCAGAATTTTTTTCAGATTTTTAAAACCAAATTTGAGTACGTTATGATTTTTTGAACATTTTTTTTCGAAAACCTCGAAGACCGTAATTTAAAAATCTGAAACAATTCTCTAAAATCCGGTATCAAAAGTGAAAATTTTTCACCCAAAATTCATGATGTCCAGGATTTCCCTTCCACCTCGATTTTAGGTTTTTATGAAGACAATGTAAAAAAAATAGATGCAGCAATTGATCTATCATGAAAAGTGGCTTGAATATTTTTATCGTTAACCTGTCAAAAATAGTTGGTTCATTTCTGCATCTATTTTTTTTAAATTTTCTTCATAAAAACCTAAAATCGAGGTGGAAGCGAAATTTTGGGTAAAAAATTTTCATTTTCAACACCGGATTTTTTAGAATTTTTTCAGATTTTCAACTTACGGCCCTCGAGGTTTACGAAAAAAATGTTCAAAAAATCATAACGTACTCAAATTTGGTTTTAAAAATCTGAAAAAAATTGAATGCTATTTTGAGTTGGAAGAATCATATAAAAAATCGTAAATGAAATCAGCGAGGTCGAGGATCACACTCAGGTCGACTTGGTATGGAATGCCCCATATATGTGTGTGCATGTGTGTGTGCCTTAAATAGCATGTATATATTCATGTAAATAAGCTTGAGATCTGAGAAAGCCGGTTGAGAAGTTTCTCGATGAATCAAGCGGTGGCTTGCCGGTACACTTGTCAATTTGCAAGCACCACATGTAAACATAATGACGTGTAATCACTTATGACGTGCATCAATCACGTAGCTCTTCATTAGTATTTTGATAAACAAATATTTAATTATTATTATTAAAGGGTTATACACGGACAGAATTATCAAAAAATCGTTTTTTTTGTAAATTCCATTTTCGTAAGGTACATATGGGTTATTCCGTGTCAAATCGACCACTTTTCAACCCGACCCCTTTCGATTTGAGTGAAATTTCGTTTTCTTTTTCTACCCAATTAAAACATTCTTCAGGAAATTTTCAAATTTTTTTTATTCAACCCAAAAAAAAAGCTATTTTTTAATGGCTATAACTTCTTCAAAAATTGACAAATTAGAACGTTTTTTTTGAAAATTTTCGTTTTTAAATGTACTTTTCGAAAAAAAATTTTAAGGTATTAAAATCTTTGAAATTTTTTACTTTTTCGATAAAAATAATCTTTTTATCGAAGTTCGCCATTTTTAATTTTTTTTTTTCACTCAAAAAATACTTTGATCAATTTCGGAAAAATGCCGCCCAACCTGGAGTGGGTCGACTTTTCCTTCTATTTCTTTTTTCACTTTTTTGAAAAAAAATAAAAAAAATTTCGGCAATTACCACTTTGAATTTTTGTTTCTTCTCAATTTTTAAAAATTCCGAGGTTCTTTATAAATCCTCAAAAATTTCCAGAGTGGTATTTTGTAAAATAAGCAGAATTGAGAAATTTTTTTTTTCAATCATTAAAAAAAAAAAATAGAAGGAAATGTCGACCCACTCCAGGTTACGCGGCATTTTGTCCGGAATTGATCAAAGTATTTTTTGAGTGAAAAAAAAAATTAAAAATGGCAAACTTCCATAAAAAGATGATTTTTCTCGAAAAAGTGAAAAATGTCATAGATTTTAATATCTTAAAATTTTTTTGTCTTTTTTTCGGAAAGTACATTCAAAAACGAAAATTTAAAAAAAAGTATCTCCATTTGTCATTTTTTTAAGAAGTTATAGTCATTTAAAAAATAAAAAGCTTTTTCTTTCGATTGGATAAAAAAATTTGAAAATTTCCTGAAAAATGTTATTAATTGAGTAGAAAAGGAAAACAAAAGTTCCCTCAGATCGAAAGAGGTCGGATTTAAAAGTGGTCGATTTGACATGGAATGCCCCATATATTTAAATATATACACAGAAAATTTCATGTTATAGGCATATTTGTAAACCTGTAATTACTAATTACTTTGAACGCGTTGAGCAAGATTTCTCAGAAACGCCATATCCGATCAGTCTCAAATTTTGTCACAAGCTTAATAAATATATTTTTTAGTACTTAATCGAAGGTTTTTTTTCACCGATAAATATTTTTCATTTTATAAACAATTTAAGGCAAAAATTTCCATCAAAACTCGAATATTTTTTTAAGAAGCCGCCATTTTGTTAAAAATGAATATTTTGCTTATTCCTTCAATCAAATACTAAATTATACTTTATATTAAGGAAATCTACATTAATTCAAAAAATTATCAAAAAATTTATATTATATTATATTATAATATAATATTATATTATAATATTTGTATAAGTCAAGATAATCTTTGAAGTGGAATTTAATTTTGGGTCGTGAAATCTGTATTTTCTTTTTGGCCAATTCTCAGTTTTTGTAATCAATAAATTTAGAAAAAATTATATTTGAAATTAATAATTATTAAAAAATTATTGTTATGTCATCGATGTTTGTTGAAAGTGATCGAGAAAGATATAATTAATTATTGAAAATAAAAGGAATGTAGAAATGATCTTGAAATTATCGATGGCTGAAAAATGGCAAATCGATAAATTGCGGAAGAAAAGGACATTTTCAGGATCCTTCAACAGGTCCTGAAAAAAAATTGCAAATGATCGAGTCAAGGACAACGATTATTTTCATGGCATTTGTAATATAACTGAGGACAAACGAATACTATTGTGGGCGAAAAATATGTGCAATAAGATAGTAAAAAGTCCCACTTTATGAGCAGAAACTATAAAAATATTTTTTTTAAATGACGAACATTGGATGATATTGTTTCACGAGGCTTTTTCGCAACTCCAAGAAAAATCGACAATTCGAATCTGGCGGTAAAAATCTTGAGAAAAAAGAGGAAAAAAAATTGTGAAATTTAATACTATGGGAGGTGCACCGAGACAAATTTGGTTGCGAGAGACGAAGAGCGTTTTAACGCCAACGCGATATTCAAGCTCGGGTATCCCTTTCCTTCCTCAATGTCCTCGGTCTTCTTGTACATGCTAATTAAAAACTTCATTTTTTTTCTCTAAAATCGTTATGAGGCGAATAAAACTAACAAACTTATTCGATGAGAAAGAGTGAATGAATATTTGGGTGGTCTCAAATCTTAATCCTCATTAAAACCACTATTTTTATTTACAGGGGCAGATGACCCTCAATCTCTGCATTTTTCGACTTTGGCTCAGCATAACTTATTAACTGTAGCACGGAGAAAAAAAACCTATTAACCCTCCGTCTGTACACTGGGTCTTCTAAGGCACAAGCCCAATTTTTAAATCGAATATATCTCCGAAATTAGAAAAATTGTAAAAATATTTTGTTTATTATAAATTATTAAATAAATTATGGGGTCATGAAAAAAAATGTTATAAAAGTAATTCAGATTTTTTTCCGATTTTTTTGACCTTTTCTTCTTAGAAAAAACATTAGCAGGACTTTAACGACCCAGAGTACAGATAGTGTAAAATATAAATGTACAGACGGAGGGTTTATTTGGGTTCTCCGATGGCCGAATTCTTCTAAAACAAATTCGTACCTGCAATTAAGGTCGTTTTGACCCATTTAATATCATACCTACAACTTACAATTAGTTAGTCATACCAACAACTTAAAGAAGCTACCTTAATTTTTTATTAGCCTTGGGGAAAGGCAATTGATCGTTTCCAAACCATATTTCAATGGGCAATTCACCGCTGATTGCAAATCGTTCAAAGTTTTTGTCGAAAAAAAATTTATTCGTGCGAAAAAGCGAGGAAAATCTGGAAAAATCTTTTTTTTTTTAAATGAAAATTCATAAAAACTTTGAGTTTTTGCGGAAATTATTGGTAGATCCATCTTCAGAGGAAAATATACATCGATATAAGGTTCTAAAAAAATTAAGTAACATTTTTTTTGTGTTTTCGCCAGAATCGCTTCACTAAAATGACTGTAATTTGTTTTCTAGATATAATTTCGAGTTCAACTTGAGCTCATTCTCTTCATGATCGTTGAAGCTTCAAACCCTCGCTTGGTTCATCCGATTTTGACGATTTTTCCATTTTTGGCAGATTTTTAAAGTTCGACTATCAATTTTTGCAAATTTCCTTCCATTTTTTTTCGCCGATTTTCAAAGTGCTCTCATTTCTACAAAAATTGAGTTATCGGAATTAACCAAACGGCATTATCTAAGTTTACTCATCAACTTGAAGTACGAGAAAGAATTTTGAAAATCGGTCAAACTGAAGTAAAGTTATGAGCACTTGAAATTTCGCTATTTTGAGGTTTTTGAAAAGTCGCCAAAAAATGAGCAAACAAGACATTTTTTTTTAAATCGTTTTAAAACGTTATTTCAATGGGAAATTGACCGCTGATTACGAATCACACAGAGTTTTCGTTAAAAAAAAATTATTCACGAGAAGAAGCAAAGAAAACCTAAAAAAAATATTTTTTCGAGTTCATACCTCGACAAATCAATATTCCCGAACAAATTTTATTTCGGCAAAAATTAAAGTATTATTCGGGAGAAATCATCGAATTATTTGCCTTGATTACCGAGAACTATCAAAATTCTTTTACACTTTCATCAACGAAATAAATTTGCAAATTTCTCGATCAGCTGAACTTTTGGAACTTCGAGTACATAAATTTTACATATGATTAAAAAGCCGGACGTCATCCTTCATTCGAGAATCCGTGAGCATTATTTAATATGCAACTGAGAAAACAAAAGAAATTTTCATAAGAATTCAATTGTGAACAGCGAGTCCTTTTTTCAACGGGGAGCTATTTTTTTTTCCACGTCAAAAATAATTATGAATAAAAGTGTGCACAAATCAAACTAACATTTATTAAGCAATTTATTAAGCCTATTTATTAAATTATTTATTAGTAAATTATCGTTAAAAAAATTAATAAAAAAAATTATTAAATTATTTAAGAAGATTTTTACCGCAATTAAATTGTTTATATTTTTTATACATTTTTTTCTTACGTTGCTTAGGACTTATTTTGCAGGATTTTGCACACAAAAAAAAATAATACAGCATATCGAGGCATCTCGTGACAGCGTGGAGTCGAATTCTTAGTCTCTTTTTTTTCTTTTCTTAATTTTATTTATTTTTAGAGTCGTTTCACCGGTCAGCAATCGTATTTTACAACGTGCGAAAGAGTCACGCGCTAAACACTCGCTAATTGACCGCAGTGTACTCTCATTTTGAGTTGAATTGTAAACAGTCATACGCGCTCGAAGAATAAAAGAAGTCGAAGAATACAATGAGAGAAATATAGTCTCGCGTGGTCACACGAAAAGCGCGCTTGTTTGACAGACTCAAGTTCAACTTTTGCCTCGGAATAAAAGGAGAGAAAAATACGTACACAAACGAGGAAGTTTACCAACGTAAACGCTAATTTTCCGTTCGACATGTGACTCTCTATGGAAATTTCATGAATGAATATCTTAAGAATATACATGAGCAAACACAATTATCGTAAATTTTCAAAAGAAATTATTCAAGAATTTTTACCTCGCTTTGGGTAATTGTATGATTCATTTAAGGTAAATTTAAGTAATTCTGCAAACGTATTTTACTGTATCAATTCTCAAAATCAATTTTTATGATTTGATGAAAAAAAAATTATTTTTAAAAAATTAGAAAAAAATTGTGAATGTAATTATAAAAAAAAAAAAAAAAAAGAAAAAAAATGTTTAAACAAGCTTTTATGAGTTGTTAATAAAAAATAACTGAAAACTTCAAAATAATTTTATTCCGATTGGAAATAAGTTTTCAAATAAAAGCGTGTTACACCCTCTTTTTTTCTCTTGCTGTTAAAATTGTAACACGCTTTTATTTGAAAATTTATTTCTAATCGGAATAAAATTATTTTGAAGTTTTCAGTTATTTTTTATTAACAACTCATAAAAGCTTGTTTAAAAAAAAAAATTTCGTCTATTTATTTTTTACTTTTTAGTATTTATGATGTTAAATAACTAGTTTATAGTAAATTTATATCTAGTTTCGCATAATTTTTTGCAAAAAAAAATGTTTCGCAAAATTTGTCAGACAAAATTGTTTCACACAATTAATTTGCAACATTTTTCTGCAAAATTTCTGCAAAAAAATGTTTTCACCTAAATTTTTTAGAAAGACTGTTGCCCAAAATTTTCGTAGACAAATGTCGCAAATCAATTGCTTAAAACCATTTTGTGCACAAAATTTTGCAAAACAATTTTTTTGCAACAAATTTCGCGAAAAAATTTTTTTGCAAAAAATTATGCGAAACATTTTTTGTTGCATAACAATTTTCAAGCAAATTTTTAATAAAAAATTTTGCGAACATATGCATGAAAAATTTCAACTCAATCGGAAACCGGGAAGTGGGTCAAATTTTACTTGCAAGATTTTTTTAGACAGACACCGGGACAGGTGAAAGTAAATAAAAGCTTGTAAAAAGCTCTTTTGTCCTTAAAAGTAAAAAAAAATTAAATAATAATGTTTTTCGTGTAATATATTAACAATTGTCTGTAGTCTGAATTATTTTAGATTTTTCCGCTTGCTAATTTTGGAGATAAGGAGGAAATTGTATTTTTCGCACATTTTAGGTTCAGAATTAAAAAACGGTGTTATTCGAAAAAAAAAATTTGGAATCTCTAAACAAAGCCTTTTCATCTGATACCCCACTTGACCTAATTATGTATTTAAATTTCGACTCCCTATTTTGAACTTTTTTTTTGTGTAAAAATAAAATATATTTCTGAAATTATTTTACGTGGATTACATTCTTCTCAAGAAATTTTTCAAAGTGAAAAATCGTTGAAATGTCTTTTGGGGTTTTAAATAAGGACTTGGAATGCTAAATGTAAATCTCGCTCAAAATGAATTAGAAAAATTTATGTTCATTACGATGCAAACTTCAACATAATTGAAATTGTCGAATTATTGCAATTTACCTAATTATTTCCCATGCCTGGACTTTTTTTTTGTCAAAACTTGGTCCACACGATTTTTAATTATTTTTGAGATCCTTGTCAAAGTCCAAAAGCAAAGCGCAGCCCTTTGTGAACGTTGGACTTAACACTTTGTGCCTAATTTTATCTCAAGGCCCACTTTACACACATACACGAGTGAGCTTGTCGTGTGAAGGTTTGCCGCAAAGCCAAATCACTTTACAAGCCTACCAGAATAAATCTCCACCGAATAATAACTCTCTCGAATAATATCTCTACCACAAAATCTCACTTCACAGCTCTCCCAATTTACAAGCCAACCAGATTGCAAGTGTCCGGGTCTAAAATCGTGCGATTCCCTACTTACCGACTGCAGGGCGAATGGGCTTTTTCATCGGGGCGACCCCAACGTCGGTAAGTTACCGGCCGAGTTGACAAGCTGGACACCTGTAATCTGGTGGGCTTGTAAAATGGGAAAGCTGTCAGGTAGAGTGATTTTGTGATAGAGATATTGTTTAAGAGTTATTATTTGGTGAGGATTCATTCTGGTAGACTTGTTACTTGATAGAGTCATTAAAACGCTTCTGATTGGCAGATATGTTATGCAATTGTCTCGTTAATTGACAGTGGTATTACGGTTGTGTTTTATTGTGGTAAAAATGGATTCCTGGTAGAAAAACAGGTGGTATAGAGGTTTAAATGTGTCTGTTTGCTGGAGAGTAACGAGCGAACATCAAGTTTGGCTCTAATGTGTGTATACCGTTAGAAGTGTTTTTTTTTTAGCCAACGAGAAAACTCCGAGTGAAAAGTGTTTGCCTGTACTTCTAGAGAGTTATTCCGGCTATGCCAAGCCGGTTTGTGTTCTCGTTGTACATTTGTAAATATTAAGACCTATCCCGGGGTATTTACAGCAAAATCAAACCAGAATTGTGAAAATAGTAATGTAAAAGTAATGCATTACCCATTACTTGAAACAATTTGTATTGAACAAGTTTTCCATTACAAATTACAAAAGTAATGTGTAATGGATGGGTGTTCCGTTACAAATAAAAAAAGTAATGCGTAATATATGCATGTTCCATTACAAATGAAAATAATAATGTGTAATGAATGTGTGTTCCATTACAATTGAAAAAAGTAATGTGTAATGGATGCATGTGCCATTACAAATAAAAAAGTAATTTGTATAACCCCGTAGTAAAAAACTCCATTCGTCGCCATTGAACAATCCCCATTCATTCCCCATTGCCAAAATAACCAACGGAGATGAATGCCGAATTGCCTAAGGGGATTTTCGGCATTGAATTCCCCATTTGAAATCGAATGAGGATTTTCCAATGAGTATTGACTTCCCCATTTGAAACGGAATGGGGATTATCCTATGGGGATTAAATGAAGAAAATCCCCATAGGCAATTCGGCATTCATCTCCATTAGTTTTTGTAGGCAATGGGGAATGAATGGCGATCATCAATGAAGATTCTTTCATATAGTAAAAAACTCCATTCGTCACCATTGAAAAATCGCCATTCATTCCCCATTGCCAAAATAACCAATGGAGATGAATGCCGAATTTCCCAAAGACATTTTCGCCATTGAATTCCCCATTTGAAATCGAATAGGGATTTTTCAATGAGGATTGACTTCCCCATTTCAAACGGAATAGGGATTATCCCATGGGCATCAGTCGGCAAGAACTCCTTGCATGGATTTTTTGGACACCGACTTCTGCTAATATTCCGTGCTCACACTCGTCTAGATAAGCATACTCTTCGCATAATCCGTATGGGAGTTCAGCGGGTTGCCGTCCTGCGACATCTCGCGCCAAGTCTCGGAACTAACGTGACGCGGTTTCCAATGGACATCTTTGGGTAATGCTGATCATTCAGTTCATCCGCATTTACTTCCCAATGGACATCATTGGGTAAAGCTGATCATTTCGTTCATCAGCATTTGCCTTCCAATGGACACCATTGGACACCAATGGTGTGCAATGGACACCAATTACACCATCATTGAGTAATGGTGATCATTCGGTTCATCCGCATTTGTTGTTCAATGGACGTCATTGGGCAATGGTGACTTTTCAATGGATATCCATTCACTGATCAATGGTCGTTCCTATACGCCATTGAAAAATGCGGAAATCTCAATGGGTCCCCATTCATTGTCCAATGGACTCGTATGAGGACCATTGGTTGCCATTGGCGATTCAATGGAGTTTTTTACTACGGGATGGATGCGTGTTCCATTACAAATAAAAAAAGTAATGTGTAGTGTATGCATGTTCCATTACAAAAAAAAGTAATGTGTAATGGATGCATGTCCCATTACAAATAAAAAAGTAATGTGTAATAGATGCGTGTTCCATTACAAATAAAACAGTAATGTGTAATGTATGCACGTTCCATAACAAATAGCAATTTTAAAAAAAATTAATTTGCAGTGGAGAATATTCCATTACAAATAGAAAAATCGCCGT
Organism: Alloplasta piceator; assembly: GCA_946863875.1. Taxonomy (NCBI): domain Eukaryota; kingdom Metazoa; phylum Arthropoda; class Insecta; order Hymenoptera; family Ichneumonidae; genus Alloplasta; species Alloplasta piceator. The sequence continues at coordinate 5,565,409 of OX333072.1, read as the reverse complement.
ACTCGTATTAGAAACTTGGACATTGCTGTCTCATTATTTTACTTCGTTCACTAAAAGTTCATCCACAATTATCACAAATGATCCATAAAGTTAAAAAAAAAAGAACATGCACATATTAAGCGACAAATTTTGTATCAGTAACTTGTAATTTTTATTAGATGCATGTATCCATTACACATTACTTTTTTATTTGTAATGGGACATGTATACATTACACATTACTTTTTTATTAGTAATGGGACATGCATCCATTACACATTACTTTTTTATTTGTAATGGCACATGCATCCATGACACATTACTTTTTTATTTATAATGGGACATACATACATTAAACATTACTTTTTTTAGTTGTAATGGTACACTTATCCATTTCGCATCATGCAGTGTAATGGGTAATAAATACAGTAATGCATTATCAAAGTAATGCATTATTTACGACTCTGAATCAAAAAACGCTTGACCCTTAACCTCTTAGATTTGGTTTGTGGTTTTTTTTTACAATTCTACTGAAGCTAAAATACAATTTATAAAATTCTTAAAAAATTATAGGGAACTTCTGATTTCAGTAAATATTACACCGTCCGTACTCCGTCTGTACACTTAAATTTTGGGACACAGTCTGTACTCTGGGTCGTTAAAGTCCTGTTAATGTTTTTTCTAAGAAAAAAACGTCAAAAAAATCTGAAAAAAATCTGAAACACTTTTATACCATTTGTTCCCGAGATCCAATCATTTATTTAACCATTTATAGTAAACCAAATTTTTTTACAATTTTTCTAATTCCAGAGATATTCGATTTAAAAATTTGGCTTGTGCCTTAAAAGACCCAGTGTACAGACGGAGGGTTAATATAACGTAAATTGATGTACTCATAACAAGCATCGTTTAAGTTAAGTTAAAGAATTTGAGGATAATCCATAGAGCAAATGTTATGAATTGTTTTAAATTTTACGATTTAAAAATAAATTCCCGTATCCGCGATTAAATAAAAACAAAATAATAGAAGTTATTTTAACTATCAAACTTTTTCAACTTTTTGCTCGCTCAAGAAAATAATTATTTTTTCAAGCAGAAGGCCATTATTTGGAAAAAAAAAGTTTGTAACAAATAAATAAAAAAAACAGCTGTGACATATAAATGTTAATATATTTATTATATATATAATGAATATTTTATTTTTATAATTAATAACCAATCGATAATTATTAGTTTTATGAAAGAAACATTTATTAAATATTTAATATCGAAACAAAAATATGAAAAAAAATGTTTTCGTGATATCATCGATGGAAAACTTCGAATATCAACGCTCTATGAAGAACGAGACGAGGAAAAAATAAAGCCGGGGTTATGGAACGAAAGGAAAGAAGGAAGATTTTATGTATTTCGTGGCGAAGTTCATCGAAACATTGAGTGTCTGGAAGCAGGTATCAATGTCCCCGAAATTGAGGATGAAAAAGACCCTTTCATCCCTCGCCCTCGCCGTGTCTCTTCCCTCTGGAGGAAAGACCGGCAACAAATATTGAAGAAAAATCCTTTATCGCGGACACGGTTGAAAAAGAAAATTGCCCGAGGGTGGCGAAGAGGCTATTCCACTCCCCGACTGTTCGAACATTGATCTTTTTTTTTTCCTCGTCTTTTCATTCGCCATCTTTTTGTCGAAAAAGCTCAGTTTTTTTTCTCCATCTCGACCATACAACGTGATCATTCGCGAGCTTTGCGGATTTTTTTTTTCATTCTCAAGTTTTTCAGTATTCGCTGGAACCAGGTCGAAAAAAAATCATTTCGAGAAAAACAGTTTTGAAATTTCCAACGTTTAACTCAGTCAATATTTAGAATTTCAACTCAAAATTTTACCTTTTATTTTTATTATTTCATTTTATTTATTTTTAATTATTCATTTATTATTAATATTATTATTCAATACTTTTTTTCAACGTGTGGGTGGAAATTAATTTTTTTCAACATAAATTGGAAATATAAAAAATTAGTTCCTCCGTGGATAAAATTTTGTTTAATCGCGAATTATTTTACAAGCTTTTACTTAGTTTCACCTGTCCCGGTGTCTGAAGGTCTGTAATGAAATCTTGCAAGTTAAATTTGACCCACTTCCCGGTTTCCGATTGAGTTAAAATTTGTCATGCATATGTAAATCGTATGACAATGCAATATTATCACAAAAAATTTACAAATTTTTTGCAAAAAAATTGTTTCGCAAAATTTTTGTTTTGCAAAAAAAAATTGTTTTGCAACGAAAATAATGTGTAGCATAAATTTTTGCAAAAAAAATGTTTTGTAAAATTTTTTGCAAAAAAATTGTTTTGCAAAATTTTGTTCCCAAAATGGTTTTAAACCATTGATTTGGAACGATTCTCTACGAAAATTTTTGCACAACAGTATTTTTCCAACAAATTTTGTGCAAAAATTTGTTTGCATAAATTTTGCAGAAAAATGTTGCAAATTAATTGTGTGAAATAATTTTTTCTAACTAATTCTGCAAAATAATTTTTGTGCAAAAAATAATGCGAAACTAGACATAAATTACTAAACTAGTTATTTAACATCATAAATACTAAAAAGTAAAAAATAAATAAACGAAATTTTTTTTTATTTGCCATGTCATGAATCACAAAATACCGGCATTTTTTGTGCTAAATAATTAGACTATAGCTTGGACAATTTTTAGAATTTCAACTTAAAGATTTACCTTGTTATTATTGTTATTTATTTTAGTTTTTTTAATTTATTTATATTTATTATTTTATTATTATTATTATTATTATTATTATTATTAAATACTTTTTATTAACGTGTCGATAGAAATGATTTGTTTCCACCATAAATTCGAAATGAGAATAATTAGATCCTCCGTAGATAAAATTTTGTTTAATCGCGAATTATTTTCATTTGTCATGAATCACAAAATACCGGCATTTTTTGTCTTAAAAAATTAGACTCTAGCTTGATCAATTTTTGGAATTTCAACTTAACAATTTACCTTCTAACTTGTTATTATTGTTATTTATTTTAGTTTTTAAATTTATTTTTATTTATTACATTGTCATTATTATTATTAAATACTTATTATTAACGTATTGATAGAACCTATTCGTTTCCGCCATAAATTCGAAATGAAAATAATTTGATTCTCCGTGGATAAAATTTTGTTTAATCGCGAACTATTTTTATTTGTCATAAATCACAAAATAGCGGTATTTTTTGTCCTAAAAAATTAGACTTTAACTTCGACGGTTTTTAGAATTTCAACTTGAAAATTTACCTTCTAACTTTTTATTATTTTTTAAATTCATTTTTATTTATTCTTTTATTATTATTATTATTATTATTATTATTATTATTATCATTATTATTATTATTATTATTATTATTATTATTATTATTATTATTATTATTAAATACTCTTTACAAGCGTGTCGATAGAAATGAATTGTTTCCACCATAAATTCGTAATGAAAATAATTAGTTTCTCCGTGAATAAAACTTGTTCAATCGCAAATTATTTTTATCTAAGATGAATCATGATATAGCGGTGCTTTTTGTTCGAAAATTAAATTATATTCTGAGACGTGCCACGTGTATGGGAAATCCACTTATGTTTCCGTCCACGTGGGTGTCTCGGTAGAATCGTACCATGATTGCCAACCAATTACCCGATTCTACTGGTTTTTTTTGTATGTACAACAGGTAAATTTTGAATAAGAAAAAGGTCCGCACGTTTCGATGGAAGAAAATAAATTTTTCTCCAATGACGAGCAACAAATGCAGACTTAAGAACAATTTATCACGTTGATTGAAAAAAGTGATTAAAAAAACAAAACATATTAATAATAAAATCAATATAGGCTGGGATCGATAAAACCCAAACGAATTTCAATGCAGAAGCGGAGAGGCCGATTTTAGGTTCGACAACCTGATGTCAAAGGGAATGAATAAAGATCTTGGAGAGGTTTATGGCTGTACCTAACCGTATATGATGCATTCCAGCCCAAGTGTGTAAGACCGTGACCCTGACCCTCTCGGATTTATTTGATTTTTTTTCATATGATCGCATTGAGTCTAAAATACACCCTCATAATTTTTTCACATTTTTCCAAACATCCCTTATATAAAAAAAAAACTTTGAAAAAAAACACAATTTTTTTTTAATCTAAAAAAATTTTGAAAAAACCGCGACAATATATACAAATTTTCAAGAAATCATCCGTAGTGGGCAGATTTTTTTTCTGTTTTTTACGTATTGGATTTCAAAAAAAATTTTTTTTTTTTTTAAATCCATTTTCTAAAAATCTTAAAAAATTCTGAAAAAACGGTGATAATGTAAAAAATCTTCAAGCTATCACCCGTAGTGGGCAGATTTTTTTTCTGTGTTTTAGAAGCTACTAACATTCTCAAAATTGCAAAAAATTCTCAAATAGCTCACTTTGAGCAGATACTGAATTATTTTGGTACTCAAATTGAGTAGCTGCTTAAGGTGAGCTATTTGAGAATTTTTTGGAATTTTGAGGACGTTAATAGCTTATAAAAAACAGGAAAAAAATCTGCCCACTACGGGTTATAGCTTGAAAAATTGTATATATTATCACGGTTTTTTCAGAATTTTTTTAAACTTTTAAAAAATTGCGTTTAAAAAAAATAAATTTGAAATCTAATACGTAAAACCCAGAAAAAAATCTGCCCACTACAGGTGATAGCTTAGAATTATATTATCACGGTTTTTTCAGAATTTTTAAGATTTTTAAAAAATGTTTTTTTTTCAAAAAATTTTTTTTTCTGAAATAAGGGATGTTTGGAAAAATGTAAAAAAAATCTGAGGGTGTATTTTAGACTCAATGCGATCATATGAAAAAAAAATCAAATAAATCCGAGAGGGTCAGGGTCACGGGCTTACACACTCGGGCTGGAATACATCATATATATATTCATATATAAGTAAGTGGGCGAAACAGACCGTCCTCAAGCCCACCTATAAAATCACAAAATATTCGAAAGGTACACAGCTACTCACGGGGTTTATGGTGAGGATTCCGTGAAAACTCTTCACCGTAAAATGTATATGGGGTAGTGCAGGTCCCTATAAGGATTTGCGAGGGTTTGACAATAATTTGTGAAAGGCGTGTCGAGCATAAATTTAAAAAGAGAATTATAGAAATTTGCCCATGGTTTCCTCATGTTTTCCCACCGCTTATCCGAGCCTCCTTTATGATTAATTACTCGACCTTTTCTATAAAGAGTGGATCAATTACTGCTTCACCATAAAGAAGGCTTCATAAATGAGAAAGAAATTTGGTAACTTGGTGTAAATTTCAAATTACGATATTTTCATAATTTCTCAATGAAAAATAAAGCCTTCGATGCTCGATCGATTGATGATCGATTGATTATTCAATCGATTAATAAATTTGATTACTTTTTAATCGAATTAAATTAATCATGATTAATTGTTGTAATCATAAATCGTTAATCGTTAATTCAATTAACCCGATTAACTCCCCGATACAGATTGACCTCCCTGTCATAAAAGAAGTGTTTATCGAATATAACACACCCATGCCTTCCTCTTCAAAGTGTGGTAATCATCGAAAAAATTTCAAAATTTTTCGAAAAAGTAAGAAAAAAAAGAAGATAGTTCTAAATAATATTTTTATATTTTTGTTTGAAAACTACATTTAAAAACAAAGAAAATGAAAAGAAAAATTGTTATTCAGTTCATTTTTAGACAAACAACAGTTTTTGAAAAAATGTTAAGTGGTTGATTTGTGATGGAATTATAGTTATAATTATTTAATAAACTATAGTTTTTGGGTAATTAAACAAAAAAAAGCAAAGTGTTGAAAAAACAAACATGGAAAAAATGCCATCACAAATTAACCATCATTTAAAACAATTTAAAAACCTGTTGTTTGTCTAAAAATGAACCAAATAACAATTTTTTTCACTTTCTTTGTTTTTAAATATAGTTTTAAAAAAATATATAAAAAAAATTATTCAGAACTGACTTCTATTTTTTTTTCTTATTTTTTCGAAAAACATTGAAATTTTTTTGATGATTACCACTTTCAATTTCATTTTTTTTTTTTCTAACTTTGAGGTTCTTTCAACATCCTCAAAAATCTCCAGAGCGGTATTATGAGAAATAAGTTGAGTTAAAAAAAAAACAATTGAAAAAAAAATAGAAAAAGAAAAGTCCCCCCCTCTGAAAATTTCAGAGAATTTGCACAAAATGTCCAACTTTCTATAAAAAAAAAGAAAAAAAAATTAAAAATGGCGATCTTCGAGAAAATGTCGTTTTTTTCCGAACATTCTAAAGAAAACGTTAAAGATCGGTCTGAATAATTTTTTTCTAAAAGTACATTATAAAACAAAAATTAAATAAAAATTTCCCGATAAGTTAATTTTCGAAAAAGTTATAGATATTTGAAAAATTCATAACTTTTTATCGGTTCGGTAAAAAAATTAGAAAAAGTTCTGAAAAATATTTTTGAAAGGGTAGAAAAAAATAAAAAAGTTTCAGCCAAATCGAAAGGGGATTCATAGTGACGGATCCCACTCCTTAAATAGAGGATATTACTCCTCAAGTAGGGGAGGCTGGAGCACAACCGTCACCCTCAAAAATTTGGTTAAAAAATTTTTTTTTTTTGTTTCTTGTCAAATTATCATAAATTTGAAGTATTGTCTGATTTCTAAGCCGATCCGCGATCCCTGGGACGTAATGAAACACCCTAAAAAATAAGGTAAGAATTTTTTTTTTATTTTCCCAAATTATGATGAATTTAATGTATTCATCCATTTTTAGGCCGATGCACTACATCCAGAGTAAAACTGACCATCAAAAAATTTTTTTAAAAATATGTTTTTAACAAAATTGAAAATTTTTCAAAAGAAAAGGAAATTATATATTATCGTAAAAATAAAAATAAAATTTGCGTTGAAAAATATAGAAGTTATTTATAATTTAACGAATTTTCAATTAATCTATATACTTTTTTATGTTAAGCAAATAAACAATAATATTAATTATGATTTATGGAAAACAATTTTTTAAGATAGAAAAACCCTCCGAAAAAAATGTTTTTTCTTCTTTTCGGCAAAATGTCTTCGGCGAATTGAATTGAGAAAAAATCGTTTGAAGACTTTAGGTTTGTAGAATTTTGACATTAGCTTCGAAGGAATGCTTTTCCGAGGCAAACTCGCCTTTTCCTGGTTCGCATCATTTTTTTCATCTTCAACTCTAAAACGGTAACCTGGGGTAAAAAACGACCCCAGGCGAGTTTAAATAACGCGAATTTTTACAAATTTTTCGAATTATTCACTCTTTTACCTCATTTTTTCATAACTTTTCGTACTTCAAGCGGAATCGCCGTAGGATGCTGCATTAAAAAATGAAAAGAATGAACCCAAGTTGAATACTTTTCGTCAAATTTTACCGGAGATGTGAATTTTTCAAAATTGGGGTCGTTTTTCACCCCAGGTTACCATAATAGGTCAAAAAAAATAAGGTTACCATTCTAGGGTTAAAGCGCGCATCTCGTTGAGCAAAAAAAAAACAGATTTATTTATAATCGTGAGTAAACGTACGCTCGTATGAAATCGCAAAAGCGCGTGATCCTCTTCCTGGGACATAAAGATTTCGCGGCGTTTTCTTCAAATACGTCGAGCACGACGTAAAAAGAACGCGGAAAAATCACCTTGATTGTCGCTCGAAAAGGATGCGAGCTTGTCGATTTATCCTGCGCTCTCGAGTTGGACAGGAAATATGTGTATTCGCATATATCGCCGGTATAATATCGCGGAATGACGAAGTGCCTGAATTGCAAGAGACACGAGAAGTGCGACGCCGTTCGGATTTTTTATAACTTCTTAAAGTTTACAACGCCAGAACGAAGGTTTATGGGCCTTTTTTCGGAGAAGGTCGCATCAATTTTGTTTATTTGTAATGTTTATAGGAGAAGCGTTGGCAAAATGGACATTGGAGGCAGAATGGACCAGCGTTGAGCAGCATCAATTACATTTGTAATTAAATTACACATCCAATTACAAATTATTTTGAGCCATGTAATTGAATTAGATTCAATTACTAATTACTTCGTTCATCGATCACCGGTTGCATTTGAATTACATGTAATTCAGAAGAATATCATACAATTACTTGTAATTGATGCTCAAAGGTAATTCAATTACCTATTATCGATGCTCGAAAAACTTGATATTAATTTTAGCAATTAGGTCCAGAGGACCTTTTTTGTAGGAAATTACATTTCAAGAAAAAATTTCCTTTACATTTATTCGGTAAAGTTAATCATTTCGGAGATAACAGCGAAAAATGAGATTTCTGGGTAAAAATCAACTTTGGTGACCTCGTGCCATCTCACCAGTGTAAATTACACTTACGCTGTTTAAAATACTTTCAAAGATCGTTCAATTCTGCGTAAATTGCAACCAAAATCAATGCGATAGCATAAAAAACCGCGGAGTGGTAAAATTTGGAAGAAAAAAGTTTTTGATTTACGTGTATTTTAGATGGAAAAACTTTTGGAGCGAAGGGAAAGTACTTAATATTAATATTAAGGGCTGTAACTTTAAGGGAATTTTCTTTCAGACCTTTGCAACAAAATTTCGGGTGCGGAGTAAAAGGAATAAAAAAAAGTCGAAAAAAAATCGCCCTAATATATATAAACATAGTGTATACAATACTGGTATTGGAATATTTTTAAGCACAAACATTTATTAAATAATTAAAAACCCAAAAATATTCCAATTCACGTAATTCCATTACATCATCGTAATTTAAGTACAATATCGTCAATTAATGACTACGGTATAATTGAATTACATTTGTGTAATTAAATTACAAGGATGTAATTTAATTACATGGATGTAATTGAATCACATGGATGTAATTGAATTATATCGATGTAATTAAATTACATGGATGTAATTAAATTATATTGAACAACGATTTTTTTAGGCATCATTTCAATTTTGATGCTAATTACATCCCGCATTGTAATGGAATTCTGTACTAAATACAATGCTGAAAATAATTACCATCAAAATTCAAATTTCATTACAATGCTCAAAGTATTTTATCATCGAATAATTTTAATTACAAATTTGCCTAACCCTGGAATGGTCACCATCAAGGAAAAATTATGGAAATATGGAAATATGGAAAAAAAATTAGAAAATGAGGAAATTATAATTGGCGTTAATATAACTAAATAAACATGGCATTAGCTATTCTATTATTACCATAATAGTATTATGGTAACCCACTTTTAACTAAAATACTTGAACAATCCGAGTTTTAAAAAAATATTTTTGATGATGCAACTAATTGAATTTCGCCAAAAACTTAATTGCCAAAGTTAATTTAATTAATTAAATTTTGGACAATTAATTTTATTTAATTGACCACCCGATTAGAAGTACTCTGAGTCTCAAATCTTGCGATTCCCTACTTACCAACCGCAGGGCGAGTGCGTTTTCTCATCGGGGCGAGCTCCAGCGTCGGTAAGTTACCGGCCGAGTTGACAAACCGAAAACTTGTAATCTGGTAGACTTTTTAATTGGTAGTGATATTTCGATAGTGTTTCATTGTGCTAGAGAAGTATTTCTGGTAGAGAAATAAATGGTACAGATGTAAATTTGCCAACTTGAGGAAATCCTTTTGCCAATGAGTTTTGTTGTTTTAATTTTTTTTAAAAGAATTTTTTATTTTTGATTCCATTTAACTTTGAATGGGTTTTTGGGAAAAAAAATTCGATCCTTCGGTTCTCACGTTAATGTAATTTGTTTACAAAGGATATGCATGTGTACTTTCTCTATCTATCGAGGACATCGTCGAGGGAATCAATGCACCTCGCAGGAGGAAAATCTCCATTCGAGAAGTCTCCGCGGGAATAAAATACGCCGCACAGGTTCATTCGCATAAATGGATGTATACTTTTGTGCATATGGTAATTCTGGTCGACGTACTTGAAAATGCATTTTTTAAACCGCAGGAAAAATAATGACCGCGGACGTAAAACGAGATTCCAACGTAATGCAAAATCATCAACAAAAGCCCGGGATATTCCAGAGCAAAAGAAAAATGTTGATAATGGAATTTGCACATTACTTCCTTCGTTTATTAACTTTTTAAGTTTTGGGTTTTAAATGGCAGAATCTTTTCATTGATAGCCGGAAGTTTCTTCTGAAGTCGTTTACGAGGTTTTTGAAAAAAAAAAGTTCTCTAATAGAGTAAAAATAAATAAATATTGGAGGAACGTCAATTAATTAACTAAAACTGTCGAAGAATCTGAGACCTTTGAAAATGGTCAAAGCTAGAGATTTTGAGGTCAGATTAAAAAAATAAAACATGAAATGGAGAGACATTTAAATAAAATTAACAACTTTCTTCATTTTCCTTGAGATTTGGTTGTGAAGAAACTAAAAATATGCCAAGGATATAAATTTTGAATTTATAATTTTCATGTCCAAATTATTTTTTATTACTCTTTCTTCTCATTCGACGAATAAAGATGTAAAAGTACAAAAATCGTGCGGTCACTGTTGTGATATTAAATTATTTTTTCTGTGTTTATCGCGGAAATTTGACGGAGTATAAATTATTAATTGAAATATGTAGCAAAACAGTGTGATTAAATTATCAACATTCGGCGCAACAACTCGGGGTTTTTTTTATGACGTTCATTCAAAAAATTCCGCAACGACGAGATTCACGATTACGAACAATATTTTGTCGTTGTTTGTCGACCGGAATGTATTAAAGATACAGAATTTTTTGTTGCTCGCGCGGAAACACCGAAATTGTGAAAATACGGCCTCGTCCCTCTTGCTCTTTCTCATCAGCATCATCATTGCGACACGAAACAAACGGATTGAATCATCGCGCGGGCGCTTATCTTTAAAAAAAAATATATATATGAAGCATTCCACGCCAGTTCGATCAAAATCTTGCCTTGATGATTTCGATTTTCCTCTAAATTTTTTGTATCAAAGAGAACACATTAAAAAAAAAATTCCCACATTTTTTCAGAATTTTTTGGTCGCACATTTTTTTGATTTTTTTTTTGAAAAAAGGGACCACTTTGTAAAATCTGAAATAATTCAGAATAATCTAATTAAATATAACAATATTTTTGGGCTTTGTTCCAAAATGGAGATTTTAATACTCTATGAGTAAAATTCAAAAAATTCCAAAAAAAAAATTTACTCCATCTTGAATTCATCGATACGTTTGCTCTATGAGTAAAATTTTTTTTTTTGCAATTTTTTGAATTTTACTCATAGAGTATTAAAATCTCCATTTTGAAAAGAAGCCCAAAAATTTTGTTATATTTTATTAGATTGATCTGAATTTTTTCAGATTTTACAAAGTGGTTCTTTAAAAAAAAAATTATAAATAAAATCCAAAAGAACGCGTGACCGAAAAATTCTGAAAAAATTTGGGATAATGTATTTCAATGTGTTTTTTTATATAAAAAATTTAGAGGAACATCGGAATTATCAAGGCAAGATTTTGATCGAAATGGCGTGGAATGCCTCATATATATGGGGCAATATATATGGGGAATATTCTAATTCAGGAAATAATAGTATATGTGAGGTTTTCCAAAAAATACGTGAATAAATAAAAACTGTTGTTAGTATTGTTCATAAACAGACTTAATGATTAATGATTAATTTTAAGAACCTGTTAACAATAAAAAAGTGTCAAAATAAATTCTGAATATATAAAAAAATTCTATACAGTAACAAAAATTGGGTCAAAATAAATTCTAAATATTGAAAAAAATACTATACAGTAACAAGAATTGGTATTCATAATAATTTACTTAAAAAAAATAATTTTTGTTTTCAAAAATCGAGGAAAAATAGTAGTTATTGAGATCCCACGATTGGACTAGTCTTAAAAATTGTGGAATAGATAGATGTTTGAAACAAAAAATTTAAAAAAAAATCAAAAATGACATTCACTTTTAAAAACGCGATTTAACGTTTAAAACTCAAAAAACTCATTCAAAAACAAGTCGAATATTTTTGTTGTATTTTTTTCTAAAAAGGCCATAAAAAACAAAAATTTTGAAAAAAAAACGTTTCATTTGAACCATTATTAAAGAAGTTATGATCAAAATACAAAATAAAGAGCGGTTTTTTTGTTAATTTTATATCTTTTGAACGGGCAATCAAAAAAATCTCAAAATTTAACAGGAAGGGTCTTTTGATGGGTACTCAAAAAAATAAAAAAATTGAGGAAATAAAAAAAAAAGTTTTTCAAACTGTCCGATTTGGGATGGAATGCCCCATATATATTTGTTTACATAAATATAGTGGGGGAGTTATTATCTCTCGAAGTTATGGCAAACGACTTAGGATTTCAAATCTTGCTGAATCAGTGTATTTTTGTGTCTAATGAAAAAAGTCCATCAAAAGTCAAATTTCTTTTCTTTTTAACGCTGGATTTTTTATTGTAATCTTTAATTGAGTGTTAAGGGAGTATTCTGATCTAGAATTTTGAAAAAAAAAATCATTTCAAAATCTTTTTTTTTTTGCACATTCTTCAAGTTTAGTCCTGTAAGAATATATCCTCGAAAGGAAATTTTTCAATTTCAATAATTTGAGGAGTTATAGCTATTTTAGTGACGCAGTCATTGGGGAATAGTGCAATTTTATTTGAAAATTATTAAACCGTATCAAAAAGTGTTAATAAAAGGAAATGTATTTTCTCGCATTAATGATTTAGGTTTTATGTGGAAACTAAATTATTTTTTGTGATTATAAAAAAAAATCAGTAAAATTTATTCTGATTTTTTTAATTTTACAAGAAACTCGACTAAAAATATGGTGATTAAAGTTGAACAAATTGAACCCCAACTAAAAACGTCGATTACAAAAATTGTAACATCACCCAAAGAACATCCCCAAAAGAAAAAGTTAGGATTTGCGTAATCTGTACAATTATTTATAGTCAATCATTTTTTTACATTAATTAATTAATTCTCAGATGCAACTATAATGGTTTTTTTTTCATTTGAAAGATTACTCAGGCTTGTTTTGCGGATTCAGGGCCTCAGGACGTTGGTGCAAGTCCCAAAAAACGCTGGAACGATCTCTATACGGGGAAAACACATCCTTAAGGGGGATGAATGAAAAAAAATCCCATTTCAGTTGCATTTCAACGGTGCAAACTTCAACATAATGCCACGCGAATGGTTCGAGGCGTAATGTGGGTCAAGCATTGTTTCCATAAGTTCACGCGCATTATGACGTATATTAATGCATGAATTTTCAACGAAACCGAACGAGAAGTTATTTCACCAAATGGGAATCGGTATATATTGGCGATGGACTTTGTCACGTCACGATGCCAACTCGTGTCACGATCAACCTGTAATTATAGTGACTGTGGGTGCGCCTCAATCGACACGTCAAAATTGGACTCGGAATACATAAATCTATACTTGGGGCATTCTGGGTCAACTTAAGGGGGTCGTCTAGTGTGAAACCTGTTTTTTAAACGTTTTTTTTCGGGATTTTTTTTTTTTGACAAACCATTAAAATCAAATAATTAATGAATTGTCTATCATTTTTATTAACATTTGAATAAACTTTGTGAATCTTTTGAAGTGAATGTATTAAATATAATCGGACATACACCGCCCAACAGGAGCACATATAAAAAAAAGGTGCTCCACTGCTGTCACGATTCCGGCCGTTCTGCTTATATGAAATCAAAAAACCAAACGCCATTTCAATTGTGAGACTTGAGGCTCTACCGTGAACCAAGACAAAGTCAGAATTCCAAAAAAATCATTTTTTTTAACGCTTTAGAAAAAAAATTCAATGCGAAAAATTGAATTTTTTCACTTCAAAAAATTCACAAAGTTTGTTCAAATGTTAATAAAAATAATGCATAATTCATAAATTATTTTATTTTAATGGTTTGTCAAAAAAAAATTCCCGAAAAAAAAACATTAAAAAAACAGGTTTTACACTAGACGACCCCCTTAAGCTGCGTTTGATAATCATTATTTCTCATTTGGAACCTCGCAAAAGGCTCGGAATTTTATTTTTTTCGCCTCATCACTCGTTATAAAATTATATCCAATTCGCTTCCGTATGAAAAAGCTCTGTTTTTATTTTTAAAAAAGCTTTGTGAATTTTTAAAATAGATGAGGAATGAATTTGCAAATTTCAGGAATTAACTCAATTTTTTCGAGCGGAAACTAAGGTTCGATTACTAATATGGAGGAAAACAATTTTTAATTACACCTTTCAAACTTGATGGATCACAGTTCTTGTTTGTTTATTGAGCTGGACAAAGAAACACTGGAATAAGCGTCATGATAATAGAATTGAACGTTAAGGCGGTATTCTGGTCTAGAGACATATATTTTAAGCATTTATCGAGCTCGATTTAAAAAAAAATATTTTTACCATTCTTTTTTTTACAACATATTTACTAATATTTTGAGAATAAAGAAAAAAAATCGAGAAAACAAATCAAAATTAAGATTGGGGCTAAAAAAAGGGGTGTACTGGTTAACACGATTGCAACCTTTTTAGTCATCTCATACAAAATAAAAAATAAACATTCTTAATTAGTAAGAATGTCGTTTTAGCCCGCTACCTCAGAGAAAACGGAAAAAAAAAATTTGCAAAATGGCGACTGTCTGAACAAAAAAAAAGCGTTTTTCGACTCTTTTTTCATAGTTTTTAATTTTTTTATGATAGTTAAAAAAATTATTTTGATAAAAAAGTGGTAGGAGCGATAGAGAGTTGAACATTGATGATTGGTAAAAAAATGGAAGTAAATCGGTTGAGTAGAACTTGAGATATCAAGTCAAACGTGTTGAGAAAGGTAGTTTTGAGAAAAACGTCTCTAGACCGTTTTGTTCGTTGCGTCACTAAAATGGCTATAACTCCGTACATTATTGCACCCAGAAAAAAGATCTAGTACATTCAACTAAATCCTAGTCAAGCCAAATTTTTTTTTAGTTGTAGGCCGGCCTAATACAACTCTATTCATGTCAACGAATTTTTTTTTTTTTTTAATGACTTCCTAGGAAAATATATTGCGATCTAATAAATTTTTATTTAATATTAATAAATATTATTTCAAACTGAACAAATATGTATTTGAATGAAATAATTTTTTTTTTAATATTTACACAATATATATTTTTAAACATTTCAATCTTTGAATGTATAGCTACACATATGAAGCCTACAATTTCGTAAAGCTTCGTCTTTTCTTTAACAGAAGGGAAAATAAAAAAGACCCTTTTTTATGGGAATCCTTTTCGGGGATTCGCCATCTTGCGTTTAGCCTCAATGTTCAATGTATTAAATATCCATACTGAAAAATAAGGATATCAAACATAGACGAGCTTGGAAAGGATATAGGCGTCGAGAGGCAGGTTCGCTTGTGCGAGAGGTAGCCACCTGGCGGATTTTTGGGGTACTGACGAATCTGCAGATATGATCGGATGAGATTACTGGTGAATAGGTATTTAGTAACAACGAATAGAATTTTTCTTCAACGCCTGTTTCTCGATCACAGGGAATTGAAATAAATAAATATAGTGGAAGTAAATATCGCCCAAAATTGGATGGAAATAAAATTTTCTTTAAAGTAACTAAAAAATAATCAAATAAACGATTATAGTACCTACAACTAGATCTTTTTTCTGGGTGCGGAATCTAAAAATTTCCTTTCGAAGATATATTCTTAAAGGTCTAAACTTTAAGAACATGCAAAAAAAATTTTTTTTTTTCAAAATTCTAGACCAGAATAGCCCCTTAATGCAATCTTGAAGCTGTACCAAAACTCCACGTCATTCGTTCGCAAATGAAAACAAATTTTTTTGTTATACATTCCCAGACGCATCGAGACATTGAAATTTTATACGTAAAAGCAAAAATAATCCAAGACCTCTAATAATAACGGCGGAGTTTGAACAGTGTAATACATAACGTGTGAAAAAGGAAGGTATGAAAGTAAAAAAAAAAAATCAACGCGATAAATGTGTAGTCATTTGTTATGTCTGAGAATATAAGCCCGGATTATAATTTCTGATGTCCAGCTCTTTTACAATATTTTTCCGCGTAAGATTTTTAATTACACGCAAATCCGGAGACATCTCGTTACAAATGATATACACGTATATATTTGTATGTCTGGCGAGACTGTCACGTCGTTTCATACATTATCCGTAATTAATTGACATCGATTAATCAGTCGGAAACTACAACCAAACGACGAGCTTTGAGCACAGTCGATATAAGGACACTATTTAATCGTGTTTATCGAGTGGAATTCAATCGTTGACGTTTTATCCACCTAAATAAATATGTATACAAATCTATGTTGGAATGGAAAAATAAGGTTCTGGCTCAAGTTGCATAAGCACTGAGAATAAAAATAAATCTGACAGAAAAATACATTCAATAATAATTTTTAGGGAAAAAACAACAAGAGTGGATTCTACAATCAAATGGTAATCCTGACTGAAAGCACAAGAAAAAATAAAAAAGACGAATCTATAAGAACCAAAAATGAAAAATCTTTTTAGTCACTTTCTAAAATCAAAATATTAAAAAATCATATATATGAGGCATTCCACACCGATTCGATCTGGGTCTGACCCTTCACCTCTCCGATTTTGTCCGCAATCTGTTATGGTTTTGTAGCACCTCTGAAAAGTACTAAGAATTTTTTTCAGATTTTTTTGGAGCGATTTGACTTATCTATAATTTTATAAACAAATTATTTTTAGCCCGAATTTCAAAATCTGAAAAAAATCATAAAAATCACAAAAAATATTTGAGGGCTAATTTAAGGCTAATTTAATGCCCCAATGCCGAATTTAATGCTCCTTTTTTCGTTCAAACAGGATGAAGGGTACGCCGAATTGGAAAATGAACAACGGTATAATTTAAGGCTCATTAAAGGCTCAAAAATGAGACTAGAATCAACCCCGGAAAAAAAATCATATATGCCTTAACATGACATCATGAATGATCATATATAATCATATATAATCATATATGTAATCGTAATTATTCACAAAATAACCATCATATATATATTTTTGGATATTATATTTATTTACCAGCATATATTGTACTTCTACGTATAATTATAATAATAATATTTTACACTTGTATTATATTATAAACGAAGTATTTGTACATTCCCCGGGGAAAAAATCATATATGATCATATATAATCATATATGACTTGGTCATGCATGATCCTGAACGAAATTTGTCTCCATATGATCATATGTGATTATATACGATCATATAGAGACAAATTTCGTTCAGGATCATGCATGACCAAGTCATATATGATTATATATGATCATATATGATTTTTTTTCCCCGGGAATTGAATTAGTCCACGCTATAGGGTTAAAAAAGTTGGTTTTTCATTGAAAATTTATTTTAGTTGTTTTACTCTCAGACTAAGAGAAAAATAGAGTCTTTTCAAGACAAACTTTATTTTTTTTGCTACGAAAAACCATTATGAAAAAAAATTGAAAAAAATAATAATCAAAAATTTGAGTTTTTGTTAACTTTAAGCGATCAACACCACATTAAAAATTCGAATTTCTTCGAAACAAAAAGTGCTATGCATTTTTTTAATGGTATTTGAGATCTCAAAAATAGTCTAAAGTGCAGGGACCCGGACGATGCGTCTATGGAAACAAAAAAGGAGCGCTAACTTTTGTTAACTTCTAGCTATCAACATTAAACCACATTAAAAATTCGATTTTATTCGAAACAAAAAGAGCTATGAGTATTTAAGACCTCAAAAATAGCCTTAAATTCAGGAACCCGAACGATGCCTCTAACAAAAACAAACAAAAAACGCAAATTTTTGTTAACTTTAAGCTAGCAACACCACATTAAAAATTCGATTGTCTTCGAAACAAAATCGAACAACTGAAAAATCCGATGTGATTTTTCACAAACGTTGACTTTTTACGACAAAAAAAATTGAATATGGACGTTTCGGACTTTCTTTGGAAAAATTGACTTTTTGGACCAATCGTAGAGATGATATGACCCTGGAATAATTTTTACAATCAAAGAAACAAAACCTTGGAACTTAATTGAACTTTTTATCGTGTCCCATCGAAATATATAAAATTCATCGCACTTAAGAGAATTTGGAGCATCAAAATACTCAGTCGAACTCGAAATAACATCGACATTGGAAAATAAAACATTCGACGGATATTTCGAGACTATTTGGGTATCGCAATCGAGATTTAAGGGCTCTGGGACAACTGGAGTGGATTATAATTTCATGGACAGTGTGGAAACGTTGATCCAAGATTAACGATAAGAGGAAAAAAATAAAGAAGACAAACGTTGTAAAAGAATGAATCTTGAGAAACTACGTCCTCGACGAGCGATGAAAATACAACGGGATGTATCAATGTTACGCCCACTATAGTCAAAAAAAATAGTAATTGATCTATGTGTGAGAGATAGAAAAATAGAGAGAGAGAGAGAGAGAGAGAGAGAGAGAGAGAGAGAGAGAGAGAGAGAGAGAGAGAGAGAGGAGGAAGGTCGAGATAGAGAGGTCTTTGTCGTTTTGCTTCTTGGAGCAAAACTAATGGATCAAGAGTGGATGATTCATAAGGGAAACATCGCAATGTCCAGTCTGATTCATCCTCAAAGACACAATAAAGAAAGGGGTATCGAGAAGTTTTTTTTTCTTCTTAAAAAAAAAATAAATAAATAAATTCAAGTCGTCTCGGGTCAACGTCTTGGATTCACGAGGTCTCACGTGTGCGCATATTTTATCGCAACCCCGATATTTTTCCACTGGTCATTATCCTGGTAGCTTTAGCCTCTCTTGAGATGATCTTTGGGCCATATGCACAAACCGGATCGCCAGCAAAGAGTCCAAAAGGTTCGCGAATATCCCTCTCACGAAGGTCTCTAGCCTCTCTTTTCTCTCTCTCTCTCTCTCTCTTTGTGTCTCTATCGCTCTTTATCGTGCCTTCTTCTCTTCCTCGTTTTATTTCAAGTTGGAACAAAGAACAACCCCGGGAATTACTGTGCAGACCATGGAGATGGATAATATGGGCACTGATTCGAAAAAATCCATATCAGAAACCATCTCATATCAATTATACAAAAATGATCATTGGAACGAAAAAAAAATTAAGATATTTATTTCGCTCAAATTATCTTTAATTATTTCGAGGAAATCATTGAGAATCATGTTATCATTGATATAAAATTAAAATAAGCGAGAATCATTTTATTCCCAGGTTTCTCAAATATTTAATCACCATACTTGATTTTATTTGATTTGAGGCAAGAATTGGGTACGTTTGTCTGTTCTTGTAATTTTGTCAATTCACGTGGAGATAAGAATTTCTAAATATTCGAAATTCCCTTCCCCCCCTCTCGCAACTCTTTATCTCTCCTGACGACAAAAACTTGTGAACACAATTCAAAATGTAAGAAAATAAAATAGAAAGAAATAGAAAAATCACTGTTTTGCGAATCCGGTAAATATCCTATTCCGTTAAATTAAGGCTTGAAATAGGTTTTAGAAAAAGGCGGAAATATTAAGTCTTTTTAAATAGATAAAAATTAAAAAATTGTCTAATATTTTTCTGAGGCTTGAATAGGTTTTAGAAAAATGTGTAAATATTGAGTTTTTTAAATACATAAACATTAAAAAATTTCTAATATTTTTCCTACATTTTTTCATTCACAATAAAAAGGAAATACAATAACTCTACTCTTTAGTTCTCTATTCGTAAATATCTATATTCGTAAATATCTCTACTCTTAAATATCTCTGTTCTTCTGTCTACTTCTGTCATTCCTTATTATGAAATGTCACAAATTTGGTTATTCAGGAGTGACAGGAGTAGACAGAAGAATAGAGATATTTGAGAGTAGAGATATTTGAATAGAGCGATATTTAAGAGTAGAGATAATTACGAATAGAGTTATTTAAGAATAGTGTTTAAAGAATAGTTATTTAAGAATAGAGATTAAAGAATAGTTATTTAGGAAATAGAGATATTTACAGAGTTATTGTGTTGCCAATAAAAATCCCATTTTTTTTAATCTTCAATTTTTTAGGGTCATAATAAAAATATCGTGATAATGAATTTTTTAATTTTAACTCACAGTTTTTTGCGGCAAAAACCAAATAACAAAAATCGTGATATTCTCATCGTTATAACAATAACACAGGCACACAAAAAAAAAGTTGTGTGTGCGGGTGTCCCACTATATTTTTCCTACGTATTCTGTCCCACTGAACACGAATCTGAAGTTAGAATTAGGGGTCGATGAGGAAATGCTCGAGAAAATGCATAAAAACTGATAAAAATATCATATCTTATTAGTTTTTATGGATTTTCTTTAGCATTTCCTCATCGACCCCTAATTCTAACTTCAGATTCATGTTCAGCGGGACAAAACAAGTAGGAAAAACGTATTGGGACACCCAGCATACACAACTTTTTTGTGTGCACTAGATCATGATTTTTATCAGTTTTTACGGATTTTCTCGAACATTTCATATGCGACCCCTAATTCTAACTTCAGATTCGTGTTCAGCCGGGCAAAATACGTAGGAAAAATGTAGTGGGACACCCAGCACAGACAACATTTTTTTTGGGCCTGTGTAATTATTTTTTAATCTTGACGAATTTTTAAGGACCATAGTTAAAATATTTAAAAAATGATTTTTTTTAAATTTCAACTCATTGTTTTTGTGCGTAGAATTTAAAGAATTACAAAAATCATCGTTTTGGCACTTTGAACCGAAGGGTAGAAATTATGGGCACTTTTCATTTTTTTTTCTCCAACATAATCGTTGAAAAATTGTTCAAAATCTATTCTTTTATTTTTCTTTATCGTTATGATTTTAATGGTGAGTAAAAAAAAAAGGCTGAAAGTTTAAAAAGGTAGAGAAACTCGTGCCTTTTGGCACGTGACAATTTTAGGTCGTTTATTTAACCGGACAGAAAAAAAACAAACTTTGCAGAAGCGTTTGGATCCTTTGATTTCCGATCCTTTGGCAGTTTGAGGAAAAGAATACGAAAAGAATGGGAAAACAAACTACACTGCGACCTCGATAATCGGTACCTCGCTCGTTGCAACTGGAGCGTAGTGGGGGAAGCGCCAGGCCAATCGCGTTAGGCCGCCACCAGCGGCGCAGAAACGGTTCTGCGCAATGTGCGCAACCCCACTTCTTGCAAGAGCCGGTCCCGACGGATTCCGATTATCGAGGTCGCAGTGTGAATGGAGGATTGGGATCCAACATGTGGGCTGGGCCTATTCAATATGGCCCAGAAGAGTTGTAGCAATGTACAGAACTCTTATGTGCGGTATTAGTATTTATTCTAAATGCTAATAAATATCGAAAATATATGTGATTGGCCAGGTACGAATCCGGCTCAGTGCAATTTTGTAGAAGGAGAGACAGTTTTGGCTGCAAATCACATCGTCAAATGTGGTTTGAGCTACGAAACTGCGTCGCGTGAGGAGGTTAAACGTTGTGAATACGTCGTCTGCTGCACGAAATAAATGGCAAACTTAACCTAAAAATCGAAAATTTGACGTCAACAGCATTGAATTTCCCTTTGATTGTCATTTACCGTTTGAAATGCATGAACAATAGTGAACGTGGTGTAGTAATTTCAATAAATTTCATTAAATTTGATCTTAGAAATGACGTAAATGCTTGCAATTAACGAAATTCTATTGCAATTGATAAGAATTCACATAAGAACGCATGTTAACTGACATGGACTACTTCCTTCTCTTTCTGTTTTTACTTTCGGCCACCAGATGTCATGTCTCCCTATGTTGGATCCCAATAGGAAGTTGGCTTTTGTAGGGCGCTGATCCCTCATCGAAGCACTTGGGTAGAGTTTAGATAGGAGGAAGTTTCGAAACGGTTTCTTTTTCCCAATTCCATTTCAATTAGTCTCGATGACCTGTTCCTCACGTACGTCATTCGTGCCAAAAACTCGTATCACCTCAATTATCTTTCGCAGCTAAGATACTTAATCAACGAACTTTTGATACGATAACTCGTGATCCGATCGCCACGTGCGGAAAATGAAAAAAGTTAACCCTTCTCGAAAATGAATTTCCTGTTTCCCTCGTCAAAGTTTTTCATCCCTTGGGTAGTTATTAAGAGATAGAGGTGTCTCTCAGCATAATTTATTCATGAAACGCGTTCCTCCTTTTTCATATAATTTTAATATACTTTTGGAATTTTCAAAATTTTCAAAATTTTCGATTTTGAAATCAATTTTTTTTTTAATTGCTTTTCCAATTACTTTAGTTTTTGTAATTTTGTAGGGTACTTTAAAAAATACAAAAATTGTTTTGGCATTTTACAGGAAAAGTCGTAGGCTAAGAAAACATTTGAGGAAAAGAAATAATTTAAAAAAATGTAAAATAGAACAGAAATTTTTACAACTATTTCAATATCCATTAATTTTTAAGATTTCTGCTAATCCCTGAAATTGCTGACATTATTTTTTTTTTCTGCACCACAATAAAATTATTAAATATTTTAAGCGTTTAATAAAATAATGAGAATCGAGAAATAAATTTTGTTGGAGAGAGAATAATTTTCTTTTAATGAGGAAAAAAATTTATCGCGTTGGAAATTTGGGTCGTAACCAAGGATTATATTTTGTGGAAATGGAAAACCATTTTTCTCCGTTCTTTTAATAATGTTATATTGTGGGAAACTGTCGGGACACGTGTCGGAATGATTTTCGTCTCACACAGAGAGAGACAAATCACGTGATTGCGCAATATATAATACCATCACATTAAACATACAAACACTGGCGAATCGTCGAGGGATTGAAGACTCATAACTGCGTCCGCACCTCGCTCGCCAAATTTTCTTCATTCAGAGAACTCGTGCCGACGAGGTGTGCACGAGTGTCAGAGAAAACGCTGCCTCGTGGATTTTTTTTTATCTCTAATAAAAAAAAATTGTCCACGTGGAGCTCGCGTTATGAGTCGTTATGATTTCTCTCTTTCTCTCTCTCTCTCTCTCTCTCTCTCTCTCTCTCCCTCTCTCTCTCTCTCTTTTGCCTGTATAATATCTCATTTCTATTCAGATGAAGAGACATCTGCAAAAAATCGACGATATCAGGATTTTTTTAATTAAAAAAAATTGTTCATATCCCAAAGAAGAGTTAAAATAAAAAATTCATTTTGACGCTATTTTGATTATGCCCTAAAAATTTAAAAGAAAAAAAAATTTATTGCGAAGATGAGAATGCTACGAAAATTTAAAAAAAACTCATTTTTACGATATTCGAATGATGACTGTAAAATTTTTTAAAGATGTAAAAAGAAACAATTTGATTACGAAGACGAGAATGCTACGAAAATTAAAAAACTGTTTTTTACGATATTTTGAATTATGACCGCAACAAATTTTCAAGACCTTGAAATTTTTTTATTATGGTGATGATTATACTACGAAAAAAAATATTTTGATTACGAAAACGAAATACCAAAATTAAAAACTGATTTTTACGATATTTGAACTATGACTGTAAATATTTTTCAAGACTTTGAAAAGAATTTAATTATGGTGATGAGAATACTACGATTTTAGTAATTTTTAAAAAATTGTTTTTGTCGTACAAAACAGTGAGTTGAATTTAAAAAATTCATTTTTACGATATTTTAATTATGACCCTAAACATTTCAAAATTAAAAAAAAAAATTGATTACGAAGATGAGAATAGTATGAAAATTAAAAAAACCATTTTTTACGATATTTGAATTGTGACTATAGATTTTTTTAAAGATTTTGAAAAAAATTTGATCATGATATGAAAATACTACGATTTTGGTAATTTTAAAAAATTCATTTTTACGATATTTCAATCATGATCCGAAAAAAATTGTTAAGATTTTGAAAAAAAATGGATCGAGCTGATAAGAATATTATAATTTTTGTAATTAAAAAAAAATTGTTTTTATCGGACAAAATACTGAGTTGAGATTTTCAAAAAAGCTATTTTCACGACATTTCAATTATGACTAAAAAATTTACCAAGATTTTCAAAAAATATGATTATAATAATGAGAATATTTTATAATTTTGTTTTATAAATTGTTTAAAAATAATTGAAAGCAATGTAATCGGGTCAAGTAATTATCTCATTACTGCTTCGATTTCTCTGCTCAATTATATGATTTTTGTAAATTTTTAAAACAAAAAATCAACGTTTTGGAGCTTTGTATTAAGGATTCGAACCGTGGGCCACGAATTTAGAAAATTATAGGACAAAAAATCATTATTAATGAAGATCTCGATAAAATAATCGAACAATTATTTTTCAAGTTATTTTGAAGTTTCTATCTCGGGTTAAAATGATGAGAAAGCAATGTGCAAGTTCTCCTCGAGTTTTTTTTAACCACTGCATATCTCAATAAAATGTATACCAAAAAGATATTGCAAAATTTACGTTACGTAAAATTTACGACTTTCTGCCAAGGGTGGTTAAAAAAGAAGTTTCTTTTCTTGGCTGGTTGCAAGCGGAAGCCAGATTCAGCGCATTAAACATCAAAAATAATTTTCAACGTCACAATGTTATATCATGAATAATTCATAGATGGTCGTAAAAAGATGCTTCGCTAACGCTGCTGAATGCTTTTGAAACTTTATGCAGATTGAAAGGCGCACATTCCTCCTTCGTAATGTTGCGATGCTTTCACGATTCAATACACATAAATCTCAAAATTTCAACTATTATCGTTTCCGGTTTCCGATAGTCTTTACTTATTTTCTTACTCATTTTTTACTCCCAACGCGCAATTTTAAGTTTATAATAATTTTGAATGAAATTATTGATCATCGATATTGTTGGAAATGAAAAAATCAGTTTTAAATTTTGCCAACCCCCAAAAAATATTTATTCTATTGAAATTAATTTTTTTCCGATTTACTTCAATATGGAGCTAACAAAAAAAAATTATTTAGTATAAGTAAATTTATTTAAACTAAATAAATAATTTATCTCGGTGCATCAAGTCGATTACGAAAAAAAAATTTGATGGAAATTTTGAGTCCATTTTATGGTTCCCGTTTTTCATAATCTTATTTATTTTTTACTCCCAACGTGCAATTTTTAATTCCCGACAATTTCGAATTACATTATTAATTATCGATATTGTTGGACGTGAAAAATTTGGTTTTCAATGTTCCTTTACTTTAATATGGGTTTTAATATGGATTTACTTTAATATGGAGCTAATCAACAAAAATCATTTAGTATAAATGAATTTATTTAAACTAAATGAATTTCTCTTGGTGCATCAGGTCGTTTTTGAAGAAAAAAAAAAATTTGTTAGAAATTTTGAATCGATCTTATTGTTCCCGTTCTTCATAATTTGACTTATTTTTTACTTCCAACGTACAATTTTTAATTTACAATAATTTCGATTGAAATTATTGATCATCGATATTGTTAGACATGCGAAAATTCGATTTTTAATTTTTCTCAACGTTCTGAAACATGAAAAATTAAAAATTCGACCGACGTACAATTTCACACCCTCAAAAAAAAAATTATTTATTTTGAAATAAATAATATAAAATAATTATTAAAAGTTTTCCTATTTCCTTAAATATGGAGCTAATAAAAAAAATCGTTTATTATAAATAAATTCATAAAAACTAAATAAATAATTTCTCTTGGTGCCTCAAGTCGTTTTCAAACCAAAAAAAGTTATCTCTCTCGCAGTCCCAAGTATTTAAAAGAAGAGGGACTTTAAGCCTCCCCTTAATCAGCAGAGATGTAAATGTGCCTTCGTCGATTTGATACCGGCGTCGTCATCGTGGCGCCACGATTTAAATTACGCAGGTGCTGAATGTGCGACACTTTGTTGGCTGCTTTTTTGCTGATTTTTGTTTCTCTCCCCGTTTGACGAGGAAACAAAAATAACAGAGAGGAAAGGCACGAGCTTACACGGAAAACGTTTAGTAGACAAAAACGACGAGGTTGGAATATTAAAGTGTGGAATTAAAAAAAAAAAAAAGAAAAAAAGGAACTGGAAAGGAAAAAGCATGCGGGTACTGCGTAAAAACGCGTTTGAATGTCGAATCGGATCGAGCGCGTTTATGATGAAAATCCGATGATAAGGAAGCGAAAATAAGCAATAAGGAAAAAAAATTCTATTTAATTATATTTCAAAGTAAATATATCCATTTAAATTCCTAAAAAATAGATTATTTTCACCCGCATATAAAAAGGTCTTATTATTATTATTATTATTATTATTATTATTTGTTGTTGTTGTTGTTATTAAAAGAAAAAATGTTTTTATCTGAGTGAAATGAAATCCCATTGATGAGAAATTAAATTTTATGCCAATTATTATGAAAAAACAAAATTTCACGTCTGGAAAAATTCAACAACATTTGGCATGCCATAAACAACAATTAGAATTGTTGTTTATGGCCCAAATATTGCCCAAATAACTTCTGGGCAATATTATTATTGATAATTATCAATAATTATTAATTTATTATTAATAAATTGTTGAAACGAATAATTATTCAACAATTTTTCGGTAAGTTCTTTTTTTTCTTAAACAAATCGAATTCGTTGATTTTTTTGAACGCACATGAATTTTTTCAGAATTTTCCCTCGATTTTGAAATATTATAAAAGTATTATGAAATACAAATAAAAAATTGGCAATTTTTTTAAAATTTTTACATACAGGTTTATCGTCAGCTTTGAAAAGTTTCAAAGACACTAGGTCAAAAAATACATAAATACAACCATTATAAAAATTTCAAAACGCGAATTTCGAAATAGAGAGAAATTCTGAACAACATTTTATGCGTTCAGAAAAATTAACGCATTCGATTTGTTTAAGAAAAAAAAAAGAACTTATGAAAAAATTGTTGAATGATTATTTTTTTCAACAATTTATTAATAACTTTTGGGCAATATTATTATTGATAATTGTTGTTTATGGCATGCCAAATGTCACTGAATTTTTTCAAATTTTTTTTGTATCACGAAGTACGGAAATTTCAATCAGATACAATTTTTGGCTGGGACTGTATAGGCAAAAATTAATAATTTCCCAATTAATCGACGTAACTGATAATTGTTCCATCGAGAGAGGTGAAAACCGTTAATTATTGTCCAAGCATTTCCGTAATTATCTTCGCTTCGTTGTATTCGAGCTGACATTAAATTCACCGGACAAGGAACAAATTTTCTTTTTTCTTGTTGAACAGAAACTCGGAACCCTTTTCTCAGTCTCTGAGACACGAAAAAAAAAGTTTAAAAAAAATTTTCTCGAACGACGCAAACTTTCTATTCACCAAAAGGTTTTTTTTCTATTTCGAGAAAAAAATTCGAATGAACCGATTTTATATTGGAACCTGAAGTACTTATTTTGATTAATCAGGAAATCAATTTAATTGATAATCATTTAATTTTCCAGTATCTGAACAAGTGCAATCAATATATTAAAATTTATCAACGTAGGTTTTTTTTAGGAAGAATCATTTTAGATATTGTAAATAAAAAATATGAAAAAAATTAAAAATTTTGAATATAAAATATAAAAACTTCCATAAATAATTGAAAATAATTAAGAATAATGATCACTATTATTATTTAAGATTATTGATTGTATTGCGAGAAATAATAATTCGGATGATTTTAGCTCCTTTCATCCTTGTCATGAATTATTGATTTCCCAACTGTCAGACTTTTTTTTCCTCTAATCCTCCATCAATTAAATTTGAAAACATTGAAATTGTCGATCAATTTTTTTGTCCCAAAAAGCTGCCCATTTTGGGCAGACGAAAGGACGGAAGGATTTAAAGAAAGGACTTTTCAAACTTGACATCTGTCAAATGTAAAAAAAAAATGATCCAGGAAGTCGAAAAGACAGAGAGAGAGATAGATATTGGGCCTTAATTTTGACTGTCATGGACGATGATCGCATTATTTTATCTTTCCTCAATGATTCTGCACACATATTTTTCTTTTGTATTTTTTTTCGAATTATCATCATTATTCTTTCTCTCATCGTTATTTTATTCGTGGGTTTGGGTTCGTTGATCTCGATCCGAGGCGAAGATTAATAACGAGCGGATTTCCCTTCTCTTCTACAATAATTTGGCAATCAAAGTGGAACGTGATTTTTTTTTTCTATCTCAACTCTACAAACAACGTTATTGTTGACGAAAATCGAGCGATAATGTCGAAAAATCATTATACCTTGCGTTCGTCGATAATATTTTATTTCTCGGTCAAGAGAAATCGAAAAAAAATATACACATCGAAATTGTATATGAAATTTCATTCGTCGTGGTTGTAAAAATGGGAATGATGTCCTAAAAACGAAAATTGATTATTTGACAATCCGATACGGTGAATGACGAATTGCGAGTGAGCGAATTCGTTCTTTCAAGGTCGATCCGCGTCAATCGAGTTATTTCAATCGTTCGATCCGATTAAACACGATCATTCGGTTATCGAACGGTTCACTTCGTCTCAATAATTTTTTTATTTTATTCTCCCCCTCGAGCTTGCTTTTTTTGAAAAAACGACTGAATTTTACAACGTTTTTAAAATTTGTAATATTCTGTTTCTAAAAAAATCGAAAATTATAGGATGAGGCATTTTTTTTCCTTGCTCGAAAATATTTTACTTTTATCGTGGGATTGAAAAATTTATTTTCAGATGTATTTTTCATTGTTCCATTCTGATCGTTGTCATTCAAAAATGAATTTCACGAATATAAAATTATTTTTTGAACAAAAATCAATTCAATCCTTTGAAAAATTAACTAAATTTTACAACGTTCCTAAAATTTGTAATATTTCATTTCTCATAAAACGAAAATTAATCGCGCGAGAAATGTGATTTTCCTTACTTGAAAACATTTCACTTTTATCGTGAGATTCAAAAATTTATTTTCAGATGTATTTTTCATTGTTCCATTCTGATCGTTGTCATTCAAAAATGAATTTCACGAATATAAAATTATTTTTTGAAATAAGAATAAATATAATATCTTGAAAAAATCCCATGAAAATAATCAACTAAATTTTATAACGTTTCTAAAATTTGTAATATTGCATTTCTACTAAATCGAAAATTATAGCACGAGAAATGTGATTTTCCTTACTTGAAAATATTTCACTTTTATCGTGAGATTGAAAAATTTATTTTCAGATGTATTTTTCATTGTTCCATTCTGATCGTTGTTATGCAAAAATGAATTTCACGAATATAAAATGATTATTTTTTAATAAAAATCAATATCATCCTTTGAAAAAATCCCTTGAAAAATTAACTAAATTTTATAACGTTTCTAACATTTGTAATATTACGTTTCTATTAAATCGAAAATTTTAGCACGAAAAATGTGATTTTCCTTACTTGAAAATATTTCACTTTTATCGTGGGATTGAAAAATTTCTTCTCGGATGTATTTTTCATTGTTCCATTCTGATCATTGTTATTCAAAAATAAATTTCACGAAGATAAAATGATTTTTTGAAATAAAAATCAATATAATCCTTTGAAAAAATCCCTTGAAAAATCAACTAAATTTTACAACGTTTCTAAAATTTGTAATATTCCGTTTCTAATAAAACGAAAATTATCGCAAGAGAAATGTGATTTTCTCTACTTGAAAATATTTCACTTTTATCGTGGGATTGAAAAATTTCTTCTCGGATGTATTTTTCATTGTTCTATTCTGATGATTGTTATTCAAAAATAAATTTCATGAAGATAAAATGATTTTTTGAAATAAAAATCAATATAATCCTTTGAAAAAATCCCTTGAAAAATCAACTAAATTTTACAACGTTTCTAAAATTTGTAATATTCCGTTTCTAATAAAACGAAAATTATCGCAAGAGAAATGTGATTTTCTCTAGTTGAAAATATTTCACTTTTATCGTGGGATTGAAAAATTTCTTCTCGGATGTATTTTTCATTGTTCTATTCTGATCATTGTTATTCAAAAATAAATTTCATGAAGATAAAATGATTTTTTGAAATAAAAATCAATATAAACCCTTGAAAAAGTCTCTTGAAAAATCAACTAAATTTTACGTTTCTAAAATTTGTGATATTCCGTTTCTAATAAAACGAAAATTATCGCACGAGAAATGTGATTTTCCTTACTTGAAAATATTTCATTTTTATCGTGGGATTGAAAAGTTTCCTTTCAGATGTATTTTTCATTGTTCCATTCTGATCGTTATTTTTTATAAATGAATTTCATTAAGATGAAATGATTTTTTGAAATAAAAATCAATATAATCCCTTGAAAAAGTCTCTTGAAAAATCAATTAAATTTTACAACATTTCTAAAATTTGTAATATTGCACGAGAAATTTGATTTTTCTTACTTTAAAATATTTCACTCTTATCGTGGGATTGAAAAATTTCTCTTCGGATGTATTTTTTATAATTCCATTCTGACCGTTATTTAAAAAAATGAATTTGATAAAGACAAAATTATTTTTTGAAATCAAAATCAATATAATCCCTGTCGATATATATTTTCGTTCATTTGAATCAATTGTTGTTAAAATAAAAAATGATTCCGTACTTCTGTTGTTTATCTAATTTTCACGACTCAATGAACGAATCCCGGCCAATCCTTAAGGCGAGGATGCTAATCCGTCGATAATTTGCGCGATGGTGCATCAATTACAGATCTTCACGGTTTATCGTCGGTTTCGGGTCTCATCGTAACGTACATTCGTAGATTTCCCTGAAATTTCATTTTTAGCCTATTTGTGCAAATCCAGTTTTTGATTCTGATCAATTCGATTTTGATAAATATTGAATAGTTGAAATAAATCCTTCAAGATTCCAAAAACTTTTCAGGGATTTCAAGCCCTCGAGACAAGATTAATAATCCATTTATGATTTTGGTAAAAAAAATGGACTGACAAACGCCACAAAAAATCTTTATGGAAAAAATTAATGGTAGAATAATCAAACAATGATTTTTGACAGGAATTTAGTTTCTTTAATATTCTCACATACTTTGTACAATTCTGATTTTTATAATTATTCTTTCACATTTATATCGTTAATCTGGTTAATGATCATTTTTATCAAAGATTTACCAAAGATTCCGGATTATGCACATTCACTCTTGAAGGATGTGGCCGAGTTCGTGACCTCATTGGAACATCCAGGCGCCATCTACTGGCGATCCTACGCAACGGCTTTCTTGGCAATCTCAGTAATGGCGCAGCGAAGACGGATTTCCGGTTTTTCTCTTCGACATTCTTCCTCTTCGTATCGTAAATTTCCCGATTTCTCTGAAACTCGTGAATTTTATTGTTACTTAATTTGATTTCAACTTCATGATTCAATATTAATGTTGTGTCCAACTGAATTAATTTTTATGGTAATTTTTCGATTTCTAGTTCCGATAACGTTTTGATCGAAGGGAGGATTCGTTTACGATCATTCTTTCAATTTGTGGATGATAATCTTTAACAAAGACTTACCGAAGATTTCGACGAATCTGAAGGCAGCCTTTGACGCGGATGTTTGAGCAGTCGATCCTTTATTGAGTTTGTCATAATACTTTTCATGCTATTCGCATCGATCTTTCGTTTCTTGTTGGAGAGATTTTGCCGAATTTCCTGAAACTCCGGAATTTCAACGATAGCATTTTTGAACTGGTCCAGGACGATTGGTTTTCATTAGAAATTGGCAATTACAAAGTACTTGGTACTTGAAGTATTCAAGGGCAATGTACGAAACTCTTTTCTTGATTTTATCATGCTTGTTTCAGTAATTTGTGATATCAGGATTTTTGTGTTCCTTGCCCAGTTCTGACTAAGGTTTTTCGACGAATTATTCCTTCAACCTGCGATCGACAATTTTGACTGAAGACTTACCGGAGATTCCAGCAAATCTGGATGCACTTTGGGACGCGTGTTTTCGGATGGATGTTTCCTCATGGATTTTTTCCTCCTGGTCCAGATGGGCACATCTCCCCCGTACTTGTGAATTTTACTATTAGCACTTTTGAATTTGTTCACCACTATTGATATGATCTTGAAGTTTGCATCGTTTAAACGCAAGGTCCTTAAAGAATCTGACGCTTATTGGACCGCGAGGCTAATGATCCTTGATGGGTCCATTGAGGATCTTCAATGGACCCTCAATGGATCCAAAAAATGATTCAACGAATTTTGGCTCTAATAAATTATTCTCAGGGGGGATCAAGAAACTAATTTCCCTAGAACTTTAGCGATGCAAACTTCAACATGATGATCGGTTTTGAAATAACGCGTTATTGATTATTCTGTCAATCATAGAATGATAATTATGGTCAAAAATTTACCGACGAATCGGGCCACGATTGAGCATCGAACAGAAATTTCCTGTTTTTCTCGTCATCATTGGGACTCTCGTGCACTTTGGAACCCCTGTTTTTCGATGATGGTTTCCTCATTGGTTCTTCCCTCCTGGCCCAGATGGGCACATCTCCCCCGTACTTGTGAATTTTACTATTAGCACTTTTGAATTTGTTCACCACTATTGATATGATCTTGAAGTTTGCATCGTTTAAACGCAAGGTTCTTAATAGATCTGACGCTTATTGGATCCTGAGGCTGATGATCCTTGATGGGTCCATTGAAAATCTTCAATGGACCCTCAATGGATCTAAAAAATGATTCAACAAGTTTTTACTTTGATAAATTATTCTGAGGGGATCATTTGTTCAAGAAACTAATTTTCCTTGAACTTTAGCAATGCAAACTTCAACATGATGATCGGTTTTTAAATGATTCATTAATGATTAATCTGTCAATCACAGAATCATAATTATGGTCAAAAATTTACCGACGAATCGGGCCACGATTGAGCATCGAACAGAAATTTCCTATTTTTATCGTCAACATCTGTTTCCCTTCTATCATAAGTTTTCCGCTCTCGCCGAATCTTCCTGTCGTTACTTTTAAGATCGAACGAGTGACTCGTTAATCCATGTTTTCCCAATTTCCCTAAAATCGGTTGGAGGATCGATCCATCACCATGAGGATTTTCCTCGTCGAAACTCAACTCTCCGTCCTCGTCTTCATCCTCATCGGATTCGTTTTCTTCATCAAAAATTCTCGTTCTCGTGACAATTCGTCCACCGCTTCGATTTCGTAGCTTTTTCGGTATTTCCGTCAAATTTTCTTTCATAAAATTCACACCCTCTTTCGTTGCGTTGGTCACTTTGTCAATTCCCAGTTCGGTCCAAATGTTAGTTTTATTTTTCCTCAATGTTTTCCGATCAGCAGAATTTTTCGATACCACTTCAGTCTCTTGGGAATCGGAGATTTCGGAATTTTTGTTTCCATGATTGAGTCGTTGATCCTTCGTTCCGGCGTGACTCCTCCAAAAGCCAGGATTTTGGAAAACATTTATCAGGAGGTCGTCATTGGAAGATTTATATTTTGGAAGGGTTTTCTTTGGAATTTCCTTGTTTGACCTCGTTTCTTGGTTGACTTGTTGGTTCCTCGTTCCAGCGTGACTTCTCCATATGTCAGCCTTTTCCAGAACTTTTAATAGAAGGTCGCCATTGGAAGATTTATATTTCAAATGGGGTTTATTCGAATTCTCCGTATCCGATTTTGTTTCGTCGTCAACTTGCGTTTTCGTAATTTCTTTTTCGGTGGCATCAGTTTTTACACTCATTTTTGCAGGTACTTTCATATTTTCTTTAATTCTCTCATTCGCTGACTCGATGAAGCGCGGATTGAAGATTTCGTAGCCTGATTGCGGTTTCGAGGACTGAGAGCCAATCAGACGCATCTTCCGTAATCGATCGAGCTTTCGATGATAATTGGGATCGCTGTTGTCGCAAAAAGTCTTCAATTCATCGTCCGCGATTGTAGTTGATGTTGGAAGAGGCGTTACGGATTCTTCAGTAGGACAATCTTTACCCTCGCAGTCGTCTTTGAGTTTTTCCCCATCGATCGGACAATCTGGGCCCTCACAAGACTTTTCTGCATCCTCATGAGAGCAATCTTGACCCTCGCATTCGTTTTTTATTTTTTCCTCATCGATCGGACAATCTGGGCCCTCACACGACGTTTCTGCTTCCTTCTTAGGGCAATCTTCGCCCTCGCAGTCATCTTTCATTTTTTCCTCATCGATCGAACAATCTGGGCCCTTGCAAATCTTTTCTGTTTCCTCTTTAGAACAATCTTCGCCCTCGCAGTCGTTTTTTATTTTTTCCTCATCGATCGGACAATCTGGGCCCTCACAAGTCTTTTCTGCTTTCTTATTAGGACAATCTGGACCTTCGCAAACTTTTTTAATTTGGTCCTCACCAATCAGACAATCTGGGCCTTCACAAGTTCTTTCCGCTTCCCCATTAGAGCAATCTTCACCTTCACACTGTTCTTTCATTTTATCCTGAGCGATCGAGCAGTTGGGCCCTTCGCATTCCGTCGAGCTAGTGACGTTCGATGATGAATCTTTCAATTTTTCACCATCAAGCTTCTCTTTGCAATCTCCTTCGCATTCCTCAGTATTCTCTTGAGTACAGTCGTCCCCTTCGCACTTATCTTCTGCTTCGATCGAACAATCAGAACCTTCACAGATTTTCGTTGAATTGCACGCTTCGCCACTACAATTAGTCACGTCTAGCTCGGTACTTTTCGGGCAATCTGGACCCTGGCAAGGATTCACCTCAGCGGAACTTTTAGGGCAATTTGGACCCTGGCAAGGATTTACCTCAGCGGAACTTTTAGGGCAATCTGGACCCTGGCAAGGATTCACCTCAGCGGAACTTTTCGAACAATCATCGCCCTCGCAGCTGCTGCTTTCACAATCAGGACACTCCTCGCTTACAGGATTTTCCGAGCAACTTCCATCCTCGCAGCTGGTCACCGGACAATCGTGACCTTTGCACTGACTCAACGTTGAATTTTCCTGGCAATCTGGACCCTCGCAGTCCTTCAACTTATCCATTGGACTGGCGGAACAATCTGGGCCTGTGCAGTCATTAATCTCGACATCTTTCCGGCAACCTGGACCAGTGCAAGTCTCTTTCAGTCTTTCAGGAGTTTCGTTCGTTACCGCGATATCTTTTGTTGTCTGGTGGTTTGGACTGGTCGTAATTTCTTCAGATTTATCCGCTGATGATTCGTCACTTTCTATCGTATCAGAATGATCCTTTTCATTGCTCCTTATCACATCGGATTCGGTGGTAACCGAATTCTCCAGTTGAACATGAGTTTCCGTAATCGTATCGGCCAGCGTTACCATATTTTCCCCATTGTCTTCGTCATCCACAGTCTCGAGACTCCCTTCGCCCGACGAATCTTTCCTGAGACACTCACAACCGCATGATGTACGATCAACGAACGACCTTATGGCCTGTTTAGTCTCGTCATTGATGCTGTCGCAATTTGCAATGATTTCCAGACCCATACGAAGACACTCCCGCGGTCGCGAGCACAAAAGTTCGATCGTAGCGTTTCGGGAATCACGCAGATTGAGCCTAATTCGATCCATCAGACTTCCGAGATGACGGTAATTCGGCAGATTCCTCAGATTCTCGTAGGCATCAAAGAGCTCGAGGAATTCATTGAGATTCTCGATCATGCGACTCTTGTGCCAGAAACCTGCGTGAAGATACAACGATTTAGCGAGATCCTCGACGTAACCGATGTCGCGCAATTGTCCGAATATCTTCATCAACAATTGATCCGGTCCGGTTTGCTCGTACTTTTCGGTGCTCAGCAGATTCTCGACGAATCGATGATTCGAGATTTTCCTAAGTACGTAATCACGCGCCTCGATAATGTCCGAGTCAACGGTATCATTCGGCAATACAAGTTCGAAGAGATACTTCAAATTGATGGTTCCATTGTCGTAGACCATTCCAAGCAACTCGATGTTCTCGCTGACCGCTCCGATCTCACGTACAACGTGCTTGGACAAATAAGCCGCTTGATTAGCAACTTTTTCGTCGTCGTGAAGCTCATCAACGTTTGACAAATATCGCCTCAGGAGTTCGCCAATTGTTGGGGCATCGAGGACGCTTCTTTCCAACTTTTTCGTGATCCTCGAGCCGGAAGTTTCTCGTCGCAGATGGAGAACGAGTTTACGCTCGGCGTTGCGAACTTTGTCGTCGAAATTGTCGTACTGAACGTTACAGAGGAGACCCACGATCAGGGAAGAGGTCAAACGTAAACGACCCGCACGAAGATGGTGGAGCACAGTTTTGAGGGAAAATCCATTGGGGTAGTTCTCCGTTATTTCGCCGGAATTCTGGATTCTTCGGGTGACGTTTAAGGCAGAATTCTCGAGTCGATCAATGTTCGGCTCGTCGTGAATTTTGATGTTCATGCATATTCTTGAACTCTCCTTGAGAAACGTGCGTATGCGTTGGTTTATGTGGGAGCAAATCTTGGTTGCACTCTTGTCTGGATCCTCGAGAACACTCGGAACAATGGCAAATATATTGTACCTTCGTTCCAATGTTTCGCGGTAGATACGATAAAGCGCCTCGGTCTCGCTCATGCCAAAATCATCGTAGTGATCGTAGACGAGTTTGCCGAATTGCTCGAGAATTTCCGTCCGCAGAAGAGCGCCATATTGGAGCATATTTTCCGTCGCAACCTGAAGCGTCGGATCGCGTGTTGCATTTTCGATAATCAATTCCTTCAAGATGCCACGGGTCGTTATTGCGGTTAGACGATCCTTACCTCGAGGTAAGGTGTCTCTCCTGAAGGCTCCATAGTCAATTGCCTGCGAGATCTATCAGAGAACGATTGCTGATTAGCGAGAGGATACTCTGACGCAGAATTAAGGATGCCTGTACCGTCCAAGTCAAAAATTGTAGATTTCCGTACTTTGTGATACAATAAAAATCTTTAAAAAATTCAGCAACATTTGGCATGCCATAAACAACAATTATCAATAATAATATTGTCCAGAAGTTATTAATACATTATTTAAACGAATAATTATTCAACAATTTTTCGGTACGTTCCTTTTTTCTTGAACAAATCAAACCCGTCAATTTTTCTGAACGCATATGAATTTTTTCAGAATTTTCTCTCTATTTTGAAATATTGTAAAAAACATTCTGAAATACCAACGAAACATTGCCAATTTTGTATATATTTTTGCACACAAGTTTATCGTTTTTGGAAAGTTTCAAAGACACTAGGCCAAAAAATACATAAATACAGCCATTCTAAAAATTTCAAAACGAAAATTTCAAAATAGAGAGAAAATTCGGAAAAATCTCATATGCGTCAATAAAAGTTAACGCATTCGATTTGTTTACGAGAAAAAAGAACTTACCGAAAAATTGTTGAATAATTATTTGTTTGAACAATTTATTAATGTTAATAATTAATATTATTAATCGCTTTTGGCCAATATTATTATTGATAAGTGTCGTTTATAACGTGCCAAATGTTGCTGAATTTGTTTAGATTTTTATTGTATCAGATACCATTTTGGGCTGGGACTTTATAGGCAAGACGTCCTTAAAAGGGTTTTGATGATTTTTACGACACTTTCAAATGGTTTTAGCGCTTCATGTTTTTTGTCCTTCAAAACAATGATGCCAATTCGAAATTATTTTAATTATGAAAAAAATGAGGAAAATATATTTCAGGGTGGCCACTAAATCGAATGAAAAAAATTCCCTGACATTTCTCTGATATTTTCGAAAATTTCCCTAACAAGCCTATTGTTTACAAGTTTATTACTATTGGTTACAAGTTTATTACTATTCATTCTTTGGTATTGTTTATTAAAATTATATATTTGGAAGGAATAAATTATGTACTCTGAGAACTATTTTGCTTTTTTTTCAACGCCTTGATTTTTTCATTTAGAAGAGCTTCTTATTTCGCATTTTTAACGACTTCTTTTTGTATTTTCCCTGACTAATATTTAATTACCTGATTTTCCTGACACTTAAAAAATTCCCTGACATTTCAAGATTTTTCCTGACGGTGGCCCTGTATTTATATTTCTAATTAACAATCAATCAATCAATCAATCAATCAATCAATCAATCAATAACTGGATTTTAACATCATTTTTTGGAATTTCCAAAAATTATATAATCTTAGTTTCTGAATTGGTTTTCTCTAAACTCAATATCAACCATGATTCTCATCTAGGATATTAGTGTAAGAAATCTTAGCTCAATCACTTTAAAATTAGGAAAATCACAGCGTTTAAAACCATTTCAAAAAAATATTTTTTTATGGAGTGGACTTTCATCAAAATTTGAAAATCGTGCCAAAGCCAAAATTATTGAGCAATTTTAGTAAAATTTGCACTAAACAAAAAGGGATAAATCCTTCACCCTTTTACTAAATTCGACTATTCAACATTTTAAACGTGAATGAATATTAAGAATAACGCAAAATTCGTCATAAAAACGAAGTTTCCTTAAGGATGTTGAGTCCCAAATCGCAAATGATGAGAAAATTCTGAAAATTTGGCATATTTTTTGATGAATTATTCAAGAGGTCGTGTAAAAATTTTACGACGATTAGGAAGGAATTAAATTAAATTAAATGTAGTCTTATGGAAACTGATGTAATTTTGTGATAAGTTTTTTTTTTTTGACCTCTCAATTTTTTAATATCTACCCTATATTGAAAGCAACGGAAACAAAACAACTCTTAATGATAAATCTTTTTTTTATTTGCTTAAAAAATTGTTCTTAACAAAATGTTAATATTTTAATAACGAGCTTCCTAATCGTCGTGAAATTTTTGCACGACCTCTTAAATACTTCATACAAAAACATACCAAATTTTCAGAATTTTCTCATCATTTTTCATTCTAACCCTTAAGGGGGTTGAATTAATGATGATAGAATTCTGAAAATTTAATATGGTTTTACATGAAGTATTCAGGAGGTCGTGTAAAAATTTTATGATCATTAAGAAACTATTTATTGAATAATTAACATTAAAAGATTTCATAAGGACTCAACATCCTTAATGAGGAATAACGATGCGAAAATAATTTTCAGATGTGATAATGATGCCGATAAAATCAAGGCTCGATTGATTAATATTCGTATGAAAATTTATGCTGATTACTTCCTCGTTTCTTAATCCGGACTATTTTAATTATAGTCACAACGACTCACCGTCGCGTAATCGATCACAATTAGCAGTCCAAGAAGATAAAGGGACGCGTTTTTGATATCCCGTCTGATTTCTCTCGATCGTGATGCTGTCGACATATTAAATTCGTACGTCGACAACAAAACTCTGATCTATCGAGAAAGAGAGAGAGAGAGAGAGAAAGGTCCGATCACTCTTGAGTCTATTTCTCATGCGAAATTGAATGCAACGGGGATTCGCAACGATGAAACAATGCGAATCGAACGTTCGACAAACTGGCTTATATTGTATCGGTGAAATTCATCACAGTGAGCAGTAAAAAGAGAAAAACGATCACCTGCCCCCCAAAACCACTCTTTGATTATAGATGGAGGTTTGTACATGTGTATATGCGCGATACCGTACGTTTGGTCCGTGTATATAAATAGTGATAGTCTATATGCATCAAGCATCGATGAGATTCATCGATCAATTTATATCGCAACGGCCACTGCAACGATCGTACAAGAGAAATCAGCGGCTCCATTAATTATCCAGATAGGGGATCGTAAGAGCTCCGATATCAATCCATGCTCATTCGATACTACACGCGAAATTTAATTGAATGGGAAATATTTAATTGAGCCT
Organism: Alloplasta piceator; assembly: GCA_946863875.1. Classification (NCBI taxonomy): domain Eukaryota; kingdom Metazoa; phylum Arthropoda; class Insecta; order Hymenoptera; family Ichneumonidae; genus Alloplasta; species Alloplasta piceator. The sequence goes on along the minus strand of OX333072.1, from coordinate 5,525,590 downwards.
TCGACATGTTCCCCGGCATATTTATATATCTTAATTCCTTAAGGGGAGATGGATCATTTCGATCGCTACGAATTGTGACCTGATCCTATGAAAAATGAACTTTTAGCCCACGCAAAATTGTTCGCTAATTCTTGACATTTTTCTAAAATCTCTAACTTCCAGAAATCATTTCAAATCTCATTTTTTGGTCAACATCTCCATAAAACCGACGGATATTTTCTTAGCCAAAAATTTAAACACTCGGCCAATACTTGGTTATTGTATTTTAACTTTTTCCATTTCTATCATTTTATGAAATTTAAGTTAGCATTATAAATTTTGTCTTTCAGTTCCAGCATTGTTCATGTTTTTCTCGCATTTTTTGGGGCCCTAAAATCCCTTACTGGAGAACCCAAAAAACGTTTTAACCATTTTTAGGATTCCGTACCTTCATAAGATCGCTCTCGTTAACCATTAGAAAAAAAAATTATTTTAGATTAAAACACAGGACCAGTCAGGCCCAAAAAAAATTAAATGATACCGTGTTAGGTATTATTTGGAAGAGCTACCTTTGAATTCTAAAAATATTCAATAATTTTTGGTCCAGTAGTATGGACGATATTGTTCAAAGTTTACTAAAAATGACCGCCCGCCCAATCTTTTAGGTTTCTAAAACTTAAATTTAGATTTTAATAGCGGAAATAGACATTGAGTCATAGATTACCGGAAAAACCGCCGGTTTTTTCGACAGGGTAATATTTGCCAAAAAAAATATTGGAACGTAAGCCTAATTGTTCAAGCCCGACTCATTCTAGGTCCTTTTTTTAACTTTGAAAGGACATCCTTACGAGAAATATTAAAAAAAACACCTTATTTTAAATTTTTTAACCCTACAGATTATTAAGGGGTTATACGGAGTTAGGAGGTCCAAAAATAGCGATTTTTCAAGAATTTTTTCTGGAAAGACATTTTAATTTATTAACGTAAACATTTATATGGGTCATACAATTTCAGATCGACCAATAGTTGGAATCAACATTTTTCAATATTGATGAAACTTGGTCAGAAGTTTTCTTTTTTCATAAAACGAAGTTCTACCGGAGGAAAAAAAAAATCGAAATTTATGCAAAATTCAAAATTTCAGCATTTTTTCAATCTTTCAAGTTTATTTTTTGAATATCTCGAAAACTATTATAGATACGAAAAAATAGTTCTGGATTCGTCTTGGAGAGTATACTTGGGGTTACGAATTAAAAAATATTCCAAAAAAAAATTTTGAAAAATGATGAATTTAGAGAATTTTGAATTTTTTAAAATCGTGAAACTGCACGATCAACATTAAATTTTTGGTTAAATTTTTTAATATAATATCGTTTGCTGATCTTAAAAGATCCTGAAATTTTCAGAATAGTGTTTTTCTTTTCAAAAATATGAATTTTTGAATTTTGGTAAAAAAAAATTGTTTTTACCTCTAATTGTAAGTTAAGTAAAGTTGAGCAATCATCTCATTTTGTAATTTTGAGCAGTAAAAATTTCAATTAATAACATAAGAATAATGACAAATATGCCTGGTAACTTCAAAAATATTTGTCGGATTGACATGAAATTTTCTGTATGTGGGGTATTCCAGCTATAACCGAGGGGCCATTACCTCGACATTTTTTTTCGCGACGCCGATTTTTTTTCAGTTACTTTTCGACAAAAAAAAACATACGTATTTGTCAAAAAAAATTATGTTTCATCCTCTTCCGTTTTAACACGTTTCAAAGTACAATTTTTTTTTTCGACAAGAGTGTATCCTCCGTTTTTTTAAAAATAAATTGACAAAAAAGTACACTTAAAATCGCAATTTGACACTCTTGTCAAAAAAAAATTGTACTTTTAACGGTATTAATACGGAAGAGGATGAAAAATATTTTTTTTGAGAAATACGTATCTTTTTTTTGTCGAAAAGTAACTGAAAAAAAATCGCCGTCACGAAAAAAAAATGTCGAGATAATGGCCGCTCGGTTATAGCTGGAATGCCCCATATATACTTGAATATATGTGCACTCCGAAACTGAAATTTCACAAATCGATTTTTTGATAATCCTCATTGCGTATAACCCCTTAAAAAAATTTCCTTCTTGGAAATAAGTTTGCAAAAACAACTCTACCGAATAGCTCCAACACGTAACAAGGCTCCTCCAAAATAACCCAGACATGTGTTATCCGGTAGAGTTGTCAGGCCTCCACTGAGACCATAAAAAAAGAAGGCCTACTAAAAAATGAAAAAAAAAAAACTCCAATAGAGTCAAAGATTAATGTTGCACGTTGGATCGGAAGCTTTTAGAGCGGCAAGCAGTGGAGGGAAGTTGGGGGAGTCGATAATCCGTTGAATTTAATTTGTTCCTCATCCTCATCCTCGGCTCGCACCACCAAATCCTCTTGTGCACCCCCGGAATATTAGTCGATGAAGCAGCTGGTGATGGCAATGAGCCCAGCAGGGCGTTTTTCTCAATGTCGTTGCTCGGGGTTGCCCGCCATCCATTGTACGGGCGCTTCCAAACCCTAAAATCATAAAGACCCCTTCAACTTCTGCACTAACGTAACTACGCCTCTCATACGCCCTTGTGACTCTCATTGGACAATTTTGTAGGTAAAGGTATACCGCGTGCAACCCCCTCGATATATAAATATATATCAACTGCCCGCGGACAAAATGGCGTCACCAACATCACTTCCCATGCCCGGGAGGGGTGTTGGTTACGCCCTTCTGTTCGTAACCCCTCGATATATCCATAGTTGGGAGCGTTTTCCGTGCGGATAAGGCTCGGTTTGACCAGAGTTTGCGCACCAACAATCCCAATATGGATTCTCGCAGAGTAACGCGTACATCTCGGTGCTGAAAATGTCGCACTAGAGTACACATCCTTTATCGTGAACAATCGACTTTGAAGGTACGATTCGAATCCTCTTTTTTGTGAAAATTTATCGAACTTGCTGATTTATCGTTGTTGGTTATGTTAGGTTAGTTAGTTAAAGTGGTTTTTCCTCAAAATGTGACCTTTGGGGTGAAATATGAGAGTTCTTAATCGTCAGGGGTGCCTTTTGGTCAAATGACATTGAAAAAAGGGTGCTCTTAATTTTTGGGACTAATTAATGGTACCTGGATATTTTTTTTAGCTCAGGATAGATAGATATGTCCGATCCGGAATATTTGTACGCTTGTCAGAGAGCCGAGCTTCTCGGGCAGGCACCACCCACCGAGGAGGAATGGGCAGCAACAAGGAAAACCGTTGACGAGGTCAACGACAATCCCGAAGCCGCCGAGGATGCAATGGCTCAGGTAACGAAGTGATGTCAGAAGTTTTTTTTCTCAAAATCTATCAAAATTTAGTCTCACGTGCGCGCTTCCATATATAGCTTGATTGATTACATGAGATGAGAATCCAAGATCACTCGAAAGCAGAGTTGTGAAAATAGTAATGTAAAAGTAATGCATTACACATTACTTTAAACAATGTGTATTGTATATAAATGTTCCATTACAAATGAAAATAGTAATGTGTAATGCATGCGTGTTCCATTACAAATAAAAAAGTAATATGTAATGTATGCATGTTCCATTACAAATATTAAAAGTAATGTGTAATGGATGCCATTACAAATTAAAAAAATTACGTGTAATGAATGAGTAATGAAAAATAACGTGTAATGAATGATCGAGCTACATTACAAATTAAATTGAAAAAAAAGTAATTTGTGGTGGAGAATATTCCATTACAAATTAGTATGTTTCTAAGACAATTTGGAGCAGGTACTATTTTGCTCAAAGGTAAGTCTATTAATTTACCACTACGATAGTGAAGTTAACAAAAACTTGATACAAACAAAATATTTTCATTGAAAAATTAATAGACTTACCTGAGACTTACAAAATAGTACCTGCTCCAAATTGTCGTAGAAACACACTAATTTGTAATGAAATATTCTCCACTATAAATTTTGTTGTTTTCAATTGTAATTTTTGATGGAGCACTCGTTCATTACACGTAATTTTTTTTTATTTGTAATGGCACATGCATCTATTACACATTACTTTTTTATTTGTAATGGCACTAGCATCCATTACACATTACTTTTTTATTTGTAATGGCACATGCATCCATTACACATTACTTTTTTATTTGTAATGGTACACTTATCCATTTCACATTATGCAGTGTAATAGGTAAATAGTGCATTATTAATGATGCACTATTAAAATAATGCACTATTAAAATAATGCATTATTTACAATGCTGCCTCAAAGGACCCAGAAGAATTATGATGCTGAAGGTTGCATCGTTTTACTGCAACGAAAATAGTTTGCTTTTTTAAAAATTCATTCATTCTGGCAAATTTTCAAAATAAAAAATCGTTAAAATATATTCTAGGGTCTTTATTATGGATTTGAGATTTTAAATGTGCTAACAAAAGGTAAATCACACAAAAAATGAATTAATAACATTCATTTTCGTTGCAATCCAACGATGCAAACTTCAACATCATGAAGAATTTTTTTGAACTCTCGGGGAAGATGTAATTCATTCACGAACTGATCAGGACTAAATTTGGCAATCCGTTTTGGTTTAGGAGGTCAAAAAGATCCAAATTTTACAACGTCGTCTTTAATAACGAGTCAAGATGAGCATGATCTTATTCAGATCATGCCCAAGACAAAAAAAGAGAAAAATATACTTGACTCCACTGATTACCGATCAGCAAAAGTCGATTTGAAAAAATACACTCTCAGGAAAATTCACAAATATAATTTTCAAAGAAAAATCAATAGAACCCCGCCAATACATGGTACAAAATTTTTTGAATAATTTTGCAACCATCGAGAATTGATTGTCGAATATTATCGGGGTCTTTAAAGTTTTAATTTCAGAAATAAATTTGTCCATTTTCCGTTCAGCTGAACGAAAATGTGACAAATGTATTTTTTAGCGAATATGAAAATTCCCTGATCGATAATTGTTAAATAATTATTTCAAATAATTGAAAAACTTGGAGAATCAGTTGTCAAGTTCCAGCAAGTTTCAATTTTTCGTTAAGGGATTACATTTGTCGATTTTTCATTCAGTTGAACGCTCCAAACTTCAAGTCCATGATTTCAACGAATTTAAGGCGTATTTTTTTAATGAGGAAGATCGCTTTATCTTTCTCTTATGTGTCATGGTAGGATTTGGGTGTATCGGACGATAGTATGAGAAGAGTGGGTGGAGGACTCGAAGAGCTGAACAGCATTCTCAGTGCTACGCAGAAAAAAATCAACAGGTTTAAGGTACGCTGAGGATTCATTCTTTTGTCTCATTTTGCAGATTATTTCAATGAGTAGTTTTGTACGTTTTTCGAAATAATCGGCTGCGATTCGACCAGATGATCCAGATGATGGTGGATAGGTAGAATTATCTATTTGTTTTTTTAACGATTCAATCCATGTTTGAATCCTTTTCAGGCATTCATTTCAAAATCTGAAGTATTTTTGAAATTCCACGATTGTAACTGTTTACTGAGGAATTACGGAAGATTTCAATCAATTGTTGTAGACCTGACCAATGGTCCATCATTTGACGTATCGAATGGAGAAATTTTTGATGCTAATTGGAACCCTTAAGGTGCAACGGTTCTCTCATAAATCAATTTTTGAGTTTCACTGTGCTGTGCACGATCCTGACCAAATCGCTTGACGGTCTGCTCTAGGGCAACACATTTTTTTGTAGGTCCTTGTTATAGAATTGCAGGCCACTTTTTTAATTTTTCAAAGAAAAAAATGAGTCAAAAATTCAAAAAGTGGCCTGTAACTCCATAATAAGGACCTGAAAAAAATGTGCCACACTTAGGCAGTCCGTAAAAGTGTTACGAAGGAAATGAGATGTCGTAGGATAATATCAAGCAATTTGGTCCGGATCTTGCACAGCGCAGTGGAACTCAAAAATTGATTTATGAGAGAAGCGCTGCCCTTAAGGGTTCTAACTAGCGTCAAAAATTTCATGATGATCAACTTCGCAACGTTGAAATGCAACGACAATAGGTTTTATTTTCAATTAACAATCCTTGAGGATGTGTTTTCAAAGTAAAAAATGGTTTTAATGTTTCTTGAGGTCACTATTAACGATTTAGGGTTCTAAATCGACAAAAAAAAGGTAAACGATACTTAAAACGAATGAGAAAGCTGATTTTCGTTGCGTTTCAACACTGAGAGAAAAAATTATTGAATTTGAGAACATGAATTTATTTATTAAATGAAAGTATTAATTCGATTATTTATTTGTTGAACCAAGAAAATCACTCTTCATTTATAAAAATATTTTTACGGATCTATTACTCCATTATATTAAACTCTTATTTAATAGTATCAATTAAATGCATGATAGATTTGATTAAATTTGTATTCATTGGATTAATTACATTGATCGCATCCTAAATATGGGATTATTTGGATCTAAAAAACGAATTCAATACGATATTATTTTTTTCGAAAAAATTATTTTCTTGCAATAAAGTCATTATTATTTAACTTCAAAAAATATTCTTATTTAAATAGATTTGATTGAATTTGTATTCATTAGATTAATTACATTTATCGCATCATAAACATTAGATTATTTGAATCTAGAAAAATGACTTCAATACGAAATTATTTTTTTCGAACAAAATTATTTCTTTGCAATAAATTCATCACTATTTTACTTCTAAAAGAATCTTTATTTAAATAGATTTTAATAAATTTGCATTCATTGGATTAATTAGATTTATTGCATCATAAACATGAGATTATTTGAATCTGAAAAACGACGTCGATATCAAATTATTTTTTTCGAACAAAATGATTTCTTTGCAATAAATTCATCATTATTTTACTTCTAAAAATATGTCTGTAGTATTTTCAATATTTATTATATATAAATTTGATTGTGATTATTTTAAAAGAAGCTGTAGTAAAATAAATAACACATTATTTTATTCCAATAGAATATTTGTTTGGAATGATTAAATTTTTATTTTTTTCAAGCAAAGAACTATCATTTCTTTAGTATACTTTAGTAGTATACATAAATTGTTAAAAATTTAAAAAACTGGTTTTTAAGTGTTTTCTTATATTCGAATCTTCATAACTCCTAAATTTTTTCAAGCGCATAGTAGGAGTCGATAGCGTAATAGGTAGCGTGTTAGGTAGTTAGGTAGGATAGGTATGATGGTAGGTAAGGTCGAGGGTTCGAATCTCGGTCGGACAGAGAAATTAGATCGGAGAATTGGCGCAGATTTGTCTTTTTTTTCTATTCATCTTTTTTTGGGGTCACTAAACTATGCATATTAAATTATTTGGCAAGGGCTATATATTTTTTATAAAATGTTTAGCAACGATTAATAAACACGCATTTGATTGAATCAATCATTTTTCCTGTTGATTGGACTAATTAATTTGTGGATTCAACCAATTATTTTCTCAGTGCTTCCTGTATTAAAAGACGTGCATGTTTTGAATGATAAAATGTGTTCTTGATTCAAACAACATATTACATATAATTGATAACATATAGTTAGATTCAAGTAAATTCCATTATTGAAACAGAAATTTATGGAATTGACTGAAAAAAATGAACCAAGTAAATATATAAGGGAACCAATCTAATATGTTTTGGCAAATAATGAAGAAAATGATTTTTTGCCTTCAAAACTTTATTTCATTGGTACTAGTAATTGTTTCTCTCAGTGAACGATGTCAACTTCAACATCATACAATTTCTTCATTTAATACGTCAATGGATGGTCCATTCAGGTCAAGCTTACAAGTATTCAACGAACATCTATATTTATGTTCAAAAATCGGCGTTTTGACGCTGACTCGACCCCTTTTGATCAGTTCACTTTTTTGTGCATGATGACGAACCAGGCATTTTTTTGTGCATCTTTTTTTCCGCCCATTTTTTCAAGGTGACCTCCTCCTCCTGTTTCCTTTGTCGTGGATTAACAAAATGGTTTGCCGAATTTTCAGACCGTATGCGGAAGTCTGAGTACGCTTTTGCGCGTAAGGGTTGGTTCGAGGAATAACACCCCCGATCACAAACCCTTGACGCCAAACGTTGATGCCGAAAAATCCTCCAACGACGAATTTTTGGCGTCCGAAGAGACGCTGGAGATTGAAAACACGGAGGAGTCGACGATCGGAATATCCTGCAGCGATGAAACTTCCGCTAAAGCAAAGAAGATTGATCTCAATCAGAAAATGGGTTCTCATCTTGACAAACTTGATTCTCTCATCAACAAGGCCGAGAATGCTCAATACAGCATGCAACATCAGACGAAGCAGATGAGGAAAATAGTAAACAAGTAAAATCTTAGAATCGAAAGGACGAGAACAAAAACACGAAATTTCGAGTACGTCGAAGAATCGAAGCACAAGATTCAACCCCCTCGTTATGAAATCATCGACTCCACGATTTATCGTGATTCAGCTCAATTATCAATCAAGTGATGATAATCCTTTGATTTAACGATTCAGAAAATATTTAAAACGTCAATTAAGATGAGGAAAACGCATTTTTTGGTTTCGCGAACGAAATTCAAAGAACGACGAAGGGGTTGAAATATTGTATTATCGCGCGAAAGTATTTTATCATTTTCGTAGCTTGAATTTAACCTGATTTGAATTTTCGTCTAATTTACGAAATACGATTTTCTCGGACTCAATTAGCGACGTTCTTCCCGATACTGCACACTTCGATTATACTCTATGTGATACGAATTAACAAAAAAGTTTTTCAAATATCTCAAAGATTTACATCTCTACCGGTTGAGACTCTTCTCTTGATCAATTTTGTCAAAATACAGATCTGCCGATACGTCTCTACCATTATATTACTCTAATAAATATCTCTATGAAATTCTAAAAAAAAACATCTCTACCGAAAAATGCTCTACCAGAAAAAACTGTACCGAATATGTGACGACGACCCCGAAACATGTCTACTGCACTATAATCTTCCAAGAACAACTCTACCAAAAAATAAGTCTACCTGGGAATAACTATTTTCGAATAACATCTCTACCAGAAAAAAAATTCTGGGGAGGACATCGCTCCCGGAACGAAACCATCTCTAGGAAGGAAATTCCAAGTGATGTTGTCGGATAGAGATGTCATTTGGAGATTTCTTCCCTGGAAAACTTATTCGGTAGACTTGTTCTCGGAGGTCAGTATTTTGCGGTAAAGAAGCTCAAAACAAGGCTTTTGTTTTTCGGTAGAGTTATTTCCCGTAGGCTTATTTTCTGGTAGAGATGATTCTTATATGTGGTAGAGATATTACTTTAAATAATTATCAAAATTATAAAGTGGTAGAGATTTATCGGTAGAGTTGTTCGACGGTAGAGTTATGACCGGTAGAGATGGAAATATGCCGATACGAATTAATGAAATTTTTGTTTTTTAAACTTTACCGGCTATAATTAATCGAAATTTTAGTTTTCGACATTACACTTATTCGTGACAATATCGGTGTTGTAATCTTACAATCAGGTTGTGGAGTCCGGTAGACGTGAGACGAAAATTGAAAAAAAAAACAACGAGATAGAAAAGTGTAGATCTAGAGAGATGAACGAAAAAAGTGATATTAATATTTTGGAGTTATTGAGAATTTCGAATTTTTTTCAAAATAACAGTCAATATTATTATTATTATTGCACGTATTGACATTACGTTGCTGATAATTTTACAATTGTTGAATCTATGAAGATATTTTTCGTGTTATATATTATATCATGCTATACATATTAACATATAGATCATTCCATGTCAAATCGACCAAGAGTTGGAATCGACCCCTTTCAATTTCGATGAAATTTGGTCAGAAGTGTTCGTTTTCAATAAAACGAAGTTCTACCAAAGGAAAAAAAATGAAATTTTTTTTCGAAAGTTATGCAAAATTCAAAATTTCACATTTTTCAAATCTGTCAAGTTTATTTTTTAAATATCTTGAAGACTATTATAGTTAGGAAAAATCGTTCTGAATTAGTTTTAAAGAGTATACTTAGGGCTACGAAAAAAAAATATTTCAAAAAAAAGTTTTGAAAAATGATAAATTTTGAGAATTTTGAACGTTCAAAAATCGTAAAAATCCAAGTTTCATATTTTATATTTGGTTTAATTTTGTTAATATAATACCTTGTATTGATCTTAAAAGATCCTAAAATTTTCAAAGAGGTGTTTTTTTTCGTTTCAAAAATATAAATTTTTGAATTTTTAAAAATCGTGCAAATCCACGATCAACATTAAATTTTTTGTTAAATTTTTTTTATATAACAGCTTGTACTGATCTTAAAAGATCCTGAAATTTTCAGGATGCTGTGTCTTTGTTTCAAAAATATAAATTTTTTAATTTTGGTAAAAGAAATTTGTTTTTTTTTAAATTGTCAGTAATTGAAATTTTTACTGCTCGAAATTACAGAATTACATGATTGCTCATCTTTACTTAATTTAGAGGAAAAACAAAAAAAAAATGTTTACCAAAATTCAAAATTTTTTATTTTTGAAACAAAAACACAACCATCCTGAAAATTTCAGGCTCTTTTAAGATTAGAACAAGGTATTATATAAAAAAATGTAACCAAAAATTTAATGTTTATCGTGGATTTGCACGATTTTTAAAAATTCAAAACTTATATTTTTGAAAAAAAAAAAACACCTCTCTGAAAATTTCAGGATCTTTCAAGATCAGTACAAGGTATTATATTAAGAAAATTAAACCAAATATAAAATATGGATCTTTGATTTTTCCATTTTTGAAAATTCAAAATTCTCCAAATACATCATTTTTCAAAAAAAATTTCCGGAATATTTTTTTTTTCGTAGCCCCAAGTATACTCTTCAAAATTAATTCAGAACGATTTTGCGTAACTATAATAGTTTTCGAGATATTTAAAAAATAAACTCGAAAGGTTTGAAAAATTGTGAAATTTTGAATCTTGCATAACTTTTGAATAAATTTTTTTAAATTTTTTTCCTTTGGTAGGGCTCCGTTTCATTGAAAACGAAAACTTCTGACCAAATTTCATCGAAATTGAGAGGGGTCGATTCCAACTCTTGGTTGATTTGACATGGAATGACCCATATTCCTACATATTTAAATAATAATACTCAAGATTTCTGCATCTGCATTTTTCGCTTTTGGCTCAGCATAACTTGCTAATTATGGCGCGGAGGAAGAAACCTATTAACCTTTTTTATCCCTCGTTCAATTCTCTAATGACCCATTTTTTTAAAAAAAGAATCAGATATACGATTAATTTTATTTATGCAAATTTTTGAAGGTTTTTAACCATAAGGTTTAAATTTTGCAAATTCAAAAGCTGATAAATGTGCACTTTCAGTTCCTCGAATGTCTGCTAAAATCATGCAGCGTGGCAAAATAGGTAAAAACAAGCTCAATTGTATGGGCAATTCATTCTTAGAAAAAATCGGCTATCGGAGAATCGAACAAGGGACAAAAATGGTTAATAGTTTTTTTTCTCTGCGCCATAGTTAACAAATTTCGCGGAGCCAAAATCGAAAAATGGAGATACATTTTTCGATGCTTGAGGGTCATATATAAATATGTATACATGTATATATTAGTCAATGCTGCAAATGTAATTATCATTTGAGGCCCTAGGAGTGAATTATTGTTGTTGCATGATTTCACAAATATCCAAAGTGTATATCAATTCTAAAAAAAAGTCGTTAAGAAAAGTTGGTGTGAGAAAAGCATGGACAACTTTAAAAGGCGTCTTTATATCTCTAGCAAAAACAAAATTTCTTACGTTTGTGACCACGAGTTGGATTTTATACTTTCGAATTTATTGTTCAGTGAAAATGAACGTTTAAATTTTTGTTAAAGAAGGTTAGAGTGCTTGTCACTTATCAAATCGGGATTAAAATTTGATAATTGTTTTTATAAATATTCTTTCATAAAATGCAAGTAAAAACGTTTTTTTACTGCAGCATGGATCGATAATTTTAGGAAAAATACAAATTAAACATTGAAACGATTGAAAAAACTTAGCTCCAATTTTGGGCACTAGAATGCGCTGCGCTTGCATGTGACGAATTTTTTTTTATCGTCTTCCACGATTTCCATTTCAAAAAGTCTGAAATTAGGATCAATGAAAAATTCATAATGGATTATATCCAAAAATTGTTCGAAATCGTGGCTCAATAAATTATCAGAGTTCACGATTTGTGATCAACGATGTATAAGTAAGAAACTAATTTCTTCCTCGTTCAGTGTGGAATTTGACGAACCGGCCGTTAAAAAATAAAATTAATTAAATCTCAGAACGCGAAAGATAAATGATCGTAATTGAAAAAGCATAGCAGTGAAAAAAAGTGTTATTTTATAAATCAAGTATTTAAGATGACATACGCTGCCTGAATTTCGCGTATGAAGAATAAACGATCTCGATCGTGAAAAAAGAAACTGAGAAAAACTTAATATGTAATCATAAAGAAAAATGCATTGATTCAAAGCCTATGTAAAAACATATATAAATATGTATATCAATACACCGAAATTAATATTCGCACGTACAACCGCGAAGAAAAAGCTTCTGCAAATATATATATATATGTATATGTATACGTGTATACATATATCATTGTTGTTTTTATACATATATCTATCTCGTGTAAGAAAATGTTAACGAAAAAGCGTGTTATTTTGCGACGTTGCTCGACGCAACGTTGGTCGACGATGCTGAAAGAAAAAAAGACGAATGGCGATACCGAAAAATGCTTTGTTAGAGCTTTGTGCGAATAAAAAGAAAAAGCGTGTTACTTTGTTAAAATTTTATGGTGAATAACTCACTCTCAACAGCGGGATAAAGGCCGAGACGATGATTGAGGAACCGACGAGAATGTAGTTCCACGAAAATCACTGTCACGACACTTGAAAAAAAAACACGAACGCGCGATAAAAAAAAACAAATATAACCTCTACGGCGTCGAGTCGACCGTCGCCTTTTTTTTTCGTCCACGCGAAATATCTGAAACTCTCGCGAATTCTCGTACACTCCGAGTTTCTCGTTCATTTTGTCCGAATAGATAGAGCATCTTTGATAAATACCGCCGATACCGCGAAATATCAATAATACTGACAAAAGTTTGACAAACGATACGAACCCACGCGCGACACGCCGACAAGAAACAATATGTCGCCGTAAAAACATCGCAATAATTTTTTGAATTTTTTTGCGACAATGCAGTGCGCTCTGGCGGTGAATCTACGAACCCTCGCGGCAAATTATCGATCGGTAAGTAGAAAATCGGTAACGTCGATTATGACGCGTTGAAATATCGATGCCATCTCCAATACTGCTTATTATTTCCGCAGACTAATATTCGCAATCAAATACAGTCGATTAATTTACGGTATTCACGGTTTTCACTAAAGTTTGTAGCACTTACATCCTCGTCGATGCTCGACGCGCGAAAACTGATGCGCGTGACTCGCGACGAAAAACAATAATATGGCGCGTCTCTACGCGCAGAAATCGTTTTTATGTTTGAGAAAAATTAATGTAAATAAATAATAAATAATCAACGAACAATATGAATCCCGAAATTAATGAATTGGTAATTATACTCACGTAAGGCAAATTAATACACGGGACCCTTTGTTCAAAGTTATTGCGACGTTGATACGAGAAATTGAACAAGAAAACACTGAGCTAATAAACATTGCGTGACTTCAAATAAAATTTTGCGACTGATAAGCGCGCACTCTTGCGGCCGATATACGAAGCTCAGCGCCACGCGCGCGTGGGTAGAAAATAAAAATGGCGCTCGATGGAGTCTGAATTGTGACAAGCGGTCAGAAACGGCTGCGCTTGTTTCACTCGAATATCCAATTTATTCTCGTTGAACGTTTTAATGTGAATAACGAGATCATGCAGTCCAGCACGACAATATCACCGCGCGTATTTACTGCTATACAAAACGTCAATATACGAGAATTATCGAGATGCACTCAGCGCGAGATACGCCCGTTGTTACCGTGTCTCGTACGTATGAGTCTCATTTCGCCTCTCGACATTACCAAGGATTGCGTCGAGGCCCGAAAGGAGATACTCACGATATTGTCCGGCATAGAATCCGTGAATTCAATCGTCGCCTTATTGTCCATTGATTTTCACGCTCTCGAGACTGACGTTAGGAAGGAACAACAATTGAGGTTAGTCACACGCTTTGTATACATTCGTTTACTCCATTCTGTTTACTTTTTTGTTTTTTCTACTGAGCAAAAATACTCCAATGTTATCTGTCGATTATTCTCGTGTCTTATCGAATTAATTACTCTTCTCAACAACTCTCTGTGAATCGATGACAAATATTTTTTGAAGCGTTGTAACTTAATTTCATTTACGACTTTTATATCATCGATACATCGATAACTCGTCTACTGCAAACTCTTAAGGCTGTGGCTACTTGTACAGAGGTTGGATGAATAAAATATAAATATTCGTCCGGATGAACGGTATTAATGGTACAATAGCATATTCGGACTAATAATATATAAATATTCATTCTGATAAATCAGGAAAATTGTATACACCGTTGCAGAGGTTCCGTCGTTTTTTTAGGTTTGAAAAAAAAAAGAAATTATAAACTTTCTATTACTTTTTTTTATCAAACCCAAAAAAATGACAGGAACTCTGCAACAGGGTTATCTATTCTAGTAGCTAAATTCAATTTCTTTTTGTTTTTATCAAACCCAAAAAAACGACAGAAACTCTGCAACGAGGATATCTATCAGTGAACGGCAAACAAAAATCTACCTATTTTTATGATCCAATTTTTTCGATATACTAATTACTATCATAACATTTATAATTTTTCCAAAAAATGAGTAAATAACGAGTAATAGAGAGAAATATTACTATTTTTTTTTTAACATTAGTAATTTTTCCAAAAAATGAGTAATTAACGACATAATATTACTAATTTTTTCCAAGAATTAGTAATTAGCGAGAAAGATATTGCTAAGTAGACAAAAAAATCAATAATTTGTGAAGAAATGTTGTATTAATTTTGGAAAAAATAATAAATAAAATAAAAATTATTAATGTATTTTTTAATAGGTACTGATTAAATATTCGTATTAATAATAACTTATGTGATATCGTATGACATTCGATACAATAAATATTAATGTGTGAAATATTCAAAAGATCTAGTTATTATAAAAAATAAAACAACTTTTTGAACAGAGTTGTTTGAACTTATAACCATGACTCAATCCGTACACACAAGTACGTAAATATACACAATACTTTTCTACAAATTACTGTTTTTTTTTAAATTAATTAGTAATATTTTTTCGCTAATTACTAATTTTTTTGAAAAATTACTAAGGTTTTTCCGCTGATTACGAATTTTTATAAAAAATTAGTAATATTTTTTGACTAATTATTAATTTAAAAAAAAAATGATTAATAAAATCAATATCGTTGACGAAAAAATTGATACTGCCGATCACTGATATCTATTCTAGCAGCTAAATTCAATTTCTTTTTTTTATTAAACCCCAAAAGCCGAAAGAAACTCTGCAACAGCGATATCTATTCTTAGTAGCTAAATTCAATTTCTTTTTTATTTTATCAAACCCAAAAAAATGACAGAAACTCTGCAACGGGGATATCTATTCTATATAGTAGCTAAATTCCTTTTTTCCTCGCCACGCGATATGTTATAAGGTAAATAAAATTGTTTTTCCCAAATTCTAATGTTTTCTTTTCATGAATTGATGTTTTTTTTACTATTAATCGATGAATTAAACTTACCAGAGACTTTTTTCACATAAATTTTAACGGAAATTCACATTCCTGAATATTTTTTCTCTAAACTTTGATGTTTATCGACTATAAATTGATTGAAAGTTAACCAAAAATTTTTTTACGTGAATTTTAATGGAAATTTTAATTATACTATGTCTTTATTAGAACACAGGTACGAGTTACGCCTTGATTGTGGATTGTAATTTGGCCTCAGCATTGCAACCATTTTTTATTTTTATATTCCTTTCATTTTTGAGCGAACTTTGATAATTGATGTCATTCTGATTGAAAAAATTGAGTAAAAAATAAGACAATGTCTACTTTATTGGAAATTGAACCTCTTTATGGACTTCGAAAAAACTCGATTTTCATGCTCAAAACTTGAGCATCCCTTTTATTCATACAGACTCTCAATATTTTTTCCTTAAAGTACAATTCCTAAAGTTCAATTTCGCGTTTGAAATTCTAAAAAATATTAATTACATCCAAAGTTGAGCATTCTTTTTGTTCATACAGAATGTCAATATTTTTTTCCTTAAGGATGCTGAGTCCCAAATCGCAAATGATGAGAAAATTCCGAAAATTTGGTATGTTTTTGGATGAATTATTTAAGAGGTCATGTCAAAATTTCACGACGATTAGGTAGCTCGTTATTGAACAATTAACATTAACAAATTAAATTAAATTAAATGTAGTCTTAAGGAAACTGATATAACTTTGCGAAAAGTTTTTTTTTTGCCTCTCAATTTTTTAATATCTACACTATATTGAAAGCAACGGAAACAAAAAGAAGTTTATCGATAAATAATTTGTTTGTTTGTTTAAAAAATTGTTCTCAACAAAATGTTAATATTTTAATAACGAGCTTCCTAATCGTCGTGAAATTTTTACACAACTTCTTAAATACTTCATACAAAAACATATCAAATTTTCAGAATTTTCTCATCATTTTTCATTTTAACCCTTAAGGCGGTTGAAGCAATGATAATAGAATTCTGAAAATTTAATATGTTTTTACATGAAGTATTCAGGAGGTCGTGTAAAAATTTCACGACGATTAAGAAGCTACTTATTGAACAATTAAAATTAATAGATTTTATAGAGACTCAAAATCCTTAAAGTACAATTCCTCAACTTCAATTTACCGTTTGAAATTAAAAAAAAAAATTAATTACATCCAAAGTTATGATTTTCTGAACAAAGTGGCGCATTCTTCACGTTTTCCTTTGTTTATATGATTATATTGTTGAAACAAATGACCAAATCAGCAATATAGTGATTGGTTCTTATTCTAGGATAGTTGATGAGATTTCATAAATTTTGTGGAATCTTTTAGAGCACTTTGGAGCACTTTTTAAAGCGCCAGGCACAAGCGTTACCGTTTAAAGGTGCCGAAAAATACGTTACCATTTGAGGGTCAATTAACGCTTTTCATCAACTCTCTGTGAATCGATGACAAATATTTTTTAAAGCGTTTTAACACGACTTGTCTACTGCAAACTTTCAAACGACAATGATCAATTTTCAGACAAAAACACGGCAACAGCCAGAGCGACAGTATCCTGGCGCAATCTCTTCAGGGTGGTCTTGCCCTTGAATTCGAGCGCAGCGAATCGACGCGACGAATACGTCTGGTTCTGAGCGAGATACTCTTCATATCATCGCAGATACACGAATTGCAGAAGAACAATGATTTTCAGATAAAGCAATCGGATCTTTTTGACAACGCAGTTTACATGGAAGAAATCAGTTACGTGATATGCATCGCTTTGGCCGAGCTACCGGCATTGTTATCATTGTGCGACATAGCGGAGACTCTGTTGCACGTCAAGCACGGGCCCGAGATAATCTGCTGGATCGTGGCCAACAGTCCCGACAGTTTCGCCGAGGTATGCGCTCATCTGATAGCGAACGGTGAGCGACAGGAGGAATCGGCTCTGGGACGCATAAGAACCCAATCATTGACGATGCTGTGTCGTATGAATCCAAGTCAGGCGCTCGCTGTACGCGCAAAATGCGTTGAATTGTGCCGAATGCCGGCACTCGCCATAACTCTGAGTCTGGAGGACGAGAACGGCGACAAGTCTCGCCTCGAGAGCGACATGGTCGCTTTCGTTTCCGGTTTGTTGCTCGGTAACGATCAACAGGTGAGAACGTGGATCGCGATGTTCATAAGAAACGGCCAAAAACGAAAATGGGAATCGCACACGGCGCTTCAGTCGTTGAGGGAGGAATTGCTTCGACGAATGGAGGTCATCGTTTCGGACAATTCGGAATTACAGTTGGCAGAGTCGCACGTTGTGCAAGCGAGCGCTCTTCTTCGACTGTATTGCGCATTGAGAGGTATCGGTGGCATTAAATTTCAAGACGACGAAATAACGATGATCGTTCAACTGCTGACGTCACATCCGCCGCCTTCACCCGCTGGCGTCAGATTCGTGTCTCTCGGTCTCTGTATGCTGATCGCTTGTCCATCGCTGATTGGTCACCATAATCTTGAGAAACGAAGTATCGAGTGGGTTCAATGGCTCGTGCGAGAAGAAGCCTATTTTGAGAGCGCCAGCGGCGTATCGGCGAGTTTCGGTGAAATGTTGCTCCTAATGGCGATACACTTTCACAGCAATCAATTGTCGGCGATATGCGATTTAGTCTGCGCGACATTGGGCATGAAGATACCGATAAGACCGAATAATCTCACGAGAATGAAGCAAATATTCATGCAGGAAATATTCACCGAACAGGTTGTTACGTCCCACGCCGTCAAGGTTCCAGTTACGGCATCGTTGAACGCAAATATTCCCGGTTTTTTGCCGGTACATTGTATACATCAATTATTGAAGTCAAGGGCATTCGCGAAACATCGGGTGCCGATAAAAAATTGGATTTATCGACAGATATGCAACAGCGTGCCGCCACTTCATCCTGTTTTACCGGCTCTCGTCGAGGTTTATGTTAATTCCATCCTCGTTACGAGCAACAAAACATCCGAGCACACGAACAAACCGATCACCGAGGCCGAAATTCGCAAAGTCTTTCAGAATAGCGTTTTTGGCGCTAATTTCGATGTTAAAAAGAGCGTTATGAGCATGATCGATTCGGAGATCGAATGCATCGACGTTGATACGTCAAAACCTTCGTTGACTTCGCAATTGTTGCTGCTTTATTATCTTCTACTGTACGAGGACGTTAGACTGACGAATATGCACAATTTTATATCACAAGGGAGAAAAGTTAAATCTTACTCCACCGAATTTTTGTCCGAATTACCGATCAAATATCTGCTGCAGCAGGTTCAGCGAGATCAGATGAATTACGCCGGTTTATTTTCACCACTTTTGCGATTATTAGCTACCCACTTTCCGCATTTGTCCCTCGTTGACGATTGGCTCGACGACGAGATGATTAATATCGTCTCGGCGTCCGTCAACAATGACAATATCACCATCAATGACGTTAACATCATCGAGGCCTTTGGACATATTGACACTTGTCCATCGAGAACGGGACGTCTTTTGCGACAATTGATGTCGATGAAACCAACCGATGTTTGGCCACACGTCGAAACTATAATACACTATTTCAAGGTCGTTCTCGATGAGAAGGTACCCAGATACATACAGGGTGAGAATTTAATTTACTCCTTCATAATTTGAGTGAGCGCAAAAATGGTGATTAGACTGATTCAAAAAAAGCGACTATTTTTTTGTTTTTCGAAAAAACATATTAAATACTTTCGGGAAGGTGAAAAAAGATGCCCGTTAAAAGCAGAGCTCTTAATATAAATATTTAGGTATGTCTCATCGCAAATTATTTCCCATTTGAGTAACACAGGAAACCGAAATTGAACGAATTGAACGATACGTATTCTTGTAAGGAATTGAACGCTCTACGAAAAAGACGTCTTATAATTTTTTGATAAACTCACTCCTTCAAAAGTTTTTCACGGTCTAATATATATATGTGGGTCATTCCATGTCAAATCGACCAAGAGTTGGAATCGACCCTTCTAGATTTCGATGAAATTTGGTCAGAAGTTTTCGTTTTCAATAAAACGGATTTCTACCAAAGGAAAAAAATTAAATTTTTTTTTTCTAAGGTTAAGCAAAATTCGAAATTTCACAATTTTTCAAATCTTTCAAGTTTATTTTTTAAATATCTCGAAAACTATTATAGTTACGAAAAATAGTTCTTAATTCGTTTTGGAGAGTATACTTCGGGCTACGAAAAGAATATATTTGGAGCATTTTGAATTTTCAAAAATCTTGAAAATCCAAGCTCCGTATTTTATTTTTGGTTTAATTTTTTTTATATAATACCTTGTACTGATCTTAAAAGATCCTGAAATTTTCAGAGAGGTGTTTTTTTCTTCAAAAATCTGAATTTTTGAATTTCTAAACATCGTGCAAATCCACGATCAACACTAAATTTTTGTTAAATTTTTTTTTAATATTATATCTTGTACTGATCTTAAAAGATCCTGAAATTTTTAGGATGCTGTGTTTTCGTTTCAAAAATATTAATTTTTTAATTTTGGTAAAAAATTTTTTTTTTGTTTTTCCTCTAAGTTAAGTAAAGTTGGGCAATTGAGTAATCATGTAATTCTGTAATTTTGAGTAGTAAAAATTTCCATTAATGACAATTTAAAAAAACAAATTTTTTTTACCAACATTCAAAAATTTATATTTTTGAAAAAAACACCTCTCTGAAAATTTCAGGATCTTTTAAGATCAGAGCAAGGTATTATATTAAAAAAATTAAATCAAAAATAAAATACGGAACTTGGATTTTCACGATTTTTGAAAATTCAAAATTCTCCAAATTCATCATTTTTCAAAAAAAAATTTCGAAATATTTTTTTGTTCGTAGCCCCAAGTATACTCTTTAAGACGAATTCAGAACGAATTTTCGTAACTATAATAGTTTTCAAGATATTTAAAAAATAAACTTGAAAGATTTGAAAAATAGTGAAATTTTCGAACTTTGCATAACTTTCGAAAACAAAATTAATATTTTTTCCTTAGGTAGAACTTCGTTTGACTTCTAGGCCGATTTGACATGGAATGACCCATGTATATGACTGTGAACATGGGTGAACTACTGTTGGAAATTTCTTTAAAAATTAGGTTATTTATGTTAATGCAGTTTAAACTTTTGTTTCAAGAAAAATTTTACGATATGTAGTACTTAATAAGTTTCAACAGTTTGCTGGCAACTAAAAAAAAAAAGTTAAATTTACCCTAAATTTAACTTTAACCTTGAATAACTTTTGAAGGAGTGAGTTTATCGAAAAATCATAAGAGATCTTTTTGTAGAGCGTTCAGTTCTCTACAAGAATATATGTCGTTCATTTTGGTACATTGACTTGAAGCCGACATATAAAATTTCAAAGTTTAAAAAAAAATTTCCTGTGTTATTCGAATGGGAAATAAAAATTTGCGATGACACATATCTAAATATTTATATTAAGAGCTCGGCTTTTAACAGGCGCCTCTTTTCACCTCCCCGGAAATATTTAATATGTTTTTTTCGAAAAACAAAAAATAGTCGCTTTTTTTGAATCAGTCTAACGGTGATGCTTGAAATTTCGGTTACGATTCGGCCAAAGGATCAAGATAAAGGATCAAGGGAAATTAATAAGTTATACTCTTGTTTTTACGTTTCGGCCCTGATTAGAATCATCTTCAGAATTTTATTTTAGTCTGAATCATTTTTATGAGTTATTATTAAAAATATTGTAACAATGATTTTTAACAATGATTTAAATTAATAAGAGATCAGTCTTCGCTGTTACTGTCCATATCAATTAAGTTTCACGTTATTATTATCTCAAAAGCATAATTTATTAATTATTTCTTTGTTCTTCATCACCTGGAACCTTTGGCCAAATCTTAGCCACATTTCAAGCATCATCGAATTTTGTACACGACTTTTTCTTTGTCATAACTGTTTTTATGAATTTTTGAATTTTTTTTCAGAACTTTACAAGCAAGTCTGGCTGAGACTAAACACGGTATTGCCGAGGTGTCTCTGGGTCTTATCGATAAACGCGTTATTGATCGAAAACTCAAACGCTCTCAATATATTTCTCACCCAAGAGAATATCGTTCTGGATCCACTCCAAGTTTTAAGATGTGACACACGAGTATTTCGATGCGCCCCCGTTTTATCCGTGATTCTCAGGTAATTATCGCAAAATTTCTAATAATTATGGAACTGTAAAAGATACCTTGAAATTGCTCCAAACGCAATGAAAAACTTTGATGATTCTGAAGAGCTCATTTTTGAAGAAAATTTTTTTTTGTAATTTTATGAAATTTTCGTTCTTCAAGATTGAAAAATGATTTTTGTTTGCGTCACTTTTATGTGGGAAATTAATTAAATTGTTCAAATAGGATATTGCAAGCTACGCTAGCGGCATCAAGATCACAATTATCGAGGCACATGCAGAATAGACCTCTGACGGAGAAGACCGGACAATTGACGAGTGAGGCCGAGAGGGAAGACCTGAGGACGGCATTGGTCGCCGGACAAGAGAGCGCAGCCGTTCAGATATTGCTCGAGGCGTGTCTCGAGACGAAGGAAGATCGTGAAACATCCGGTCAAATGTGGTCACTCAGAGAAATACGAAGCGTCGTTTGCTCGTACCTTCATCAAGTTTTCATAGCCGATCCTTCATTAGCCAAATTAGTACATTTTCAGGTAAAATTAAAACAAAAAAAAACAACCACGAACCTCATTCCACTTGTCATTAGCAGTCCTTTCCTTTTATACATTTTTTTTTCACGTAAACTACTTTTTTCAATCAAGGATCGTAAATTTTCGGATATTGAGGTGAAAAAAACGTGCACATTTGAACTAAATTTTCATTTCTTTCAAAACTTAAAAAAAAACTTACAATCTGTTTTTAGATTTGGACTCTATTTTGGAAACAACTGTTTTTCGCCTTTTTTCCCTCTCTTCAGGTGCACCCAGCTTCTAGAGGAAATTTTTTCTATACATTTTTACGATTGGATTCATAAAGGGAAAAGTTTTGAGCTTCAATTTTCTTTTTTTAAAAACTTCGAGATTTTTTTTTGCAAAGTTGTTTTGTTTTTTGTGAAAAAAGCGGAAATTCGAAAAATCCCGTATAAAACGAAAACAAAGGGATTCATGAAAAACTTCAATTTAGCAAAAAGTTGCGTCTGTTTTCGTTGAGTTTAGAGGATTTTTTTTTTAGATTTTTTTCAAAAAATTTTCTTTCTCATTTTCTGGCTCGCAGCTCAGATCATTCAATTACCATAACTCGGAAACTATGGGATTATTGATAAAATTTCAAGCGGGGAAAAAACTTTATTTTACCATTTTCAACAGAATGGAATTTTTTTTCAAATTTTTTTCCCAATTTTTTTTTCAGCATAAACATAAGAAAAAAAATGTTGAAAAAAAAATTTGAAAAAATTCCTCTGATTTCAACGAAAGCAGACGCAACTTTATGCTCTCTTGAAGTTTTTCATGAATCGTCTTTGTTTTCGTGTTATACGGGATTTTTCAAATTTCCGCTTTTTTCACAAAAAACAGAATAACTTCGGAAAAAAATCATGCAAATTAGAAATTTGCACATAGCTTCCTCATTTTTTTTCGTCGTTCGTCAACCCTCCTTTATGAGGATCTCCTTGACCATCTTTATGACATGTATGTTTATTATCATGGCTTCCTCATAAAGAAAGCTTCACGAACGACGGAAACAAATGAAGAAGCTACGTGAAAATTTGTAATTCGCATGATTTTTTAGCAATTCCGTTCAATTACATTAT
Organism: Alloplasta piceator; assembly: GCA_946863875.1. Classification (NCBI taxonomy): domain Eukaryota; kingdom Metazoa; phylum Arthropoda; class Insecta; order Hymenoptera; family Ichneumonidae; genus Alloplasta; species Alloplasta piceator. The sequence continues at coordinate 5,501,984 of OX333072.1, read as the reverse complement.
CAATTGTTTTTGTCGTCCAGTGTATTGGTGCTAGAGAAGTGAACTCGATAGCTGCTAAATTAGGAAACTTAGTATTAACAAGTATTTTTCGAAAATTTCAAAAAATTTTTACGAACAAACATCTTGAGCGTTTTTCACCAAATTCAACCCTGACCATTCTTATCATCTAGTGTACTTGTGCAAAAAGTTTTAGCTCGATACTTCTAAAAATACGGATGTTGGAGCGTTAACAAAATTTTTATGGAAATTTCAAAAAAAAATTCTAACCGAACCTCTTGAGCGATTTTTCCCAAATTCAATCCCAACTGTCCTTATTATGAAGTGTATCTGCACATAAAATTTCAGGGTGGTAACTGCAAAATTACGAAAGTTAGACGACTAACAAACAATTTACAGAAAATACAAAATCCAGCCAGACAATTATTTAGCAATATCAAAAAAAAATTGCACTTAGAACAGGGACATACGTAGTCTACTTGTATACCAAATTTCGAGTCGAGCGCCCAAAGCGTTCTCCAGACATATTCATTTTAAGGAAAGCACAAAGCGTACACACACACACATACACACATACGTCCGGACATTTTTTCTAAATGTGATTTCTCGACGTTTTGGGACATTTTGAACATACTGACATGAAAATTCGGAAAAAATTTTTTTTCGCGAAAACAGCTCCCTTATGAGCTGCTCCTTTATGAGGAAGCGAAAATCGCTCAAAGTTATTCAAAAAAGAAAATTGAAGCTCAAGCTTTCCCCTTTATGAATCCAATCGTGAAAAAGTGTAAAAAAAATTTCCTCTAGAAGATGGTTGCACCTGAAGAGAGGGAGAAAAAGGCGAAAAACAGTTGTTTTCAAAATAGAGTCCAAATCTAAAAACAAATTGTAAAAATAATTTAAAAGGCAGGAAATGAAGCCGAATTCTTGCCGTTTAAAATGCCATTTGTTAAATTTGTTTACGTTGACTTCCGGCGAAATGGCATAAAAAAACGTTCCAGACCTTTTTTGAAGTTTTGCCCGAAACTTTTCGGCGTTTGTTCATATTATAGTGTTTATTTTCGGTGGTAGTGTATATTTTTTTCTTTTTTTTTTTACTACAGGGATACCCCAGAGAATTGCTACCTATAACCGTATCGGGAATTCCCTCGATGCACATATGTCTGGATTGGATACCCGAATTATTGTCACAGCCCGAACCGGAAAAGCAAGTTTTCGCGGTCGATCTGGCATCTCATCTGGCGGTTCAATATGCATTGCCAAAAGCATTGAGCGTATCGCGTCTTGCGATAAACACGCTGATAACGCTTCTCGGTGTTTTACCAGCGAAAGATCGCGTCGTCCTTTTTATGCCGGTCCTCTCGGCTTTGACGAGGATATGCCTCGCTTTTCCTCCTCTCGCCGAAGACACGACCGGCCTTTTGCTTCAACTCGGCAGAGTTAGCTCGGCTCAAGCTGCACTCGGCGACAAATCAGCAGAGATATTATGCCACGAGGTCAACAAGACTTTTTGCTCGTTGCTGCAAAAAGCCATACTTCAATCGCGGGTATACTAGACAAAGAATCTGTACATTTTCTTATTTCAATTTAGCAAAGGAACATTTTCTCTCTAGAATAGTTGAATTCGGATTTTTTTCAAATATTTCGGGCTTCACATTTCGGCTATTGCGAATTTTTTTTTTCGCCGTTGAGTTTTTACCTTCTTGGTGGGAAAAAAAAATTGATTTTTTTCGAAATTTTTCGCAGTATAATGAACTTCCATGCGCATTAGGACCAAAATTAGAGAAATCGTTTTTTAACGGCCCTAATGAGCTTTCCTGAATGATTTTTTTCTTTCTAATAAATCCGCGTCGCATGAACGAAATTATACAAATTCACATAGAAATACATATTTTTATAACGCGAATACGAAAAACTTGAACGTATATGAACAAACGATGAAATATAGCAATCCTGAATAAATGAGTAAATGTTATATTTAATAATTACGAATAACGCGAATTGAGAAATACGGTTTGTACATACACGTTATTGCAATAAATTGTACGATAAATTATCCGAAAGTATAATGATAATGTGTAAATAAACATAAAATTGATAGCAGATTTTATTTAGTGTTACGTTTTTTTGAAACTTTTTTAACGACAATGCGCATCATTTACACATTTTACAATCATCGTGACTCTTTGTGACTTGAAAATAGGAAGTTAAAAAAAAAAACCATAATTCGATATCAATATTTCTTATTTTTTCAATCTCGAAAACTAATGAAACGATTTCTCGTACTACTTTAATTATTCATCCAACACTATTTATCAAAAAACCTATTTTCTGCGAAACAGGAATCTACAGATCAATTCTACGCTTTTTTTTATCCTCCGCAGTTTTATTTTACTATAAATACAAAATTTAACAACGTTATATTTCAAAGATAAAGAGGGAACCGGTGGGAAGAAATGAGTTGACCAATTTTTAATTTGTATTTTTTGTAAATGTATTTTTTTTCTTTATCACAACAATTGGATTATAAATTATCGTATCTTAGGAGATAACATCATGGAATTGCAAGCATAACCACGGTTTTAAGAGCCAAAACAAATTATATTCACAATATAAAGGCGTAAAAGTGTAGAAGTTGTAAATGTATTCGAGGTACGTAAAAATTTCTGTTATCCGAACCTACGTTCCTCCTGAAAATAAACATGTCAATCCGGATGATTAATCGAATCGAAATATCTGAGTTATTTTTGTGTACGTGCCTCGAATTATTTTTTGCTCACGTTTATTCGCAATCAACGACAAATACCATTAATCACAAAAAACAATTTAAAATGGTTTTTTTTCATATTGTGAAAATGCAAAATTTCGAGATCCCCATGTAAATATTTTTAAAATATCCTAAAACACTGAAAAAAAATTAAGAACTTATGTGCATGTGCAACAAGCTCGAAAAATAATAATTAATTAAAACTTGAGTTGAGGGTCGATGCTAAAAATTGGCAATTTACATGCAAGAATATTGAGAATCGGATTTACCATTTTTAAAGAAATGAGGAGTGAAGGATAAGGCAATTTTGAACGACAAACATGTTTGATATTTAATTTTGCGAGAATCGATGAAGATTTTTTAATTCAATAAAATTTTGGATTTTTTTGCAAAATGTCTGCAGCTGATTTTAACTCAGATGAATTCATAAAACAACTTTTTGTGAAACTGGAATGAGGATCAGAAGACGTTGGTTGAAAATTTTTGAAAAAGTGTCAGAAGGGACTTTGCAAAGTTCTTATTTTCAATATTTTATTTTCCAAAATAAATAAACCTAGTCCTGGATTTTTCAGCGATAAACATGCAACTCTCAGTCAGAACGATTTTTTTTCGAAAATTACGCCTTGTTGCTCCTCAAAAACCTTGATTTTTGTTACCAAATAATAATTTATATAAACCATCGTTGAGTATATATTAAAAAACATTCCTCATTTTTCGTCAACAATCATTCAAAATTATTGAGTATAAAAAGTACTGTAAACGATTTTTCATTCGAATCGTGCTCGTAATTCGCAAGTTCCAGTTGCAAAATTTCCAATTAATTCACATTATACGATTTATGATTTTGTTTCTCAATGAACGTGGTAGTTACGTATAATTTTCAATTGTGATGCGTTTTGTTTTTTATAATTACAACTACATATCGATAATTGGTGTGATTGATATTAATAATTATTTCTCGTTATAAATATCAGTTATTCGAGTCATTCTTGGCTCACATACTGTCCAATAATTGTTGAACTTCCATTCAGTTTGGAAACTTTGGCATATTATATCATAATATATATATAATTTTTTTGTTTCTTTTTTGGACCGCAGGTCATCTTAAGCTCGTATCGTTAATGCGAAATCGCAGCTTCTAATCCCATTCGTGATTCTCGTGATTCGTGACCTTCGAGTCCTTCGATATTTTTTTTTTCGCATAGAGCGTTTTCTTAAACATTGGTACATAATTTAGATTATATATTATATTCAGTATAGAGTGTGTCGATAACGAATATATATATATATGTGTATATATAAATATAAATAATATAGCTATTGTCGTTTATCGCGCTTTAATTCCATTTGGAAAGGTAAAAAAAATGATATCCAAGAATGGTACGCGAATTTCATTACAATGATAATGACTGAAGTAATATTTTTTTCAAATGCAATATAATATAAGAATATATCAAGGGCGCTTGAAAATTGAACAGTTTATATTTTTGTTCAGGAAAATCATATTGAATATTTCAAACGAGCCAATATGCAAAAAGTTCTTTAAATCATGTTGACGAAAATTCAGATCTTTATATAGGAAATTCTCAAGAGTTGGAATCCCAAAAAAAAAAATTTTTTTAATTTTAAGAAAAATCATGTTTTCCTCTTTTTGTAGAAACAAATCGGCTCGATTGAAATTTTTCAATTTATTTTTCCGGCAAGTTACAAAAAAATGGGGGATCAGTGCCCGCAAAGTAATACCATTTTTTTCCTTTGTGCCAAACTGGCATCCGACATAATTTACCATGTATGGTCCTGGCACATTTCTAAACAGGCCAAAAATGATATATTTCACAAAAAAAAAACTGTTACAACAACAGATCCATAAAATTTTCTACGGTATAATATTGTACACGTGCATTATTTCTCAATTATCAAACATCAATTCATCGGTTAGTACGTCTCTTAATTCGATATTTGGCATTTTTTCTAAATTTCCATATTTTTCAATTATCAAAACTAGAAAAAAAAAGTTACTTCTTCGTGATTGCGCTACGGATGAATTTATCGTTTATTTACAATCGTTAAAATTCATAGAAACGTTAGAATTCATTAGCATCACAGAGATTCGGTGAAGAAACAAGTTGAATTGACAAAATCGAGGGCATTTTTTCCTTCTCTTTCGCACTCTTGATCGGCAAATTTTACGGGAAATTAAACTGTTGATAAATAGGATTACAAATTTTTCCTTTTCTTTCAATAATTAGTCGAAAATTATTACTTAGTAAAATCTAGTGATATGCGAAGCATTCGATACTCCTAAATGTACATACATGTATATATATTATAATACCGGCGTATCTTATGTTCTACATATCGTTTATAAAAGTATCGGATAAAGCAATTCGATCGATAATCGACTAAGAGCGTTCTCCAATTTTCATGTAGAGTTGAATAAAAATCGTAATGAAAATTGAATGAAATGTTGAAAATAATGAAAATCAGCTCTGAGAACTGTGGAAGGTGGATTAAAAAAATAAGTATCCTTTAAAAAAGTTCAATCTCACAATTTTTTCATTTCAGGCAATCTTTCATTTCGAAAATTACAAAACAATTTTATTTTGGTAATTTAAAAAAAAGTCTCAACTTTTCTGTTCAGAGCTTCCCCTTAAAAGGCGCCGACTAAAGTAACTATGCTGATTAATGTTTGCAGAAGGTCACTGATTTTTTTCCTTGGCTAAATGATTTTTTTCATCTATCGACAGCGCACAGTGACAAAATTTCTTAGGTTGACTTAAAAAAATGGATTTGTATTCCTAAACATTTCCCGCCTTCTGCAAGCGTTATTTCTCATAGTTACCTTAGTTTTACCTCAAAAGGAGAATTTTTCCAGTTAAAAATTTTTTTTTTTGTTTCTCGTGCGGTTTTTAGTCTTTAAATATACGACGATTCTTTGGTGCAAGCTAAGAGTTTGCTAAAATTATTACAGCGTTACTTTATCCATACAATTCACTATATAATTATAATAATTTTTACGACTAACATTATAATCTGCCTAAATATTTATTTGGATGGCTCCGTTCGGAATACGGTTTTTCTTAAATCTCGCTCATGCATCGTGAAATTTATCGACGCAATGGCTAGTTTTTAGTTTCTTTGATAGATCATTCGTGAAAAAAAAGTTTACTCGATCTTCGAATGATCGTGTAGAATTGTGAAAAAAAAGGAAAAAAAAACAAATCACTTTTTTTTCGCGGTGCAACTCAAAGAATCAAGCATGCACCGTTTTCATTCATATTTACAATTCTCTAAGATATTCTATAAAAAAATAAAATTCATTCAGAATATCGTGCCAAGGACCTCGTCACGTTTTCACCAAAATTTCTCTAGTTTTCTCATAAATTCTACCATAAAATTCGATAACTTACTTAAAATTGACAATAATAGGCTCAGAAACAGTCAATAACGAAATAAAATGTGGAGATGGTTTTTTTCTCGATAAAGAAAAAAAGTATTTCTCTTTTTTTCTTCTCTAGATAATACTAATAGGTATGAAGAGTTGGCAGAAAGCATTATTTTTTTTTTAGTCACACATTTCGCAGTTTATCGTCACATTGACGAATTTGCCGCAATACGGAGGAACACAAAGTTTCGAGCTTTCGGTATTTTATATTTACAGCTTGGTGACGAATTATCGATGAACTTTGGATTTCATTACAAAATTAGCTAATTGTAATGGAAATTATGATATCTTTATCTTAACTCCGAAGGATTTAAATATACACGTGAACAATCAATTCTCACGATTCTTGTGAATTTATAATAATAAATGCAATTGGAATGGTACAAATTTTTCACCAACGAGCGAAAAGAAAAATTATGAAAAAAATTCTAAATTACGAGATTTCTTTCGTGTGGATTCACAAACTGGAGCAGCTGCAAAAAATATCCGTTTCGGAAGACCGCTTATGTTTTTGTTTTGTTTTTAAGTCTCGATGAGTCAACGAAAACGAGCATCTCCATTTTAAAAAAGCGATAAAAAATAATATTTCACTCAAATTCATCAACTTTCCATTTTGATTTTTTTTTCTTGCGACTAAACGATTATTTTGTAAAATCTCTCGTTTGGAATTGCCAAACCGTCTCTTTTGGCAGAGTAGAAAAATAATACGTATCATTTTATTATCAAAGCTACCTCTGAAGTTTCATTGTCAGCAATTTGTTGGAAAAAATTACTCGAGTCTATGAGATGCTATTTGAGCAACAATTAGGAGGAACGAGAGTGAAAAAATTTGAGATCATCAATTCAGATTATTGCGAGTGGCTGCTCCGTTTTTTGAAATCCACCCTTAATGGAATGAGCTCGATGCGTATGGAGCAGGGTTGCGAAATTTTTAATGAAAAAGTAAAGCATTAACCATTACTTTTTTAATGGCTAATGAAATTAATTTCCATTAACCATTAAAATTTAATGGGAAAAATTGCCATAAACCATGAAAATTTAATGGTTGATGGAAATTATTTTCATTAACCACTAACATTTAATGGTTAATGGAATTTATTTTCATTAACCATTAAAATTTAATGGTTATTGGAAATAACCATTGGTTATTAGAAATTATTTTCATTAACCATTAACCAATGAAAATAATTTCCATTAACCATTAAATTTTAATGGTCAATGAAAATAATCTCCATTAACCATTAAATTTTAATGGTTAATGAAAATGCAAATGCATTAAAAAAAAGTAATGCATTATCTGCAACCCTGGTATGAAGTGCTATTCCACGAAAACGCCAGATCAAAAAAATCATTTGATTACTGATTTTTGCAGCATCTCGTTGATATAGCTCAATATCTCTATGTATATCGAGTCGTCCGTCAAGATTTCGTTTGCATTTCGCCTTCGAAATATTCGATATAATTTATTTATAATCGAGGTACGTGAATTCAAATTACCGGCGAAAAGTTCCCGGACAAAACTTCAAAAAAGGTCTTGAACGTTTTTTTATGCCATTTCGCCGGAAGTCAACGTAGACTAATTTAACAAGCGGCATTTTAAAGGGGAAGAATTTGGCTTCATTTCCTGATTTTTTAATTATTTTTACAATTTGTTTTTAGATTTGGACTCTATTTTGAAAACAGCTGTTTTTCGCCTTTTTCCCCCTCTCTTCAGGTGCACCTATCTTCTAGAGGAAATTTTTTAAATACATTTTTACTGTTGGGTTCATAAAAGGGAAAATTTGAGCTTCAATTTCCTTTTTTTCAACTTTGAGCGATTTTTCTTCCAAAGTTATTCTGTTTTTTGTGAAAAAAGAGGAAAATTGAATAATCCCGTATAACATGAAAACAAAGAGGTTTCATGAAAAACTTCAAGATAGAAAAAAGTTGCGTCTGTTTTTGTGGAGTGCAGAGAAATTTTTTCAGATTTTTTTTCCCAACATTTTTTTTCCTTATTTTCTGGGTCGGAGCTTAGATAATTCAATTACCATAACTCAAAAACTATAGGATTATTGATAAAATTTCAAGAGGGGAAAATATTTGATTTTACCATTTTCAACACATTGCAATTTTTTTTCAAATTTTTTTCCCTAATTTTTTTTCCAACTTACCATGAGAAAACAAAGTTTTGCAAAAGAAAATCTGAAAAAATTCCTCTGATCTCAACAAAAACAGACGCAACTTTTTGCTGTCTCGAAGTTTTTCATGAATCCTCTTTGTTTTCGTGTAATACGAGATTTTTCAAATTCCCTCTTCTTTCACAAAGAACGGAATAACTTTGGAAAACAAATCGCTCAAATTTTTTAAAAAAAGGAAATTGAAGCTCAAACTTTCCTCTTTATGAATCCAATCGTAAAAATGTATCAAAAAAAATCCCTCTAGAAGATGGGTGCACCTGAAAAGAGGGGAAAAAGAGGCGAAAAACAGCTGTTTTTAAAATAGACTCTAAATATAAAAACAATTTGTAAAAATAATTTAAGAAACAGGAAATTAAGTCAAATTCTTCCCCTTTAAAATGCTGCTTGTAAAACTAGTCTACGTTGACTTCCGGCGAAATGGCATAAAAAAACGTTCCAAACCTTTTTTTAAGTTTTGTCCAGAAACTTTTCGCCGGTAGTTTATATCGTTGCTGATAATCAAGTATCAACAGTCGAATTTTCTAACTGATATTAATATTCGTCGGGAGACTATATGCATCAGTCCTCGTTACGATTCGAGTTCGATAGATGTATGTAATTAAAAAAAAAAAGTCTCCCAAAAATTCACCTGCGGAATAACACAGTTTGTATACATTATAAATCGACAAAATCGTATCGCGATTTTTGGATGGAATTAAAGCCGGAGTGTTTCCTTTCGTTTTTGTTTCGTACGAGCTTTGCTCCAAAAATCATCGTTTCGATTATCGCGCGTGTTTGTATATTTTTGGCTAAGTTAATTTGTTACGTTCGACTAAAATATGGTCACTCGTAGGCAGAGTTGCCGAAATTATAATGTAAAAATAATGCATTATTTATTTTAGAAATAATGAAAATTCTTTGATAGAAACATTAAGCATTATTTTTGTAATGAAAAATGTGAAACCCAACGATTATGCATTAAATTAATAATGAATAATGCAAAAAACGTAACATTATTCATTACACCAGTAATGGATAATGCTAAACGCTGTCATCGTCCATTATTACAGTAATGGATAATTCAAAGTAGAAAAAAAAAATTCATTACTCTAGTAATGAATGGTACAAAACCGAAGAACAATGCATTACTTTGAGTAATGCATTACATTGAGCAATGCATTACTTTGAGTAATGCATTACATTGAGCAATTCATTACTTTGAGCAACACATTACATCGAGCAGTGCATTACTTCAAATAACGCATTACATCTATAAATAATGTATTACTTTGAATAATGGTTTAAAGGAATAAAAATAATTTCTATATGTAGAGAGCAATGTCAATGAAATCTTCCTTTTCGTATGATTTTTTATAATCATAATGCCTAAGAATGATACATCTCAGACTGTATGTGTTATTCCCCCAAATTTTTTACAGGGTAATTCGTTTGTTTAGATTTTCCTCTATGGAAATTCGTTTGTTTGGATTCCTAATTTTTGACTTCGAAAATATAATTCGGTACTTTGTTATTTTTTTTTTCATTTGTTAGTTCAGATTTGAACCTGCAGCATCTTTTTATTTTTTATCTTTGACCGGAAATTGTCAAGAGAATAATAATTCCTGTTCATATACGATTGTTTACCTTTATTACTCTCGAATAATTTCATGTATTTTCTATTTATTTGTGAATCAACCAAAAGAAAAAATCATCTTCCACTTGTGCATTTTTTTATTTGTCAGATCAAAGGGAAATGCGCAGCATATATGTATTTTATTCTCTTTCGACTCAAATTTTCAATTCTTATTTCAAATTTCAAAACGGGGATTATTAATTCCGTTGACATTCCGATGTTTTCATTTTTGGGTTTTTTTACTTAAAAAAATTTCATAAACCCATACCATCGAGTCCCTGAACCGGTTTCATCAATCCATATTTTCCACTTTCGTAAATAAAAGGAAGATTTTATCGCATTGTCCTATTGGACTACAAATGCATAAAATATTTTATTGCACTCCGTGCGATAAAATTTTGTACGATACTATTTCTTCCGAATAATGCATTATTCAAAATATTCAGTATTATAGTAATGAAAAATTAACGCTACTTTGCAATATCTATTACTTTAATAATGGATAATGGAACATTTTTGCATTATTCATTTTTTCAGTAATGCGTAATGTAACTCTTCCTACATTATCCATTACTTCAGCAACGGATAATGCAATGCTTTTCCAAGTACTCATTAATAACGTAATGCATAATGTTTCATTTTTTCATTTTCCAGTACCAATGTAATGCTTAATGGTCTGACTTTGCATTATTAACTAAAAAAATAACGCGATATTTTTTTTATCACATTATTCATTGAATGAATAATGTATAATGGAAGTTAAGTCCCATTTTAAGTGAAAAAATAATCATTAATGAAATCGATTATGCATTATTAAAATAATGCATTTTTTGCAACTCTGCTCGTAGGTACGTAGTGCTATTTTCTCTCTCTCTCGTCGATTCGTCGATAATATTCTATAGAAAAAAAAGAAAAATTGTTCCTATTCTCCCTTCTTGTGATTCTGGCGAGTTTTCGAATACGAAAGACTCCCCCTGTTGCTTCATATTCTAGGCTTGTACGTGAGAGTGACGTGAAAAGTTTGCACGTCCATTTCCGTGCAATCCTGTGGTCCGATTGGCAAATCCGTGCTCTTATCGACGATGCAATCTTTTCTGTCCTCTTCGTTCAGTACCTCGTCGCTATTTTTCAATTTCTTGTCAGCCGGTTGCTCCAGCGACACCCGTTTGATCTTCACGGTTTCCAATGATCGAGACTTGCAGGAATCACTCGTTCGACACTTTGCTCCGTTTTCCTTGTTACGACGGGACGAGCTGCGATGCAAACGTCCTTTTTCACGAGATGCCGTGCGACGAAGACTCGGACGTTTCACGGATTCGGCACTCGCACTCAAACCGGCAGCTGCGAGAAAATTTCAAAAAAATCAAATTTCCAAGATCTCTTAAATCACAGAGAAAGTTTTCAGGGGAGAAATATTTTTCCAATTTGCAATGATGAAATTATTTCTGGTTGGAAACGTTGAGACTTGAAGATGAAATTTTGAATTTCCTTATATTGGGAGGATTTCTGTTGATTGAATAAAATCTTCTGAGATAGGCTTGACCAGTGAGGCTTTATATGAGGAGTTCCATCCCAAATTGGAGAGTTTGAAAAACTTTTTTTTTTATGTCCTCAACTTTTTTATATTTTTTAGGACCCATCGAAAGACCCTTCCTGTTAAATTTGGAGATTTTTTATTACCCGTTCACAAGATATTGAATTTATAAAAAAATCGCTCTTTCTTCGTTTTTTTGGTCAAAACTTCTTTAATAATGGTCCAAATTGAGCGTTTTCTTTTTTGACATTTTTTGTTTTTATGGCCTTTTCAGAAAAAATACGAAAAACATCGGACGTGTTTTTGAATAAGTTTTTTGAATTTTAAAGTTTGAATCGTATTTTAAAAAGTGAGTACATATTTTGAGTTTATTGAAATTTTTTTATTTTGAACTTCTATTTATTCAACAACTTTTAAGACCAGTCCGGTGTGGGCCCTCCATAATCACTATTTTTTTCCATTGTTTAAAATAATAAAAAAATTCTATAAATCATTATGAATACCATTTTTTGTTACTGTATAGTATTTTTTAAAAGCATTTTTAATTAATTTTGACACTTTTTTATTGTCAACAGATTTTTTGAATTAATAATTAACAATTAATAATTAATCGATGAGCAAATAACAACAGTTCAAGAATTGTATGACTGGGCATCGAACTAAAATAGTCTACCGAATATTGCTGTCAAATTTTCACCTGAGAAACACTATTTAGATGCAAAGGAAAGATTTTATTTGCGATACAATAGCACTAAGTCAATGATAGGGACATAAAAATTTCATTCAATTATTCCAATGAGCAACAGAAACGTATTGGCAAAGGAATCTAATTGAGGAAATAATCGTATGTGTAAGATTTTTAAAAGAATATGTAAATAAATAAAAACTGTTGTTATTATTGTTCATAAAGAGACTTAACGATTAATTATCAATTTTAAGAACCCGTTCACAATACAGTGTAAAAAAAATTCTAAATAATGAAAAAAAGACTACACACTGTATACAGTAACAACAATTGATATTCACTTATAATACCACAAGAGCTTCAAAATTATCGGGTATTTCCCGATAGGTTCGTTGCAAACAAATGAAGGAGTCAAGTTTTTCCTGAAAAACTTGACGACTTTATTTGTTTGCAGGGAACCTTGAGGGAAATGCCAGATAATTTTGAAGCTCGTGTGGTATTCGGGGGATTATTTTTCCGTCCCAAATGTCGGCCAATAGAATTGCACCATGAGATGAAATGAACAGTTAACAGTAGTAAATTGGTTCCAAACTGTTTTTTTTGCCTTCTCCGTATTAATGGGAACATTTCCTTTGACTTTTTTATCAATGGTGGACAGAGAACAAACTCCAAATCGACTCATTTTCATGCAAAATCTCCAATTTTCACAATTGAATTCAACCTGTCAGTTTGACGTGTGGTTAATTTGACTGGATCATGTTTTGTTTTTTATATATAGCAACTACCAGAGAAAATAATCAAAAAATTATCAGTATAATACCATGTAGGTTGTACCACGTGACGTCGAATGGTGCAATTCTATTGGCCGACATTTGGGTCGGAAAAATAATCATAATGATTTATAGAATTTTTTTTTTTAATTTTCAAAAATCGAAAAACAATAGTAATTATGGAGGATCCACAACCGGACTAGTCTTAAAAGTTGTTGAGTAGTTGAATAGTAGTTAAAAATCAAAATATGCACTCACTTTTAAAAACAAGATTCAAAGTTTAAAACTCAAGAAACTTATTCAAAAATACAACGAATATTTTTTTTGTATTTTTTTTCTGAAAAGGTCATGAAAAACAAGAAATGAAAAAAAAAACACTTAATTTGGACCATTATCAAAGAAGTTATGACCAAAAAGCCGAAAAAGAACGGTTTTTTTTAAATTCAATATCTTGTAAACGGGTAATCAAAAAATTCTCAAAATTCAACAGGGAGAATCTTTTGATGGGTACTAAAAAATATAATAAATTGAGGAAATAACAAAAAAAAGTTTTCAAACTGTCCGATTTGGGATGGAAGACCCCATATATAATTTCTGAAGAAAATGATGCATTATTCGACATTATTATTATTATTATTATTATTATTATTATTTCTTATTAATATATCTCAATATTTACTTACCAATGTTACCGGAAGACGAACGATTCGATCCTCTGCGTATGTGCATGGCCGTTGGATCACTATCAGTTCCGGTCAATCTTTCCCCTACCGGCGTTAAGAACCACTCCGAACGTGTTCGCATACGTGCGGTTTGTCTTTCGTGCACCTGAATATATAAAAAATCACGCGATATTATCGCCAAACGAATTCACGAAACTTCCTCATAAAGGCGTAATTCCCATTTCGTTTTTTTTTCACTCTCCCTCATTATCACACGCGATACGATTGAATATGGGCGAGCGAGTAAAATAAAATATTTATGTACATGTGCAGAGTGAGTTTATTATATACATTTTCATGGAGAAAAAAAACAACTGCTCAAACGACAGAAGCCAAAAAAAAAACTAACGATTGATACCTTCTGTAAGAATCGCCATGACATTATAATAATTCGGATACATCGTTTTACAAACAAACAAAACAAAAAGAGAGGAGAAAAGAACCTTCTACAAACTAGTGTAAGACCTAAGCCATAGGAATTACGATTGCTGTATTATATATCATAGTAAAAAAAAAAAAAATTAATCTCTATGATCTCCAGCCATGCAGAATTATTTTTATGTTTATATGCATAAATAACCGATAGTTAATACACAAAAAAAAAACAAAATTGAACGCAACACTTAAATAAATAATCAGACGTGACTCACATGGCAACATTTATATTTCAGATCACGCGACTTTTCGCGACGAATTTTTTCCTACGGTTAAATCGTGAGTGACTCTGATCGCCAATCTCTCGATATAATCGTGCGGGAATTTTGAGAGGATTGACGTGCAACGACACGCCGATTTTTAGCGCTTTTGTGAAACGCAATTTAGGAACGAAGAGAACAAAAAAGTATTCGATACGAGTCAGTACGAACGTAATAATAATAATAAACTAAAAGAGCGCATGGCAGTGTGAATAATGTACAATACTATAGTTTGTGTGAACATTTCGATATTGGCGAATGGTGTAATTAATAAATAATTAATTATGGTAACAAGCAAGTAATCAGAGCGATGACAACGATTCTTCTTTTCTTCCGTGTAAAAAAAATTAATCTACATTCTTACAATGTAAGAAAAATGTTTATTCTTCGACAAAAGCCGTTCACACCATTATTTCCACTCCCTCCAACGTTCATTCGTTATTAGCATTGAGCAATGTCAGAAAAAAACGCTTAATTTTGGCAATGGTCGAGCTTTGTGCGTGTTTGCGTTTGTGCGTATGAATGAATGAGCGTGTTCGACCCTCGCGGGCTTTGTCAATCGAATTATCGACGCAAACAAATGCATCAACCGGTGTGGAAAATTATTTTTCTTCTTTCCTTTTTTTTTTTTAATTATACACTACGTGATCTTCGGCAACGACGAACGGGGTGATCGTGAAAGCGTACATCGTTAAAAATGCTATTTCGGTTCTCTTTTCTCTAAGCCTCTCCCAAGCCTACCTGAGGAAGATAGCTGAGACTTTTGGTGCTTTCCGCATATCGATTGACCGCTCTTAGCTCGTCGAGGGTCATTGCAGCGTGGCGTGAATGATGACTGCCGTTACTCGACGATCGACTCGAAGCCTGCACGAAATTGCAATTTATTTCACTGGATTAGTTGAAAATCGTGGAAATAAGATCAGAATTTAATTGGAAAATTATTATATTTTAGATGGAAATCGGACAAATGAGCAATAGATAAAAAAGATTTTTTTTAGGAAGAGAAGAATCAAAACAAAAAAAAAATATGAATACAAATTTTGGTTAAATTTGATAAAACAAACGGGAATAATTCTTATAGAAAAATTTGAATTTCGATAATAAGGTGTTTGGGATTTTTTAATGAATTATTCTTCGGCATGTTAAAGAGTCTTAAATCGACCTCGCGTCGAAAAAAAGAATCTTGTAAGGAATCTTTTCAAAAATCTTGTAAAGAATCTTTCCAAGAATCTTGAAAAGAGTCAAGCATTGAATCCGGAAGAAAATTCTTGGAAAGATTCTTTACAATATTCTTTACTATTTACTGCAAAGTAAAAAATCTTGTGAAGAATCTTTCCAAGAATCTTGTTCCGGATCCAATGCTTGATTCTTTTCTTCTACGCAAAAATCGTTCGGTTTCTTCAAAACCCCACGAAAAACTAAAAACTGACCAATGCGAGTCAATTTTGGAAAAAGAAGAAATTTGAACTTCATTTAGGAAAAAGATAGCAAATCAAAAATAAAGACGACCCTCATTGCCAACATCCGTTTCAACAAGGCGTTAAATCTTGGAAAGATTAATTCATGGAATCTTGGAAAGATTGATTTGAAGAATCTTAGAAAGATTCATTTAAGGGGAGAAACCCATATAAATGGTCGAAGATGACGAGGAATTTCGGGTTTTTTTTTCAACGCAACTACTGGACCAATCGTTTTCAACTTTCGAGGCTATTTTATTGTACATTCGAAGACTTGAAAAACATTATTTTAAGGTACCAGAGACTTTGATTAACTCTTAAACGCGATTTACTCGAAACTACATTTTTGAAATTTGCAGCAGCGATAAAAAAAAACTATTCATCCAATTCATTTCAGCCAAATATTTTTAGACACATAATTGCAAACCCTCGTCGATAAACCTCTATTTAAAAAAAAAAATTAATTTAACAATCATTTTTTGCATAAAAATGTTCGGTGAAAATTCGATCTTTTTTCTCTGAGTGCCGCCATTATTACAATTTTTAACTTTTGAAACTTTTTCTTGGTTTATCGACAGCGTACTTCCATATAGAATGTAATGGTTTCTGATTTTGTTGTTTCTAACAAAAAACAAAAAAAAATACAGCTGCCGCAATTCGACATCGCGGGAAAAATTCGTTCAACAACGATTGGTTGCAGGCTGTTGATGAATACTTACTTTCGATTTAAAAAAATGTTTTTCAAGTCTTCGAATCCACAATAAAATAGCCTCCAAAGTTGAAACCGATCGGTCCAGTAGTTGCGCTGGAAAAAAATCCCGAAATTCCTCTCCATCTTCGACCATTTATATGGGTTTCCCCCCTTAAAGAATCTTGGAAAGATTCATTTAAAAAATCTTGGAAAGATTAAATGGACGAAACTTGGAAATATTAATTAAAAAAATCTTGGAAAGACTAAAGAATCTTGTACATTCTGTAAAAGCTGATCGGACGGGAGAATCTAAAATAATTTTGTTCTTTCCAAGATTCTGTCAATGAATCCTTCCAACATTTAACGACTTGTTAAAACGGATTTTGGCAATGAGGGTTATCTTTATTTTTTATTTTTGCTATCTTTTTCCTAAATGAAATTTTTCGATTTTCTCAAATTTCTTCTTTTTCGAAAATTGACTTGAATTGGTCAGTTTTTAGTTTTTCGTGAGGATTTTAGATTTTTTACTTCGCAGTAAACAGTCTTTCCAAGAATTTTAGAAAGAATCTTGTTCCGTATACAACGCTCGATTCTTTTCAAGATTCTTCGAAAGATTCTTTACAAGATTCTTTTCAAGGAAAAGATTCTTTTTTTCTACGCGGGACCCCACCCTTCTTTGACTGAATAACTACGAAATGATCGATGTATAATTTTTTTAACAGTATAATAATGGATAGTTTGACAATTGTTCTTTCAATCAGATGTTATGATAATTTTGAAGTTATAATCTATAATGAATTAATTTAAAAAAAATAAAAAGAGCACCTATTTCTCAGCTAGTTGATTTATTTTGGTGTTGCGCAAATTATAATACGATAACTTGCTAATCTATATTTTCTATCATCATTTGATGTGTTTGTTATTACCAATTTTTTTTTTGTGTATGAAGTATTTCTTGAAATCTAACGTGAATTTCAGAGTTGAAAGGATTGTAACTATCCGCGTAGAATTGCGCAAGGGAAGTTTCCCGCGAGCGATAATGGCGAATTTGATGATGAAAAATTGCACTTTTTGTAGACTGAGAATTATAATTTTGCGGGGTATGAAGATATATTTTACGGGTATTCGTCGAAATGTGATTTGATAATAAAAATCCAATTCGGGAGAATTAGAAGAGCAACTTACCCGAACAGCAATGGACAAGCACCCCAACTTAGCCTAATCGTACGGTAACGACGTAATCAAAGTATGTAACAAAAAATCACGATACCCAATTAAAAATCCCCACAGAAACGAAAAACGGAAAGAAGTGTGCTACGAGGATGGTTGAATAATTTTTGGTAAATTTCCGGGAATTACGATTGAATAATATAATTCCGACTATAACGAAAAAGTCTCGATTTTTTGGTGCCGGGATATCAGAAAGTGTAAATATTGAAGCCAATTAAATAATACTCGTACGAAAGAAAAATAAAAAGGATTGATCTAGTCCTTAAAGTAGAGGGTCAATCGAATTCTGAGTTGAAAAAAATTGTTTGTACACCACTTAAAGAAAAAATAGTGCAAATTAAATGAATGTCGAACAGGAAGAAATATATGAAGAAATGCTTGACTCTAAAGTCAGAAGATGATGTACTGATAAAGATGAAAATGTTGTGCGAATGTTACGAAATGCTACGGTTAGCCAAAGCTGTTAATTGCGTTACATCTACCATTACCAGTCACATAATAAAACATACGATTAAAAAATAATAATAAAAATTCTAATAGCAAAAAGTGAAATAACAAAAATAGAATTTTACAAGATTTTAAGGTGTCGTTTTAACACAATTTCAACATTTTTAAAAACTTTTCCTACCGATTAAGACTACTCGCGAAATCTTCTAAAACTTTTTGTAAATTTGTAACGTCATTTTCGTGGCGATTACTTGTTTCATTCAAGTATTTTTATCAAAAATAATATAGGTCTGGAACTTGTATGAATAATTTTGAAAAAACTCGGAGATTTTATGGAGTAGCATATTAATCTCAATAACTTTGAGAACATTTTTAATGTTTTTTCCAGAATAATCAAAAGTTCAATTAAAAATATTCAATAGGCATTCTTTTCTACTTTTGACTTAATAACTCAAAATAACTTTGCAAATAAGCGTGCTTTTCATAACACGCATTCCCACTCAAAAGTTTGGAAACACTAGTTAATATTTCTTGCCGAAATTGAAGTTGCATAACTCCGTCAAAAAAAAAGATAATCGAATT
The DNA here is from genome assembly GCA_946863875.1 of Alloplasta piceator. Lineage (NCBI taxonomy): Eukaryota > Metazoa > Arthropoda > Insecta > Hymenoptera > Ichneumonidae > Alloplasta > Alloplasta piceator. The sequence continues at coordinate 5,483,176 of OX333072.1, read as the reverse complement.
TTGAAAAAAGCGTGTTGACGGGAAATAATTGAGCTTTATTGTGCTTTTAAAAAAAAAAAAAATTCGATCCGGTACGCATTTTTGTACGTGACCGTTTTTCGGTTTTTTTTCGACCATCGCGAATTGGGCGCATAACTTGAGGACATTTTTTTGTCATTTTTTATCTACGGTACATTTGAAAGGGTTAGCAGACGCTCCATTTTCGTTTTTTTTTTAAATTTTCGTACGATTTTTTCTCGCAAAGTTTTTTTTCTTTTTGGCTAAAAAATACAAATTTTGAAAGATGCAACGTAACTCAAAATTCTATAGAGTTTAAAAGAAAATGTCAAGTATGAAAAAAGCAGCGTAGGTATACACGGAATCGCCTGAAATTATTTTAGAATTTTCCTATGATTTTTTTTTTTTAAACTATTTTCGCTCGAAACTCTGATAATGACGTCCGAGTGAAAAATTGTATCTGATTGAAATTTCCGGACTTCGTGATACAATAAAAATCTGAACAAATTCAGCAATATTCGGCATACTATAAACAATTATCAATAATAATATTGCCCAAAAGTCATTAACAATGGTCAATAATTATTATTGATGCAATTGTTGTTTACAGCATACTAAATGTTGCTGAATTTTTTCAGATTTTTGTTGTATCACGAAGTACGGAAATTTCAGTCAGATACAGTTTTTCGCGGAACGTCATCATCAGAGTTTCGAGCGAAAATAGTTTAAAAAAAAATGGCATAGGAAAATTCTGAAATAATCCCAGGCGATTCCGTGTATACGTACGCTACTTTTTTCATACCTAACATTTTCTCTTAAACTCCATAGTTTTTTAGTTACGTTGCATCTTTCAATATTTGCCTTTTTTAGCCAAAAGTAAAATAACTTTCAGAGAAAAAATCGTACGAAAAAACGAAAATGAAGCGTTTGCTAACCCTTTCAAATATACTGTAGATAAAAAAAGAAAAAAAAATGTCCTTAAGTTATGCGCCCAATTGGCGATGGTCGAAAAAAGGCCGAAAAACGATTACGTACAAAAATGCGTACCGGATCGAAAAAAAATCATAAAAAATATTTTAAAAGCGCAAAATAAAGCTGAATTCCTTCCCGTCAAAACGCTGTTTTTAAAATTCGATCATCTTTTTTTTGACGGAGTTATGCAACTTCTAGTGCGGCAAGAAATAATGACTGGTGTTTCCAAACTTTTGAGCGGGACTGTAAGCCCTTGATATCGTCGATATGATTGAACAGTTTAAGATTTGTACGATATTTTGCAATACTTAAATTCTCATGTTTTATCATGTAAATTTTACTTGAGCTTGAGAGTGTACTAAGCAGTGATCGGCAGTATCGATTTTTTCGTCAACGATATTGATTTTATTAATCATTTTTTCGAAAAATTAATAATTAGTCAAAAAATATTACTAATTTTTTATAAAAATTACTAATTAGTAAGAAAATATTTCCAATTTTGCCAAAAAAATTAGTAATTAGTGACAAAATATTTCCAATTTTTCCAAAAAAAGTAGTAATTAGTGACGAAATATTTCTAATTTTTCTAAAAAATTAGTATTTAGCCACAAAATAGTTCCAATTTTTCCAAAAAAAATTAGTAATTAGCGACGAAAGATTTCTAATTTTTCGAAAAAATTAGTAACTAGCGAAAAAATATTACCAAGTTTTTTTCTAAATATAGTAATTGGTAAGGAAGATATTACTAATTTTTTTTTTTTTAACAGTAATTTGTAGAAAAGTATTGGGTATATTTACGTATTTGTGTATATGGATTGATTCATGGTTATAAGCTCAAATAACTCTATTCAAAAAGTTGTTTTATTTTTTATATTAACTAGATCTTTTGAATATTTCAGACATTAGTATTTATTATATCGAATGTCATACGAGATCACATAAGTTATTATTAATATGAATATTTAATCAGTACCTATTAAAAAATACATTAGTAATTTTTATTTTATTCATTACTTTTTCCAAAATTAATACAACATTTCTCCACAAATTATTGATTTTTTTGGTTATTCAGCAATATCTTTCTCGGTAATTACTAATTCTTGGAAAAAATTAGTAATATTTTACCGTTAATTACTCATTTCTTTGGAAAAATTAGAAATGTTTTGTCACTAATTACTTTTTTATTTAAAAAATTAGTAATATTTTGTCACTAATTACTAACTTTTTAGAAAAATTAGTAATATTTTTTGCTAATTACTAATTTTTAAATAAAAATTAGAAATATTTTGTCACTAATTACTATTTTTTAGAAAAATTAGTAATATTTTTTTGCTAATTATTAATTTTTCGAAAAAATTGGATAATCAAAATAGATAGATTTTTTTGGCCGATTACTGGTACTAAGAAACCTCGGATTCAATGAGTATATTTTTATTATCGGAATCGCCATGATTACCTGAAACAATCCATTTTCTTCGAGGCTGACGGATAATCGGGTGTAACTTTCGAGCAGCGTGTTTTCCGGTATCATACCGAGGGACGACGTTAATTCGAGGGTTTCCGGTACGTGTATCAACGCCGGTGTCGATTGAGATTCTTCGTGATGGGACATTGCTGAAACGAAATATAGATTTTTGAAATTACACTCTGTAAATCATACTCATCGGAATGACGTTTTCAATACGGGTCAAGGAAGGGAATAAGCGGTGTCGATTACTCACATTCCAAATTGAATTTCAGGCCCCACCTTTCACACTCGTACTGCAACCACGTTTTCTCCGCCTCGAGCGATAATTGTCCTAAAACGGCGGTTAATTGTAATTGCACGCAGCCATGACTCAATAATTCGAAGAATGCTCGTCGGTTATTGAATTTATTGAATGAGGCATTCCACGTCAAGTCGACCACCCCTTTTTTTTAAATCGCCAAAAATCGCGTAGAAATTTTTAGAAAGTAGTTCTAACTATCAAGAAAATTCGTGATTTTTTTTCAGATTTTTAAATTACATTTTTCAGTCGGAAAAAATACAAAAAATTTGGTTGTACCATTTTGTAACTCGAAAATTATTCATCGTGCGAAAAAAAAAGTAGAACATAAAATTGAGGATTTTCAACGTGCTTTTCACTGAAATTTTTTACAAACTCCTCCGAAAGCTCTATATGCCATTTTCGGAGCAAATAATGTTTTGATTTTTTTTTCTCGGAATTGACATCTTCGATTCGTCTGTAGTTTTAACAGTTTTTTACTTGATATATTTACAGACTATAAAAAAATTGGCGTAGTGGAGAATCCATTATTTCAAATGCATTTTTATTGATACAATCCATCATTATAGAGTGATTTAACGAAATAGTGTAGATATTGATATTTTATCATTATTAATCGTAGACAGGGAAAAATAATAAAATACTCTCGTTTTGATTCTGCAAAGACGATTCCAGGAACAAAGCAGTATCGTTGCTTCCTTCCCAAAAATCATGCCCAAATCGAACTAAAAAAGTACTCATGGGCCATAGAAACGTCGGTGTATCCAAATAGGGTAAATTAATTATTTTTTGCAATCGAGAGACGTGAGTAGCCTTTGACTCAAATTTGAATATACTTTATCGGTGTATATGGGTCCATTGATAAAGTTTATTAAAATGTACAAAAAGATATTTAAAAAAAAAAAATGAAAAAAGTTTAAAAAATTGAAAAAGTACAAAGCAAAAATGCGGGCTTTAGAAAATATCTATAGACAGTCTCAACGCTGTTAATGCACAGAGAAATTTGTGTATTCATTTGGGATGAAAAACGCATGGGAAGGAATGGATTCTCCACTGAGCCAATTTTTTTGTAATCTGTAAATATATCAAGTAAAAAACTGTTTGAACTACAGACAAATCAAAGATGTCAATTCTGAGAAAAAAAAAATATCAAAACATTATTTGCTCTGAAAACGGCATATAGAGCTTTTGGAGGAGTTCGTAAAAAAATTCAGTGAAAAGTTCGTTGAAAATCCTAAATTTCCTGTTGTATTTTTTTTTTCGTACGATGAATAATTTTCGAGTTACGAACTGGAACAAAAAAAATTTTTGTATTTTTTTCCGGCTAAAACGTGTAATATAAAAATCTGAAAAAAATCACGAATTTTCTTGACAATTAGAACTACTTCATAAAAATTTGTATGCGATTTTTGGTAATTTCAAAAAATGGGGTGGCCGACTTGACATGGAATGCCTCTATTTAAGGTTGTTTAGAAGCTATGAAACCTTTCAATGTTAATTGTTCAATAAATAGCTTCTTAATCGTAGTGAAATTTTTACACGACCTCCTGAATACTTCATGCAAGAACATACCAAATTTTCAGAATTCTATCATCATTACTTCAACCTCCTTAAGGGTTAAAATAAAAAATGATGAGAAAATTCTGAAAATTTGGTATGTTTTTGTATGAGGTATTTAAGAGGTCGTGTAAAAATTTCACGACGATCAGGAAGCTCGTTATTAAGAAATTAACGTTTTGTTAAAAACAATTTTTTAAACAAATAAAAAATATATTTATCAATAAACTACGTTTTCTCTCCGTTGCTTTCAGTATATTGTGGATATTAAAAAATTGAGAGGTCAAAAAAAAAACTTATCGCAAAGTTATCTCAGTTTTCATAAGACTACCTTTAATTTTATTTAATTTGTTAATCTTAATTATTCAATAACGAGCTTCCAAATCGTCGTGAAATTTTTACACGACCTCTTAAATACTTCATTGAAAAACATACCAAATTTTCAGAATTTTCTCATTAAACGTGATTTGCTTCTAAACAACCTTAATATCGTTTACATTTCTTTCGACTTACTTGATACGAGCGTGTCGGGCGGATATCGAAAACTGAATATCCAATCTTCCTCCACTTTCAATATCCTTCCGGTTATCCTCGCGTAAAATTCGTAATTCTCACGTCCAAATAAATTCGATACGCCAAAGTTGTCGATCATGAATTTCATTACTCTCGTCGCAACCTGCGAATAATTCAATCGATATCTATGATATTTATACAACAAATGACTGCAACGACAATGGGGATATCGATTCTCAATCGAGTGTCGTGTATCCCGAGATATTCGATGCCAAGTATGCGTATACAGAGGGATAAACAGGATATTATATAAGGTATTCCATTCGAAAGCTCAAAAATTGCATTGGAACATTCGTCACATTAAACATTTCAAGGAAGACGTCGAATTTTTGAAAATCTGATTTATTATGCGATTTCTCATTCCTATGGATAAAAAAAAAAAATTATTTCGAGACACTGATCGCGGCCAGCTTTTGGGGACTTTTGCATATTATTAAATTCGAAGGTTTAAGAATCAGGCCGTTTTTTGTCAAGTCTTTATATCTTAGGAAGGAAGAGTCGTACAAAAAAGTGGAATAACATTTTTAAAAACTTTATGTAAGGCTTAAATCAGTAGTCTTGGTATTTAATTACTTTAACTAATTGTAAGAGTAAACAATAGGATTAATGAACAAGCTATGGTAGATTTTCAAGTAAAATAAACGTCACGCCTTTCTTCTCAAAATGTGAGACTTGAAAAAAAATGGCGATATCTACACGCTTAAATTTGAATATACATATGGGTCATTCCATGTCAAATCGACCAATAGTTGGGATCGACCCCTTTCAAATTCGATGAAAGTTTTCTTTTATCATAAAACAAGGTTTATCATAAAACTACCAGAGGAAAAAGTAAATTTTTTTTTCGAAAATTCAAAATTTCACCATTTTTTTATTTTTTCAAGTTTAGTTTTTAAATATCTCGAAAGCCATTATAGTTACGAAAGAATGGTTCTGGGTTCGTCTGAAAGAGTATACTTGGGGCTACGAAAAAAAAATATATATTCCGAGAAAAAGTGATGAATTTGGGGTATTTCGAATTTTAAAAAATCATGAAATTCCAAGATCAACATTAAATTTTTGGTTCCATTTGTTTTACGTAGTACCTTGATCTTAAAAGCTCCTGAAAATTTCAAAAAGGTGTTTTTATTCAAAAATACGAATTTTTGAATTTTGTAAAAAAAAAATATTTTTATCTCTAAGTTAAGTAAAGTTGGGCAATCATGTAATTTTGTAATTTTGAGCAGTGAAAATTCCGTGATTGCTCAACTTTGCTTAACTTAGAGGTAAAAAAAAAAAATGCATCAAAATTCAAAAATTCATATATTTGAAAAAAAAACACCTTTCAGAAAATTTCAGGATCTTTTATAAGCTCAGTACGAGGTATTATATAAAAAAAAATTAAACCAAAAATTTAATGTTGATCGTGGATTTTAATGATTTTAAAAAATTCAAAATTCTCTAAATCCATCATTTTTCAAGAAGATTTTTCGCAATATTTTTTTTTCGTAGTCTCAAGTATACTCTTCAAGACGAACCCAGAACGATTTTATCGTAACTATAATAATTTTCGAGAAATTAAGAAAATGAACTTGAAAAATTGAAAAAACGGTGAAATTTTGAATTTTGCACAACGTTCGGACATTTTTAAAATTTTTTTCCTTTGGTAGAACTTTTCGTTTTATGATGAAAAAAAATTGGGAGTTGTAACGTAATCTCGATAAGTTTGGAAAAAACATTTTCCAGGAAAAGAAACAAAAAGTGGCTTTTTTCCATCATACATATTGATATATAACGGAATCTCGAAAGTCCGGCATGCATGCGAGACTGATTACTTAAATGGGTGTTAAGATTACGATTGCATGTCGTAAGGAACTGTTATTGAGCAGAGTTGTCATGCAATTGAAAGACAACGTATCATTCAGCTAGGGCAAACGGGGAATTGACGGGGAAGGGGGGGGGGGTTATATTGAATTACACATGCCATTGACATTCCTTCGAGGTGCTGTTCTTAACCCATGTAACTGCCATTGAATATTTGGACAAACAACGTTTCTTCGAAAATTATTTTAGACTCATCGAAGATACCGGAGATAAATATTTGTTTGGAAATGCTAAATTTAAAGCTGTTACAAATGTTTGTGTACAATGTTAAAAAAAGAATATCACACTCAATCTCAATAAATCATGAGAGAAGAGCAACGAATGAAAATTTGTAATAAGAAAAAAAAACCACCAACTTATCGACGCTGCGATTTGAATTTTTTTTTTCTAGATCGACAGAATTCTCACCGAAGAGTTATTGATTTTTCCAATTTGGTTTTTAAAGAAAAAAGATGCTACCACTATGATTAGAAATTTAATCATAACTTCCTTTTCTTACATTGTTCAACATGTTTTGTTCAAACAAAACATTGTAAAAAACAAAAAATTTACCATTTTTACAGTGGATTTCGCAAAAATTTTTCATGCCCAGAATATAATATGCATGTAATATATATGTATACATAAACATGTAATCAGGCAGGTTACGTAAATTTAATTAGTCCACTTTTTTCAGCGTTCATAGCCAATAAACATTAAACGCAATTGTTAGTTTTTCAAACTTACTGAGACCTCCGCCTGATGGTGAAAGTAGCCAAACACAAAGTTCGAGAAAACGAATGATCATACAAAGTAAGCACACCGATTATGAAACGACGAAAAAGAAAATAAATGAGATTCGTGCACAAAAGACTTTGTGCTAAATCGTGAAATATTTAAAAATTATTTTTTATGTACAAGCATTTGAATAACTCCAATAAGAATTTATCTATCGATTTCTATGAACTAAACTAAATTTATCACTACGTATTTATTTCGTTAATTTCTTCGGACCGAACGATTAAGAATTCTAAGAATCTTTGATTAATTTAGAGTGCTTATTTAGAGCGCTTAGAATATATTTCTAATTAAAGTGAATATTGGCCGGATTGATTGCGAATGCTCTCGGGATCGCTGTATTACAGAGAAAAAAAATCAAGCGGATTTCATTACTAATAAGGGACTGCAAGCTTCTTGACAATTGGCTGAAAAAAATAGTTTTGAAAATTCCAATAATGTTTGCTCGAAATATCGCTCATAATTAGTTTAGTAAATTCAATAACCGATGTTAAAAAATTGTTTAATATGCATATCAAATCAAAATAAATGTTTAATTAATGGAAGAAATCGTGAAATTTCTTATGTCTAATTCAGAGTTGTAAATAATGCATTATTTTGATAATGCATTACTGTATTCATTACCCATTAGACTTCGTAACGTGCAATGGACAACTGTACCATTACAAAATACAAGAGTAAATGTGTAATGAATGCGTGTTCCATTACAAATAAAAAAAAGTAATGTGTAATGGATGCGTGTTCCATTACAAATAAAAAAGTAATATGTAATGTATGCATGTTCCATTACAAATAATAAAAGTAATGTGTAATGGTTCCATGTGCCATTACAAATAAAAAAAGAACTTGTAATGAATGAGTGCTCCATTACAAATTAGTGTGTTTCTACGACAATTTGGAGCAGGTACTATTTTGCTTGGAGTCTTTTAATTTTTCAATAAAAATAATTTGTGTATCAAGTTTTCGTTAACTTTACTATCGTAGTGGTAAATGTATGAACAGTGATTTTTTGGAGCAATTTTGACTCCGTTGTTCTGATAATTACAATCCAAGAGTGGAGAAAACAATACTCCAAAAAATCACTGTTCATACATTTACCACAACGATAGTAAAGTTAACAAAAACTTGATACACACAAATTATTTTCATTGAAAAATTAATAGGCTTACCTTTGAGCAAAATAATACCTGCTCCAAATGTTCGTAGAAAAACACTAATTTGCAATGGAATATTCTCCACCATAAATTACTTTCTTTTTCAATTCTAATTTGTAATGGAGCACTCGTTCATTACACGTTATTTTTTTTATTTGTAATGGCACATGCAACCATTACACATTACTTTTATTATTTGTAATGGAACATGCGTACATTACACATCACTTTTTTTTATTTGTAATGGAACACGCATCCATTAAACATTACTATTTTCATCTATAATGGAATATTCATTCGTTACACTTTACTTGTGTAATTTGTAACGGAAAACATATCCAATACACATCGTTCAAAGTAATGGGTAATGCATTACTCTTACATTACTATTTTCACAACTCTGGTCTAATTTCATCTCGTTTCCGATATCAAGAACGATTTTTTTTCACGTAAATTGAAAAAAAATAAGACTTTTGTTGATCTTTATCGCTTGGAACTTAAAAAAAAAAATTAATCATGTATTTCACATCGATTGACCGGGCTCACCTTGAATCTCAGAACATCTTCCATTTTGGCGGTTTTGCCGTCGCTAACGCAACTTTGGAAAAACGACGGTGCAACGGACACACCGAGAGCCTCGCTCGACATTCCCGTTCGAGCTCTCTCGCTGTTAACCGCAACGACTCGAAATGTTCCAAATAGTAAAACCAACAATCGTTGCGTATACACAGGTAAAGATGTGATTAATCTATTGACGAAAAAAAAAACACAAATATTATAATCTTGCGGCAAAAAAATGTTCCTTGCAATTACAATTTAAAATTTAACTTCCTTTTTCTTAAATTGCCTTTTGAAAATCGAAAATTTTTCTTATTCGGAATATGCATTCTATTTAATTTTGTTTAACTAGTTGAACATCCTAAAATGGTTTGCAAAAAAAAAAAAGATTCTCTCTGTGATCCAAAATTCGAAATCAAAAGAAAAATTCCTTAATATTGCATCAAGAATTGGCAAAAACTTGTGCATTTCATAGTGAAATAATTTTTGCTTCCTCATGAAAGAAGCTTTGTTTTCGTGAAAAATTTTTTTTTCGCGATTTTTATGCCAATATGTTCAAAATGTCCTAAAACATCGAGAAATCATATTTAGAAAAAATGTCCGGATGTGTGTGTGTGTCCTGAGTTTCAGATGTAAATAATTAATAACTCGAAAACGCTTCGAGATATCAAGCTAAAATTTGGCACACTTGTCGAGCACGAATTGCTCTTCATTATGAAAAAAATTTGTTTTCATTATAATGGGTGTTCAGATTTTATCGACTTTTTTCGTTTTTGCAAGAACGGTGTAAATGCTCTAACCTCTGCAATTTTCAAGATATTGTACTCAAACTTTGTACAGAATTAGTATAGCTATTAAGGTTGTTTGGTATTGAATTTGGCGAAAATCCATCGAGGGATTAAAATTTTATGAAATTTTGAATTTTTTGAAAAATAGCCTAAACGCTCTGGCTTGTGCAATTTTTAATATATTGTATTGAAACTTTGCACAGAGCTAATGTAGCTATCGAGGTTGTTCGCTATTGAATTTGGCAAAAATCCATCGAGGGATTAAAATTTTATGAAATTTTTAATTTTTTGAAAAATAGCGTAAACGCTCTGACTTGTGCAATTTTTAAGATATTGCACTGAAACTTTACACAGAGCTAATATAGCTATAGAGGATGTTCGTTATTAAATTTGGCGAAAATCGATCGAATGATTAAATTTTCATCAAATTTTTAATTTTTATAAAAGTAGCGTAAACGTTATAACTTTTGAAATTTTTTAGATATTGCAATGAAATTTTGTGAAGAGCCAGTATAGCTATCAATGTTATTCGCTATCAAATTTGGCGAAAATCGATCGAATTTGCACATTGATTACTAATATTTTTCAATAGTTAACAAAGCTTCCTTTATGAGGAAGCCAAATTTGATCGCCATACTGTGTGTTAAAGGAAGGTATGTGAACTATGGATAAAGATGAGGAAGCAATGTGCAAATTTCAATTTGCCGGGTTTATTTGGTTTTTTTTAAAATCATGATTACGTTATGCTTTTTTTTAAATCATGAATTTATATGATATAAGAACAAGTTTCTGAAAAAAAGGAAAAAATAACGCACTTGTGAATCTGGTCCCTCTGTTGTTCCATATTGTCCAATCGTATGACTGTAAACAGTTGCTGTTCGCCCTCTCTGCCAAAAACACCACCCGGTATTTTGCGCAGAAATTTTTTCAACACGCTGGCTATCGTGTAAACGCTAAAGTTGTCCATATTGACTAAACGTCCGGTTTGAAGAAAGTGAATTAGTTTCTTCATATTTCCTTGATGTCCCGGCGCTCTGAACACATCTTTCCTTAATGGCGCTTCCTTGTTGAGTTTCAAAATAAGAACCTTGAAAAAATGAGCAATATCTTGAGTGAAAACAAAAAATCACAGAAGATGGTGGAAAACGTTGATAACGGGACAATGAATAACGTTGAAAAGGAATAATAGTTAATCCATGGTAACAATTATAAATTTACCCTACATCAGTTGTGTTAATTGATAGTCTTCAGAATTACTACGTTGAAATGGTATAGTTATGGATTTGGAAAAAGCTTGATGAAAATTCTACCGAAAATTTTAAATTTCTTTCGTTATGCTTTTGCCTTGCTCTCTCCGAAAAGCTAAGAAAAACAAAATAAATTAATGACTTACCAATAAAGGTCCAGGTATGTCGTTCTTGCATACTTCGTCCAATGGTACACCAAATTTGACTCTGGAATGAAAAAGAATTAATAAAACCTCATATCCTAATCAGCATTTGCAAGGAAAAATTTTCCAGAACATCGTCATCGGAAATAATACAAATTGGATTATAATAACCAAAAGGAATTTTCAGGTTCTATCAAAAGTTCTAATGAACTATTCATCAAGACAAAAGTAGGGTCATTATCTATGACCAAAATAATGGCTATTAGATTGCATCCTATTATGCATTACAAAGATAATTTACAAAAAATGAAATCATATTATTAAATGCTAAAATAATGAATAATGTAAACAAATAATATATTACAAAATGAACGAATAATCAATAATTCATCAAATGCGATTGCTCATTACAAAACTGGAATGTAATTGATGACATTGTATTACCCATAAAAATAATAATGAACAATGCATAAAATTCCATTATTCATCGCAAAAATAATTGACCATGAATTCAATTATGAATAGCTAAAATAAGAATTAACTGAGTCTATGAATGCATTACCAGAGGAATAAACAAACGCGAATCTGGTGCGTTAAGGGGTTATACGCAGTCAGGATTGAAAAAAATCAATTTTTTTAAATTTCATTGTTGTAATGTGAATGGGGCATTCCACGTCAAATCACGCGGTCATCGGCCTAACCTCCTCGGATTTTAATGTCCAATGAATCTCGGGTTTCGTTTGGCCCCGACTAAAAACTGATTAAATTCAGGGTAAAAATAAAGAGGGGCCTTTTTTAAATTAATGAAATTTGTTCACAGAAACTAGGGCCCAAAACAGATATTTTCGTCATAGTTCAATAATGAGCTAGAAATAATTACTATTTTTGTTTTGTATTTTAATTTTTGTTTTTAATAATTTCTTATTTTGATTGTTTCTTGTAGTGAGGATAACAATAACAAAAATATTCTTCTAGTGAAACTTGATTTTTTTTTCTTGTTTAAAGAGTGAAACGACAATATTTTTCGAAAATTTATCCGCTCTGAAATAAAATGGATGATTCAAATAAAATTAAAAAATTAAAAAAAAAAAAAAAATAGTAATTATGTTTGGCCCATTATCGAATTATGACGAAAATATCTGTTTTGGGCCCTAGTTTCTGTGAAATTTTTTTCATTAATTTGAAAAAGGCCTCTCTTTATGTTTTCCTTCAATTTAATGATTTTTTAGCTCAGGCAACCCCTAAAAAATGAAATAAAAATTTATAAAAATTTGAGGTCATAATGCCCCATATATATTTAAGTATATACATAGAAAATTTCATGTCAATCCGACAAATATTTTCAAAGTTATAAACATATTTGAAAACCTTAATTACTATGTGTAAAGTGCTTTTGAAACTTTGAACGCGTTTTTCTCAAAAATGTGTTTTTAAAGTCAGTGAGCAAGATTTCTCAGAACCAGTAAAACCAATCAGTCTCCAATTTTTACACAAGCTTAGTAAATATATTTTTTAGTAATTAATCAAAGGTTTTCTTTATACCGATAAATATTTTCTATTTTATAAGCAATTTAAGGCAAAAATTTTCATTAAAAATCGATTTTTTTTTAGAAGCCGCCATTTCATTGAAAATTGATATTTTGCTTATATCTTTGATCAAATATTAGATTCTACCTTATATCAACGAAATCTTTTTTATTTTTTTATTTTGCATGATCCAAACCAAAGATATTGTGCTCGCTGCAAGAATCATTTTTTAAAAATAAAAATTTCAAAATAAAGTTTAAAGTTACAATAATATATGAGGCATTCCATGTCAAGTCGGCCACCCCATTTTTTAAAATCACCAAAAATCGCATACAAATTTTTATAAAGTAGTTCCAACTGTCAAGAAAATTCGTGATTTTTTTCAAATTTTTATATTACATATTTTAGCCGGAAAAAAATACAAAAAATGTTCTTGTTCCATTTCGTAACTCGAAAATTATTCATCGTGCGAAAAAAAAAGTACAACATGTAGGATTTTCAACGTCCTTTTCACGGAATTTTTTTACAAACTCCTCCAAAAGCTTTATATGTCATTTTCGGAGCAAATTATGTTTTGATTTTTTTTTCTCAGAATTGACATCTTCGCTTTGTCTGTAGTTTTTACAATTTGTTACTTGATATATTTACAGACTACAACAAAATTCGCTTAGTGGAGAATCCATTCCTCCCCATGCGTTTTTCATCCCAAATGAATACACAAATTTCTCTGTTCATTAACAGGGTTGAGACAGTCTATAGATATTTTCTAAAGCCCGCATTTTTGTTTATTTTTTGTACATTTTCAATTTTTTTAAATTTGTTCATTTTTATTCTTTTAAATATCTTTTGGTACATTTTAAGAAACTTTATCAATGGACCCATGTACAGCGATAAAGTCTATTCAAATTTGAGTCAAAGGCTACTCACGTCTCTCGCTTACAAAAAATAATTAATTTACCCTCTTTGGATACACCAATGTTTCTATGGCCAATGAGTACTTTTTTAGTTCGATTTGGGCATGATTTTTGGGAATGAAGCAATGATACTGCTTTGTTCCTGGAATCGTCTTCGCAGTATCAAAACGGGATTATTTTATTATTTTTCCCTGTCTACGATTAATAATGATAAAATATCAATATCTACACTATTTCGTTAAATCACTCTATAATGATAGATTGTATCAATAAAAATGCATTTGAAATAATGGATTCTCCACTAGGCCAATTTTTGTATAATCTGTAAATATATCAAGTAAAAATTGTTAAGACTACAGACGAATCGAAGGTGTCAATTCTGAAAAAAAAAATATCAAAACATTATTTGCTGCGAAAATAGCATATAGGAGTTTGTAAAAAATTTCAGTGAAAAATTTCATGTTCTACTTTTTTTTTCGTACAATAAATAATTTTTGAGTTACAAAATGGGACAAAAATTTGTTGTATTTTTTTCCGGCTAAAAAATGTAATTTAAAAATCTGAAAAAAATCACAAATTTTCTTGATATGTAGTTGGAACTACTTTCTAAAAATTTGTATGCGATTTTTCGCGATTTCAAAAAATGGGGTGGCTGACTTGACGTGGAATGCCTCATATACATAAATTTTTACTTTAATAAATTAAAATGTCGTTCCAGAAAAATTTCTGGAAAAATCGTTTTTTTTTTTACTCCTGACTGCGTATAACCCGTTAAAGATAGTTTAAAAAATTGAAAATTTTCGTCACAAACGAACTTTTCCAATCTTCTTGGATAAGGCGGCACCGACGACGGGTGACCGCAGCTCGTTACAACGTTTCCCAGGGTTGCTGCCCTGCGATGCATCCTCTCTGTCCAGCTGCTCATAATATCAATCTTCTCTCCCAGCACCGTGATTGACCGTGGAATACTTAACGAGGAATGAATCTCGCGTGAATTAAAGAAGAAACTAATCAAAAACAAAACAGGCAAAAAAATAAAAAATAAAATTCTCGTACTTTGGGCAATTAGAAGAATTTGGCAAAATTTTCCGGTATATATATCTTTGGAACGAATAAATTAACTATTATTTTCTCTATGTGTACGTTTCTCGGGCGTCTCGCATCACGTTTGCGATTGAGTAATTTATTATTTATCGCGAGACTGCACTATTGTCACACGTGAAACGAGTGTAGACGTGACAGTTCGTGGCGTCACGAAGCAGCATCGATGACACGAGTGCTACGCTCATGGGCAAACACTTTTTTAACACCGTCATAACCTATCCGTGCTGTACACACGACACACACGCAAACACATAAACACGACGAAAGTTTACAAAAACACAACGGATTTCATTATTTCTCCAAAATCCCTCACACCGCAAATATTAACTTTTTTTTTCTGCCCTCTCCTTCTCACATCGATCTCGTTGGTTCACATTTGACGAACGCCCGCATCTCACACTCCCTCTCTCTCTCTCTCTCTTTCTTTCTTGTTCTTTGGTACGCGCTCGTCGCGTAAAGAACGCTGAATGCGAAAAAAAATTCGCGGCCGCTCCTGCAGCGACACGATTGACACTAATCAACACCCGCGTGAACACACTATACTATCGGCGCACTCGCGCGCTTCATTCGATTCAATCACAACAACCACACCTCCGATTCCTCTTTCGCTACACTCTACTACCTCATTTTCAATTAAAAAAAAAATCAATATGTTCGCCGTTGCCTCCTCGCGGCGCGCGCTTAGTTCGGAAAGCAGCCGCGGGAGGCGCTAGTGGCGTGAGCGACGGTGCTGCCAGAGACTGAAAGGCGCAGAGATTAAGTACTAGCTTTTCTGAGAGGTCGGTATGGCAGCGCGCATCCATCCATCGGGAATCGTATTTTTTTGTTTATTTATTGAGTTTTTAAAAAATCTGCTTATTTTCGATGAAAAACAAAAACGTATTTTACGTTGGCATCTTCTGATAATCGTTATAGCTGAAATCGTACGATATGATAGATATGAATGGATAAACAGGAAAAGGATTCTGCGATATTCGAATTTTTTTTCTAAAACACTGAATTTCCGAAATTTCAAAGTACAGAAAGCGCGAAAGTAAGAACCGCGATCCGAAAAAACTTTTTTTTTAATTACTTCAATGTGTCCCTCACGTTTTCTTGTATATAATTTTTCCCGCGGATATCATTTATTTTTTTTGTATCTGCGATCTTAGGAAAGTAGTAAATCTATCGTAATTATGTTATTGTTATTTAGTAATGAATTCTGCGCAAGAGCGAATGACGATTTCGATTGAATATTTGAATGAATGAAAAGTTGATGACCTTGTCATAAAGAGAGGACACGGAAGAGGTCACGTGTGTCGTCTGCTGGATCTATAACAGAGAATCCGATCACTGGGTTTTTGTTCTTTCCTCGAGCATGGCACAAATGATGAGGTGCAGGTTTCGCCTGCGTTTATTCAAAATTCGTGACAATCGAGAAACGCGCACATTTGTTCCGTGGATATTTCGGCGATCATGGTTTCACACGAGCTGCATCATGAACGGTAAGTGCAAAGATGTCGAATATCCCAACAATGAAGATATTGAAATCTATTTGAGGTTAAGTCCCACATCATTCCGGATGATAAATAAGGATGACGTTTTTTCATATCGTGGATTTTGAGAAACACGTGCGGAGGGTCGTGTGACCTTGAACTTGTTCACCATTAAAAAAGAACGTATCTTTTTTATCGGTCTCGAGTTTCATTTACGTTTCGCACAGATTTAAATCTTTTCTCGCTATTTAATATCGATTATGCAATCGTAGATTTACCATCGTATCCGTTCTATGTTTGTCAGCTGTGTATTGATGTACTTTTTTTTCAGTCAAAGGAAAGGAGATATTTATGCCTTCTTTGTCGCCGACCATGGAAACTGGAACCATAGTCAAGTGGATAAAGCGCGTCGGCGATCCTATTCAAGCGGGCGATGCCCTAGCTGACATTCAGACTGACAAAGCCGTTATGACCTTTGAGATGGACGACGAGAGTATACTTGCCAAAATCATGGTAGGATTGTATAAGCAAAAGAATAACTGTGTTGGAGTAAAATCTTCATCTTGATCTACAGTGGGTAAAAAAAGTATTTGTACACCTCGTCTGTTTCAAACTATCCTTTGGAAAAAAATAAGAGACTTAAAGTAATTTTTGTATTCGATACCGATATGAAATATATGCAGGATAAGCTATTAAATACGATAATTGGTTGAAATACTTTTCTTTTTTTTTTTAAACGTAATTTTAAAAACATTAGGTGTACTAATACTTTTTTTACCCACTGTAAATCTTGATCTTAAAGTTCTACAAGAATCCGTGAAACATTCATAAGAAGTAATAGATTATCAAGATTTTTTCATATAGACGTTCACACTGATCTGTCAAAATTAAAGTCTGTGACGCAAAAATTAAAAAACAGCATTTCATATAGTAAAGAAGCTTTCATGAAAAACTGTGCTCATTTTGGCACATTTGCAATAATGATCCAGGATTTTGAAAAAGTTTTCTGCAGATTCAATTATCAATTTATTTCTCAAATTGTTTATTCATAACTTTTTGGCATCATATTGTTTTCAATTAAGGATTTTAGTCACAAATACATGTTGATATTCTAGTTTCTATAGCTATATGTTAGAGCAAAATCTTGATGAGCCAATAAAATACGATCTAAAAGTTCTAGAAGAACCCGTGAAACATTGATAAAAAGTAATAGATTATCAAAATTTTTTCATACAGACGTTCACACTGAGGTGTCAAAGTTTTAAAGTCCGTGATGGAAAAATTCAAAAACATAGCATTTCAAATAGTAAAGAAGCTTTCATGAATAATTGTGCTCATTTTGACAAATTTGCAATAATGATCCAGGATTTTAAAAAAGTTTTCTGCAGATTCAATAATCAATTTATTTCTCAAATTGTTGATCCATAACTTTTTGACATCACATAGTTTTCAATTGAGGATTTTAGTCACAAACACATGTTGATATTCTATTTTCTAGCTATATTAGAGCAAAATCTTGATGACCCAATAAAATGCGATCTAAAAGTTCTAGAAGAATCCGTGAAACATTGATAAAAAGTAATAGATTATCAAGATTTTTTCATGTAGATGTTCATCACACTGATCTGTCCAAATTTTAAGGCCTGTGACTAAAAAATTCAAAAACATAGCATTTCAAATAGTAATAATCATAATTGCATATTTGCAATAATGATTCATGATATTGAAAAAGTTTTCTGCAGATTCAATGATCAATTTATTTCTCAAATTGTTTAGCGATAACTTTTCAACATCATATTCTTTTAAATTAAGGATTTTCGTCATAAATACTTATTTATGTTCTATTCTCGCATATTGTACAGGTGCCAGAGGGTACCAAAGATGTTAAAGTTGGAACTCTCATTGCGCTGACCGTTGAACCGGATGAAGATTGGACCACTGTCGAGATTCCATCTGCCACAGGAGAAGGTGCCCCTCGGACAACTCCAGCGACAGAATCCACCACTACTATGGTGTCAGAACCAGAACCACCTGGCCAGTATGATTTTTCTTATTATTGATACTATCTGAGTTGTAAGGTATTTCGGTCGATACTTCCATAGAATTTACAAATTATTGCCGTTTACGATAACAATGATTTTTTTATAGCATAAAAATAATTCCATAAAAAGAGGTTCAATAATTACAAAGATAAAATTTATATTGAGATTCTAAAAATATTTTTGTAAATAATTAAAAAGGAAAGGGAAAAAATTGAGGCATATATTCATACTGTAAATATTCTTATGAATTCCTATTATATATGTATTTCTAATCTTCAGATTAGAAATAAAAGAATCGATCAGAATACCTCGATTCGATTGAACACGAAATATCGGAAAATTTTCTCACTGGTTGCAGAGTTAACGTGACGATGCCTGCTTTATCACCGACCATGACCTCGGGCACCTTGATCAAATGGTTGAAGAATGAAGGTGACGATATATCACCGGGTGACGCTTTAGCCGACATACAGACCGACAAGGCTGTCATGACCTTTGAAATGGACGAAGAATCGACATTGGCCAAAATTCTCGTGAGAAATTTGTTCCGTTTGATTTTCCATTATTTTTTTTTGCAAGGAGAATTTTATGCGGAATGACTAATTCTTGTGGGCTTCAAGGTCAAAGAAGGATCACAAGTCGACGTGGGCCAATTGATCGCCATAACGGTCGAGCGAGGAACCGATTGGAAGACTGCGGTAATTCCCACCAGCATCCCAAAAACTGCATCTGCAGAGACTTCAGCCCCAACGCCTGCAAAATCTCCGACGACCACTTCGCCGGCTGGTCCAAAACCTCCGCCAAGTGGACAGTAGGCCATGCGTTTTTCCTTTTAATTATTTCTTTTTTAATCGTAATTTTCATCGTTTTACCATATTTAAATATCCCATTTTTATGGGATATTTAAATACCACATTGAAAACCAGTGATCGGCAAAAAAAAAATTTCAGATTTTTAATTAATCGTTATTTACAAAATTAATATTATCATCCATGATTTTTTTAGGTATTTCGATAATCAGTAATTTAAAGACCAATACTACGAATTATTTGGATATTGAATATGTGTATTCTATGAATAATTCATTATTGGAAAAATTAGTAATCGTATTCTTTAAAATACTTATCATTATATAAATTAGTAATTGAATTATTTTAATTACTAATTATTAGAATAATTTATAATTGAATTATGTCGATTAATGATTATTTGAATAATTAGTAATGTATATATCTAAGCCTCTAATCATACAAGTAATTAGTAATTGAACTATTTCAATTACCAATTATTTGAATAATTAATAATTTAGATATATAAAGGGCATTCCATCCCAAATCGGACTGTTTAAAAAACTTTTTTTTTTTTTTCTCAATTTTTTTATATTTTTTAGTACCTATCAGAAGATCCTTCCTGTCAAATTTTGAGATTTTTTTTTATTACCCGTCCAAAAGATATTAAATTAACACAAAAAAACGCTCTTTTTTTTGGTATTATGGTCATAACTTCTTTAATAATGGTCCAAATTAAAAGTTTTTTTTTCAAAATTTTTGTTTTTTTATGGCCTTTCAGAAAAAACACAACAAAAATATTCAACGTTTTTTAAAATGTTTTTTGATTTTTTAACGTTAAATCGCGTTTTTAAAAGTGAATGTCATTTTTGATTTTTTTTGTTAATTTTTTGATTCAAACATCTATTTATTCAATAATTTTTAAGACTTGTCCGATCGTGGGATCTCAATAACTGCTATTTTTTTCAATTTTTGAAATTTTTTTTTTTTTCTAATAAATTATTATGAATACTAATTTTTGCTGCTTATTGCTTTGAATTATTGAATTTTCGAATATTAGAAATACCTTACTGCCTAATTACTGAGTGCCTTAATAATGAGCAATATTTATTGGAAAAATTATAAAATTTTCTAACACGGAGTAATTAGCGGTAATTAAATTGACGAAAATATCGATTTTGCCGATCACTGTCGAAAACTCATTCAAACTCACTCGGTTCTCTAATAACTGGAAAAGAAAATCGTTCAATCGTTGGAAATCGAAAATCGCGTCCGATGAAATTTTGCTTCATCTTCAAAATATCTAAGCAATTATTTATTAATCTCCCGCAGAGTTTATGGATTGGCGGTTAAGCGACTCCTCGAGGAATACGGGCTCAGTTCTGGGTCGGTCAAAGGCACCGGTCGACCTAATCGTCTGCTGAAAGAGGATGTTCTGGCTCATATTCAAGCTAAAAACATACAAAGGGTCACCCTGAAGGCCGGTAAAAAAATTCATCCATCGAAGAATACAAGAGAGATTCCTTGTTCGATTGAAAACTCCGTTAGTGACTTTTCACCGTACGCTTTTGTATTCAGATTAATAATAGTGACTATTTTTGTTTTTTGCTCGGGGTGCGATTTTTTAGAGCCATTATCGTCTGCGACGCCTGGAACACGTCCAACTGAAGTGAAAGGTCCCATGATCATTCGAAAAAATGCTCCTTCCTCGTACAAGGATCAGGAAGTGTCCAATATTCGCGCTGTTATCAGTAAACGGCTTGGCGAGTCGAAGGTATTATAACATATTTGCGAAATCATAATTTTAATATTTCTCAGTTTCGATTAATTAATTTCAGGGGAATATTCCTCATTCCTACATCACCATGGACATTAATATCGACAAATTGACCGATGTCCGCAACAAACTCAAAGCCGATGGTGTCTCGGTATCGATAAATGATTTCATTGTCAAAGCAGTGTCACACGCACTTCTCGAATGTCCCGATATCAATGCATTGTACAAAGATGGACAGGTAAGATCAATAATATCTGACGAACTTCAAAGTTAATGAGGCGCTTGAAAATATTTAACACAAAAATCTTCAAAAGTTGTTTAGAGAGGAGAGTACAGAGAAGATTTGTGGGAAATAATTCGAAGGCAGAATATTGCGCAATTTTCAAAAAAATCTTTTTCAAAGAGTGTATAAAATCCAACGAAAAAATATCAATGACAACTGCCAGTCAGTGTCGACGTGTATAGGATATTTCAGTGATCGGCAAAAAAAGTCTATCCATTTTTATTATCCAATTTTTTCGAAAAATTAATAATTAGCAAAAAAATATGACTAATTTTTCTAAAAAACACAGTAGCGATCAAATTTGGCTTCCTGATAAAGGAAGTTTTGTTAACTATTGAAAATTATTAGCAATCAATGCGTAAATTCGATCGATTTTCCCCAAATTTGATAGCAAATAACATTAATAGCTATACTGGCTCTTCACAAAATTTCATTGGAATATCTAAAAAAAATTCAAAAGTTATAGCGTTTACGCTTCTTTTATAAAAATTAAAAATTTGATAAAAATTTAATCATTCGATCGATTTTCGCCAAATTTAATAACGAACATCCTCGATAGCTATATTAGCTCTATGTAAAGTTTCAGTGCAATATCTTAAAAATTGCACAAGTCAGAGCGTTTACGCTATTTTTCAAAAAATTAAAAATTTCATTAAATTTTAATCCCTCTATGGATTTTTGCCAAATTTAATAGCGAAGAACCTCGATAGCTATGTTAGCTCTGTGCAAAGTTTCAGTACAATATCTTAACAATTGCACAAGTTAGAGCGTTTAGGCTATTTTTCAAAAAATTCAAAATTTCATGAAATTTTAATCCCTCGATGGATTTTCGCCAAATTCAATACCAAACAACCTTAATAGCTATACTTATTCTGTACAAAGTTTGAGTGCAATATCTTGAAAATTGCAGAGGTTAGAGCGTTTACACCATTCTTGCAAAAACGAAAAAAGTCGATAAAATCTGAACACCCGTTATAATTAAAACAAATTTTTTTTCATAATGAAGAGCAATTCGTGCTTGACAAGTTTGCCAAATTTTAACTTGATATCTCGAAGCGGTTTCGAGTTATTAATTATTTACATCTGAAATTCAGGACACATCGATCGACGACTTACCCAACCCCCGAAAACTTAGGTATAATCCGAGAGCGAACAGGAGGCTTGAACACTCACACACACACACATATCCGGACATTTTTTCTAAATATGATTTCTCGATGTTTTAGGACATTTTGAACATATTGGCGTAAAAATCGCGAAAAAAAATTTGTTCACGAAAACAAAGCTTCCTTTATGAGGAAGCAATTAGTAATTAGTGACAAAATATTACTAATTTTTCGAATAAATAAGTAATTAGTGACAAAACATTTCTAATTTTTCAAAAAAAAATGAGTAATTAACGATAAAATATTACTAATTTTTTCCAAGGATTAGTAACTAGGGAGAAAGACATTTCTAAATAACCAAATAAATCAATAATTTGTGGAGAAATGTTGTATTAATTTTGGAATTATAAATTATTATTTTATTTATTATTTTGGAGTAATAAATTAAACAAAATTGAGAATGCATTTTTCAATAGGTACTGATTAAATATTCGTATTAATAATAACTTATGTGATATCGTATAACTTTCGATACAATAAATACTAATGTGTGAAGTATTCAAGATATCTAGTCATTATAAAAAACAAAACAACTTTTTGAATAGAGTTGTTTGAGCTTATAACCATGACTTAATCCGTACACACAAGTACGTAAATATACACAATACTTTTCTACAAATTACTGTTTTTTTTTTAAATTAATCAGTAACATCTTCCTTGCCAATTACTATATTTAGAAAAAAACTTGGTAATATTTTTTCGCTAATTACTAATTTTTTTGGAAAAATTAAAAATATTTTGTCACTAATTACTAATTTTTTTTTTAAAGAGTGGAAATATTTTCTTACTATTTAATTACTAATTTTTAAGAAAAATTACAAATTTTTTCCCGCTAATTGCGAATTTTTTATAAAAAATGAGTAATATTTTTTGACTAATTTTTCGAAATAATGCTTAATATAATCAATATTGTTGTCGAGAAAAATCGATACTGCCGATCACTGCGACATTTTAACTTGAAATTACAAAGAAAATAGTATTCCTTCTTGTTTCGGAAAAAAAATATTTCACGCCAACAAAGCTTTTATTACGACCAACATCATGAGATGTATCTGTATATAATTTTTTATCTGGATTTATCTTACCACAGGCGATTCGCATGCAAAACGTTGACGTCTCCGTTGCCGTTTCTACACCAACCGGTCTTATTACACCAATATTGTTCAGCAGCTCGACCAAAAGCCTTACGGAAATTTCGTCGAACATCCGAGAGCTCGCTGGAAAGGCACGAGAAGGAACACTCAAACCTAACGAATTCCAAGGCGGCACATTCACGTAATACTGACAAATAATCGCTGGACGTCGAAAATATTGACGGATTTATTATTTTTTCAATTATTTCTTTTTCCAGAATTTCAAATTTGGGAATGTTCGGTATTAAGGAATTTTCTGCAATAATAAATCCTCCACAAACTGCTATATTGGCTGTAGGAGGCGGACGCGTGGAATTAGGTAAATTGCTGTTTACTTAGTTTAAAGTGGTAATTTTCTATCCATGAGGAACGTGCAAAATTTTAATTCTACTGTCTGAGGAAAATATGGACACACGAAAAATAACCTGACGAGGTTCGAATTAAGATTGACAAAAAGGATCACCTAGAAAAATTATGTCTGTCCTGATCAGAGTTGTAAATAATGCATTTTTTTTATTATGCATTGCGGTATTCATCACCCATTACACTGCATAATGTGAAATCAACAAGTTTACCATTACAAAATTAATGTGTAATGAATGCGTGTTTCATTAGAAATAAAAAAAGAAATGTGTAATGGATGCATGTGTCATTACAAATAAAAAAAGTAATGTGTAATGAATGCATGTGCCATTACAAATAAAATAAAAAGTAATGGGTAATGGATGCATGTGCCATTACAAATGAAAAAAAAATATGTAATGGGTGAATGCTCCATTACAAATTGCAATTGAAAAAAAAGTAATTTATTGTGGAGAATATTCCATTACAAATAGAAAAAACGCTGTACTCGCATTAGAAACTTGCACACTGCCGTTTCATTATTTTATTTCGCTCGAAACAAATTGAGATGGAAGAAAAGCAAGTGGGGTCTCTCTATAAGTTGTTCTTGAATTGCAATGTTTACATTTACCACTACGATAGTAGAGTTAACAAAAACTTGATACACATCAATTATTTTAATTGGAAAATTAATAGATTTACCTTTGAACAAAATAGTACCTGCTCCAAATTGTGGTAGTAACACATTAATTTATAATGGAATATTTTTCACTACAAATTACTTTTTTTTTTTCAATTGTAATTTGTAATGGAGCACTTATTCATTACACGTTATTTTTCATTTGTAATAGCACATGCATCCATTACACATTACTTTTATTATTTGTAATGAAACATGCATACATTACACATTACTTTTTTTATTTGTAATGGAACACGCTTCCATTACACATTACTATTTTTATTTGTAATGGAACATTCATTCATTCATTCATTACACGTTAGTTTTGTAATTTGTAATGGTAAACTTAGCCAATACACATTGTTTAAAGTAATGGGTAATGCATTACTTTTACATTACTATTTTCACAACTCTGTTCCTGATCCACTGTCATCCGAAACTTCAGGCCGAATTATAGTCGGACCATTCATACGATCAGCAATGTGCAAGATTGTGCAATCTGTACGATTTTTTTTTGCTTTAGATGCATCTCTGCAAAAAACCACTCGGCTCACAACGACTTTGTCATACGATCGGAGAGCGATAGACGAGGATCAGGCAGCCGATTTTCTTGCTGTGTTACGAGCAATGCTGGAGGATCCAACTTTTCTGGCGGTCGGCAGAGCGCAAGCACTCCGTCACAAACGGGAATGAGCGTGAGAAAAAAAATCCCTATTATTGACGATTTTATACCGGGTGTCCCATTTTAATCTTACAGTTGATTTATTTCGAAAAATATTGCTCCGATCAAAAATTGAGTGGGATGAAACTTTTAGGGTCCAGAGGGGGACGTTTAAAAAATTATTGTGTTTTGGTCCAAAATTTAAAATGGCGGCGTTAAGATGGCTGACATGTTTTTTTTAAATGGAAACATGATGTTTTTTTTCACCAAAATTTTTTTCAGATTAAATCTAACATCTTTTGTGGGAACATTTTTTTGATACAGCCCATAATAGAGGGTGTCCCATCTTAATCTTACAGCTGAATTATCTTGAAAAATACTGCTCCGATAAAAAATTGAGTGGGATGAAACTTTTAGGGTTCAGAGGGGGACGTTCAAAAAATTTTTTTGTTTTGGTCCAAAATTCAAAATGGCGCTGTTAAGATGGCTGACATGTTTTTTTTTAATGGAAACATGATTTTTTTTTGACCAAAAAATTTTTCAGATCAAATCTAACATCTTTTGTAGGAATATTTTTTTTATAGCCCGGATATTTTAGACTAGATCACCATTTTTGACTATTTTAGCGTTATGCAGCATAATGACGAAGCCGAGGAGGTCTTCTAAATCCTCCTCGTGAGTGTTTTCTGAAATCTTCTTAAAGGTGTTCGAAGATTCCACCATTTCACCATTCCACCATTCCACCATCATGGTTATCCCGGATAATACTAAAATAGTAAAAAATGGTGATCTCTTATGGACTGAATAAAAAAAATGTTCCAACAAAAGTTGTTAGTTTTGACTTAACACATTTTTTGGTGAAAAAAAATCATGTTTTCATTGTTTGAAAAACCTTTCGGTCATCTTAACACTGCCCCTTTAAATTTTGGACCAAAACAAAAAAGTTTTTTGAAGACCCCCTTCTGAACCCTAAAAGTTTCATCCCACTCAATTTTTTATCGGAGCAGAATTTTTCAAGATAATTTAGCTGTAAGATTAAAATGGGACACCCTCTATTATGGGCTGTATCAAAAAAATGTTACTACAAAAGATGTTAGATTTAATCTGAAAAAAATTTTGGTGAAAAAAAAATCATGTTTCCATTTTAAAAAAACATGCCAGCCATCTTAACGCCACCATTTTAAATTTTGGACCAAAACAAAAAAAAATTTTAAACGTCCCCCTCTGAACCCTAAAAGTTTCATTCCACTCAATTTTTGATCGGAGCAATATTTTTCGAAATAAATCAACTGTAAGATTAAAATGGGACACCCGGTATATTGGATTGCGTTTTTAATAGACCTTTTTTGGCGTTTAAGGATGTTGAGTCCCAAATCGCAAATTATGAGAAAATTCTGAAAATTTGGTATGTTTTTGGATGAATTATTTAAGAGGTCGTGTAAAAATTTCACGACGATCGGGAAGCTCGTTATCGAACGATTAACATTAACACATTAAATTAAATTAAATGTAGTCTCATGGAAACTGATATAACTTTACGATAAGTTTTTTTTTGACCTCTCGATTTTTTAACATCTACACTATATTGATAGCAACGGAAATAAAACGAAGTTTATTGATAAATATTTTTTTTATTTGTTTAAAAAATTGTTCTTAACAAAATGTTGATATTTTAATAACGAGCTTCCTAATCGTCGTGAAATTTTCACACGACCTCTTTAATACTTCATACAAAAATATACCAAATTTTCAGAATTTTCTCATCATTTATCATTTTTACCCTTAAGGAGGTTGAAGTAATGATGATAGAATTCTGAAAATTTAATATGTTTTTACATAAAGTATTCAGGAGGTTGGGTAAAAATTTCACGACGATTAAGAAGTTCTTTATTGAACAATTAACATTAAAAGATTTCATAGGGACTCAACATCCTCAAATTCTGTGAATTTCAATTGGACTTCACACGACTCAAAAGAAAATTGTGCTCATTTGAAATTAAAGAAAAGCTTTTTTTCCAGTTCGGAAGCTTCCGGGAAAGTTCTTGGACTGCCAAGCAGTTTCTTAGCGAGCTTCTCGGGTGTTTTCACACGATTATCTCGCCTAATGAAATAGCTGCGGGAATTCCCCTACAAAAAGCTGGATGACCAAACATCGAATTATGTAGTACCAAAACAGAGCTCGGACATACGCATATTAGCTGTTTTGGTGATGAGCAATGTTTTACAAACAGTTGCGACTCTAGGAAAAAATTATATTTATTTAGAGACGAAGCAAAATGGTATATAGGGAAAATCAAACACTCACGCACAGATTATGCTCCAATTAAAATTGGTAATTGATTCTACAGTCATTGGAGAAAATCCTGCAATGGAGAATTTCAAATATTGCATCTGGATTAAAAGTGATGTGAAACGCATATGAGTGCGAGAGGACTGTTAAAAAGATTCGTGTTGCAAAGTGCGTTCAGATTTTGGAGAAAAAAAAACCACATTTGATGATGGATTTCGCGAATAGCTCGATTCTCGATTATTTCGAAAATCTCTACTCACGTTCAACGATTAATTTCAATTTCTGTTGTCATCGTGTTTTAAACGCTGAGAATTGCAATCGTCGTTAATCCTAAGTGAGATGGCATATATATGTATAAACATTAGGCCGTTTCAAAAAAAATTTTTTTTTTGTTTCTTCTCCCAAACAGGCTCAAAAGTTTCATTTAGGTATAAGAAAAGGTCTGTGAAAATATAAGCTCTTAATATTAATATTAACATCGTCCTCATCGCACTTTTCAATTTTCCACAAGAATAACATGGGTACAATTATTTTTACTTCTTCTGATTTCTATAACTAGCAAACAATCCATCAAACGGGAAATCTAGAGACATATCTTTGTACAGAATTAAACGCTCTGCAAAAAAGGTTCTGAGTAACTTTTTGATAAGTCCACTCGTTCGAAAGTTATTCAATGTTTAACTTCAATTTTTCGTAAATTTTGCTGATTTTTGGATATTACACCGGAACTAGTTAGTTTTATCGACAAAATGTGGATGAAATATGATTTTCAACATAAATTAAACTTTCGACAAATGTTGACCGATAGTTCTCACTATAATAATAAAAAAAATAGAACGCTTTAAAAAAATTGTGCAGCAGAAGTTTGCTTAAAAATTTATTTTTCTATTAATAAATTCATTGTAGTATATCAGTACATTTTTATTCATTTTTATTTTTAAATTTAAAAAAAGAAACAAAAAAAAGTAAATTTTGAAGTTAATTTCTGCTGCACAATTTTCTTAAAGCGTTCCATTTATTTATTATTCCAGTTAGAACTATTGGTTAACCTTTGTCGAAAGTTTAATTTATGTTTAACATGAAATTCCATCCACATTTTGTCGATAAAACTAACTAGTTCCGGTGTAATATCGAAAAATCGGCAAAGTTTACGAAAAATTGAAATTAAACATTGAATAACTTTTGAACGAGTGGACTTATCAAAAAGTTACTCGGAACCTTTTTTGTAGAGCGTTCAATTCTGTACAAAGATATGTCTCCAGATTTCCCGTTTGATGGATTGTTTGCTAGTTATAAAAATCAGAAGACGTACAAATAATTTTTCCCATGTTATTCTTATGGAAAATCGAAAAGTGCGATGAGGACGATGTTAATATTAATATTGAGAGCTCATATTTTCACAGACCTTTTCTTATACCGAAATGAAACTTTTGAACCTGTTTGGGAGAAGAAACAATTTTTTTTTTTAATTGGCCTAGTAAACATTCTTGTCTATCGCAGTCAGATTACATTATGCCCGTATAAACTCATTTACAAGGTGGCATTGATGTTTGAAAAATCACTGCAATCGACGAATCTAGCGGATGTCGTGAATAAAATATTTATTCAAAATTTCACATTAAGCGTTACCTGAACTCTTACTTATGTAATGCATAATGGCCAGTCATTAGAATATTGAAAGATTATAATTGTAAATAATGCAATTAACAAAATAACTTTCCATCGAATCAACGTGTAAAAAAATAAAATGAAATATTTTAAATTGTTCGTTCACCAAAATCTATAAATTTTACAAGGCCATCGTACCTCGTTTGCAATCTTTTGTCGATTTCCTGTGCTCTGGAGTGAATGAATGAAAAAATCGTCCAGAGCGAAGCTAACGAAGTTTAGATTTTTTTTAAAAATATACAGGGATTAGTATAAAAACATCACGATTTTTAAAAGTCGCAGGAAAAGAGCGAAAAAAACAGGAGACAAATTTTCGTATAAAAGAACACGTGGGTTACAATATAAGTAAAAAAAACATCCTGAAACTGTTGAAAAATCGTCAAATTTTGTGGAAATAGATAATGCAACAAGAATTGGGTTACAATAATTTCTACATTGTGTTGGTATTTCTTTTTCATTTTTATTCGGTTCGTCATTGCACAAATTATTGATTTCTCGATCAACATTTGAAAATCAATACTTTTATGAGTACAATTTTAATTAGAATTACAAACGAAAGATCATAAACATTAAATTTTCACTGCAATGACAAATTCATGATGAGTATTCAATCGATACAAACGAAATTGCAATGTTACGCCATTCACATAATTTTATACAGATCCAAAATTAGCGATGATGAGTTCATATGAGAGAACATTTTCTCAAACATCTTTTTTTTTGTTTGAAACACGTTTGGGACTTATCATTGCCGTGAGTCCCAAAAATCGTTTTTTCATTCTTCAGCACCGTAACAGTTTGGCAAAGTAATCTTTAAATTATTTTTGTTCAAATTGGGGTCATGTCACATTATCTTTATTATTTTACGACTCTTCATCATTGGAACGACCTCAAAAATAAGTTTTCCATTTTCAGTATTGCTCACGCTTTTTTGCGCATTTGGAGCCCTAAATTGAAACCCCCCAAAAGAAAATGTTTCAACAATTTTTCACTTTGAAACACAATTTCCAAAGCGAAATCTCGTAAACTTCAACATCATTTAAATACCCTTGCTTATCAAGTATATACAATATTACAATGTACAGTATAAACGATAAAATTATTCTACCATTTCCCTAATTAAAAAAATATACTTTCTTGAGTACTATGATTGATCTAGCGATTCGTTTAATCACTGGGGAAAATCCACATGAATCAATCCGTCTAGATAAATAAATATATTCTTATGAACAATTTCACCAAAATGTAAATTTAAAGTTTTCCATATGCACTCGACACATAAATCGTACTATTATAATAAATAAATAACGTAATACGAAATCAGGAAAATAATTAATCTTCGAACGAGGACAGTGTTTAGGCACCATTGAGTTTTTCAAAATTTCTTCTGATTTGCTATTCAAATTTATTTAATAGTTTGATAAAAGTGGCTCAGAGTATTGATGTATAATAAGAAATATTGTCTGTCAACTGACGTAAAATGTTTCGCTTTCTTGCAGAGATACTTATATATTCCATGTCAAATCGACCACTTTTAAACCCGACCCCTTTTGATTTGGCTGGAATTTTGTTTTCCTTTTCTACCCAATTAAAAACATTTTTCAGGAAATTTTCAAATTTTTTTATCCAACCATAAAGAAAAGCTTTTTGACTGATTCGGACATTTTTTTTTAATTTTCGTTTTTGAATGTACTTTCCGAAAAAAAATACAAAAAAATTTTAAGATATTAAAATCTATGAAATTTTTCACTATTTCGAGAAAAATCATATTTTTATCGAAGTTTCCCATTTTTAATTTTTTTTTTCACTCAAAAAATACTTTGATCAATTCCGAAAAAAATGCCGCCCAACCTGGAGTGGCATTCCTTTTCCTTCTACTTTTTTTTAACGATTGAAAAAAAAAAAATCTCAATTGGGCTTATTTCACAAAGTACCACTCTGGAAATTTTTGAAGATTTATTAAGGACCTCGGAATATAAAAAATTGAAAAGAAATAAAAAATTGAAAGTGGTAATCGCCGAAATTTTCTTATATTTTTTTTTCAAAAAAGTGAAAAAAAATAGAAGGAAAAGGAATGCCATTCCAGGTTGGGCGGCATTTTTCTGGAATTGATCAAAGTATTTTTTGAGTGAAAAAAAATGGCGAACTTTGATAAAAACATGATTTTTCTCGAAAAAGTGAACATTTTCATAGATTTTAATATCTTAAATTTTTTTGTATTTTTTTTCAGAAAGTACATTCAAAAACGAAAAATTTCAAAAAAAACGTCTCAATTAGTTAATTTTTGAAGAGTTTAGGTCATTAAAAAAAAACGCTTTTTCTTTTGGGATGGATAAAAAAATTTGAAAATTTCCTGAAAAATGTTTTCAATTGGGTAGAAAAGGAAAACAAAATTTCGGCCAAATCGAAAGGGGTCGGGCTTAAAAGTGGTCGATTTGGCATGGAATGCCCCATATGCAACTGTGAGCAGAAAAAGATAGTGCCAGTTTAAAAGTCCAGGCTTGCGAAAAATAGAAATACATACGAAAATAATACTTGGAAAAAATTTCAGATATACAGGATCACCCTTTTTACAATATTTTGAAATAATCTTGTTCGACATGCACTTAAATACTTGCATTAATTGATCTTTAGTTCGCGTCGCCCAGTTGTCTCAGTGACTTCTGATGAAATTATTTCCAGACTGAATTGAGTTCATTCAAACATGCTCAATTATTTTCAAATGGAGCGATTTCCATTGTCTATATTAAAGTATAAAATATTTTGATAAAATTGAAATATTTTTATATGAGTTCTGTTCTTTGTGATGAAATTACAAAATCTTTTTTCATGAGAATATCATTAACCGACAATACGAACGAATATGTCTTCTGTAAAAATTCGATAAATTTTAGTTGCCAAAGAAATGAAACATTGCAAACTACAAAACTTGGTACATTATTTTACAGTATTGATCGATTTTAAATTTCATTGGTTCTTTTCAGAGTTGCCGAAATTATAATGTAAAAATAATGCATTATTTATTTTGGAAATAATGAAAATTCTATGGTAGAAACATTAAGCATTATTTTTGTAATGAAAAATGTGAAACCTAACGATTATGCATTAAATTAATAATGAATCATGCAAAAAACGTAACATTATTCATTACAACAGTAATGGATAATGCTAAACGCTGCCATTGTCCATTATTACAGTAATGGGTGATTCAAAGTAGAAACAAATTTTCATTACTATAGTAACGAATGGTACAAAACCAAAGAATAATGCATTACTTTGAGTAATGCATTACATTAAGCAATGCATTACTTTGAGTAATGCATTACATTGAGCAATGCATTACTTTTAGTAATGCATTACATTGAGCAATTCATTACTTTGAGCAATTCATTACTTTGAGTAACACATTACATCGAGCAGTGCATTACTTCAATAACGCATTACATTTATAAATAATGTATTACTTTGAGTAATGGTTTAAAGGAATAAAAATAATTTCTGTATGTAGAGAGCAATGTCAATGAAATCTTCCTTTTCGTATGATTTTTTATAATCAATGCGTAAGAATGATACATCTCAGACTGTATGTGTTATTCCCTCAAATTTTTTACAGGGTAATTCGTTTGTTTAGATTCCTAATTGTTTACTTCGAAAATATAATTCGGTACTTTGTTTTGTTTTTTTTATTTGTCAGATCAGATTTGAACCTACAGCATCTTTTTCTTTTTTATCTTTGACCGGAAATTGTCATGAGAATAATAATTCCTGTTCATATACGATTGTTTACTTTTTTTACTCTCGAATAATTTCATGTATTTTTTTAAATTTGTGAATCAACCAAAAGAAAAAATCATCTTCCACTTGTGCACTCTTTATTTGTCAGATCAAAGGGAAATGCGCAGCATATATGTATTTTATTCTCTTTCGACTCAAATTTTCAATTCTAATTTCAAATTTCAAAACCGGGATTATTAGTTCAGTTGACATTCTGATGTTTACATTTTTGGGTTTATTTACTTAAAAAAATTTCATAAACCCATACCATCGAGTCTCTGAGACGGTTTCATCAATTCATATTTTCCACTTTCGTAAATAAAAGGAAGATTTTATCGCATTGTCCTGTTGGACTACGAATGCATAAAATACTTTTATTCCGAATAATGCATTATTCAAAATATTCAGTATTATAGTAATGAAAAATTAACGCTACTTTGCAATATCTATTACTTTAATAATGGATAATGGAACATTTTTGCATTACTCATTATTTCAGTAATGAGTAATGTAACTCTTTCCACATTATCCATTACTTCAGCAACGGACAATGTAATGCTTTTTCAAGTACTCATTGATAACGTAATGCATAATGTTTCATTTTTACATTTTCCAGTACTAATATAATGCTTAATGGTCTGACATTTGCATTATTAACTAAAAATATAATGCAATATTTTTTTTATCACATTATTCATTGAATGAATAATGTATAATGGAAGTTAAGTCCCATTATCAAGTGAAAAAATAATCATTAATGAAATCGATAATGCATTATCAAAATAATGCATTTTTTGCAACTCTGGTTCTTTTACATTTGAAGACAATTTTCGATGCATTTTCGGCAATCTATTTTATGCTATTCAGAATTCATAACTCTTCCTTACTCAAGACAATTGAGAAATCATATCGTGAAACGTATGCGTACCAATGCCAGTTGTAATTTGATTTATATTATCGAATAATACAGAAGCCTGCAAGTTCTCGGGTAACTTCGTGAGAAACTGAGCGCACCTGACGAAATCCATTTTTAATAAATCATCCTGAAACATACGAAGTATACCGAGCGCCGTTCTGAACAAGAATTCATCGCCGTCGCGTACAAAAACGTCCCAAACTCTGCAGACGACATCGAGCGGCATTGCTTTGGCGTAAATAGTGTAGAGCCAATCGAGTAGGTATAAATCCGGGCTCAGTCCGTTTGTTAAAAAGTGAAGGTAAATTTTTGGAATCTTATGCGAAAGTGCGCTCGCGAATACTTTGTAATACAAGTTCATTTGTCTTTGATTCAAGGTGAAGGCAGCTCGGTGGCACGGATTGTTCAGAAGATTCGCGAAACAAGCAAATGCGTTATCAGGCTCCATGTTCAGCGTGAGGACGGCTCCGATGAAGCTCATACCTTGCACGTATCCTATGTCATTTCTGTACACGGTGTAAGCGGCCAAAACGCTTCGCAGGGTCTCGAACAACGGACCGCCTTCTTGAAAAACGCCCAAATTCGAAAATGTCCGAGATACGTCCAAATTGATCGCCTCGATGGATTCATTTCTGACGTCGTCATGATCTATTCTCTCCAAGTAAACGTTATATTGACTCGAGGTTATATTCAGATCGTTGCCTATCCCCAGCTTCCAGACTTTGCCTCGAACGCTCGGCGGCAAACCCCTCCACCACAATTCGCGAACTCTCTTCGTGTCTCTCAGAGATTCAAATTTTGGCAAAATATCCGCAAACCAAAGAGCCGCGTCATTGGCCAGCGTTTCTTCTCTCCTCAGTTGTTCCTCTCTGTATCTTCGACGCGCGCATTCCTCTCGTATCTCGCGTTTTCTCACTTCTTCCAAAATCGCGCTGTACTGCTTTCGATGATAGCGCTCTTCGGCCGCGCTCTTGACGGGCAAATTTGGCGGTCTTGGATATTGTATCAGCGCCAAAGTACCGCCAACCCTGTTGGTATCTCGAGTCGGCACGTGACCTTTCTGTGACCTTGAAGATGATTTTTGCATCCATGGTATTAATGTTTTGAGAAACGTGGCCGGAGGTTGTTTGGAATCGGATGTTTGAGATTCGTTGTCGGATTTGCCATTGCTGTTTTCGCCGATTCCGCAGATCGATATTTCACTGGCGCTGGACAAACCGCTGTCGGAGGATTCCAAATTACAGTATTTCAATCTATCGTCGATCTCATCCGCGTCTTTGGCGTATTCTTCGTCGATAGATCCTGTGCCGTCACTGTCATTCTCGGCGGGAAATGGCAGTGGAGTTTTTGACTCCATGTTTTATTTTAAGCTCTGTTTCCATCCGATCCTTAATTGCTTATTCGATCGTGTATAATTTTTGATTTTAAGGAACAAATTGATGATTTTCTTGTTGACAGGCGCCATTAATTTTCTTCGTCATACATGTAAACATGTTTCGATGAATACTTTGAGATTCGGTTGTCAGATGCATTTTTTAAATTCCTGAGATTGCAGCCGATTCAATGTAATTGAAAATTTGAAATTTTGAAAAAGACGTGTTTCATTTCGAGAGGAATAATAATTCGATCCCACTTTTTAATATTCATTTATTGAACAATAAAGTGAGTTTTGACACCTCAAAATTTGAGGTTATGTTTAAAGCTTCGATTGATTCACAGATGATTCAACTTCATCGTGTATTTCTACGGTTCGAAATTATCAGTTTCATTACTCATCGCTGCAATTATAATTTGGTATTGAATCGGAAATATTTCTTTCAACGATTATCATTGTAAATCAGGAGATTCTCCAAGCACAGATTTCACTTTGACACTTTGACAGCAGCTCATGCAATAAACGTTCGCATCCAGCTTATCCATATATTTGGATCGATCCATTTTCTTTGACACTATTTCACGATATTTTCTGACAGTTTTGGGCACGTCTTTTTTTTCTTCCCTAATTTATTAATCTTCGTTTAGGATAATATATGCATATTATGACACTTGCTGAACGAACACATTTTGACTATGCTGTTTTTATATGCGCGACAAAAGCGCTTATCTCCGCACGTTTTCAGAGAGCATCTCTGTTTCCGTCATAATAATCTTATCCGGGAACGTGACAGATGAGGATTTTCATTTCGTTCATGCAGAAAGCTCATTATTAGTATCTTTAAAAAAAAAAAAAAAGTTTCGGGCAGGGGCAGAACAAGAAGTGACAGGGAAACTTGTGTCACATATATTATATATAATACAACCTCTTTTACCGACCGCGGTAATGTAGAAAGAGCGTCGATAAGTAAAACCTCGGATGATACGAAAAACAATTTTGTATTATTTAATAAAAAGTATTTTCATTATTTAGTATGTTCCAGCAGTAGAGATTAGAGTATTTCAATGGCATATTCGTAGTTCATCCTATTCAAATGATTTTCAAAAAATCTCGCAAAACCGATCTTCCGATCCATAAATCTTTGCCGAATTTGCGATTTCATCGATCATTTAAGTTCACAAAGATTGATGTTGTAAAAAATTGAACTATTTATTTACAAAAATGGATACAGCCGATCATTCTTAAACTAATATATACAATTCGTCATCAGTCGCTTTGAACACTCAGATTCAAACGCAACACACACACACGCAAGAGTGCAAATGTACAAGTACTTTATACTTAATGTTTTTTCAAATTTTTTTTCAATTTTTTGCGTAGAACTTATACCTCATGCTCGTATTTTCATTGGAGAACTTTCTATTTAGGAGATTCGTTTGGAACTGGCCTTAAATATAACACAGCGTTGGATGAGAGTTCATCGCAGTTGTTCATCGCGTAACATTGTCACGTAACACGTATGAAAAAATGATTATACGTGTAAAACGTATTTTACATGTATGATGTAAAATCATGCGTGTGCGACATTATTTTTCCAAGAGTATCGGAATGGAATTCCTCCAAGTTCTTGGTCAATGTTTGGCTGAATTTTCTTTTTCCTTTCTTCGGTACAAGACAAATTTCTATCATGATGTCCGTTGTCGATCACAAAAAGTTTAAGGGCCACTGAATTATAGATCCTTTGATCTTAATCTATTTCCAGTGCCCACGGATGATTCCTTATGTAACCGTACTGTATGTCTCTGAGATGGTTCAGGAGGGACCTGTAAATGGGGTCCGATTGTTTCAGGGTCGGTATGTGAAGAACTTGACCAACGTAGTCGATGTACGAAATGGGACTGACGATACATGCGGTCCCCGCGCCGAATAATTCAAGCAGCTGGAAAAACACGATAAAGAGTTACTTTTCAGGCCTTTTATTTAAGTAATATACTAAATTATACGCGCACCAACGTATTACACAATATTTTTGAATAAATCAAGATTCTGCAAAAACCAAACGACTCCAGCCATTTTCGAGATAATACATCTTTTTATTAAGATATGTCGGTAAAAATTGTTTGCGAAATTTTGTAGAATTTGCAAAAACTAAGAGTATAACGCATTTTTTCGTCAAAGAAATTGAGAATTTTCAAAAGGACGGATAGGCAATATTATTTTTATAATTTCGGAATTCAATTAAATTCCAAAAATTAGAAAATTCCCGAACATTTGTGGATTTTTTAGTTTTAAGAAATTAAAAACTTACCCTATTCTGAGATAGTAATTGACAAACTTCGCCCATAGTAATGTTTCTCTCGCTAACGATCACTTGATTCCATTCGCGGACCAATGAAATAATCGAGTTTCTAGTTATTCCTGGTAGGATCAGACCATTGAGCGGGGGTGTGACCAGTTCCTTTTCTAAATTAAAAAAAAAATATATATATATAAAGGAGTTCGTTGCTTTCATTTTGCTTCCTCATAAAGGAAGCTTTGTTTTCGAGAAATTTTTTTTTTCGCGATTTTTATGCCAATTTTTCAACATGTCCTAAAACATCGAGAAATCATATTTAGAAAAAATGTCCGGATGGATGTGTGTGTGTGTGGGTGTATCCTGAGTTTCAGATGTAAATAATTAATAACTCGAAAACGCTTCGAGATATCGAGCTAAAATTTGGCACACTTATCGAGCACGAATTGTTCTTCATTATGAAAAAAATTTTGTTTCAATTATAACGGGTGTTCAGATTTTATCGACTTTTTTCGTTTTTGCAAGAATGGCGTAAACGCTCTAACCTCTGCAATTTTCAAGATATTGCACTCAAACTTTGTACAGAATAAGTATAGCTATTAAGGTTGTTTGGTATTGAATTTGGCGAAAATCCATCGAGGGATTAAAATTTTATGAAATTTTGAATTTTTTGAAAAATAGCCTAAACGCTCTAACTGGTGCAATTTTTAAGATATTGTACTGAAACTTTGTACAGAGTTAATATATCTATCAGGGTTGTTCGCTATTAAATTTGGCAAAAATCCATCGAGGAATTAAAATTTTATGAAATTTTGAATTTTTTGAAAAATAGCGTAAACGCTCTGACTTGTGCAATTTTTAAGATATTGCACTGAAACTTTACACAGAGCTAATATAGCTATCGAGGATGTTCGTTATTAAATTCGGCGAAAATCGATCGAATGATTGAATTTTCATCAAATTTTTAATTTTTATAAAAGAAGCGTAAACGCTATAACTTTTGAAATTTTTTAGATATTGCAATGAAATTTTGTGAAGAGCCAGTATAGCTATTAATATTATTTGCTATCAAATTTGGGGAAAATCGATCGAATTTGCACATTGAAAACTAATATTTTTCAATCGTTAACAAAGCTTCCTTTATGAGGAAGCCAAATTTGATCGCTACTGTGTGTTAAAGGAAACTATGTGAACTATGGATGAAGATGAGGAAGCAATGTGCAAATTCAAATTTGCAGAGTTTTCTCTTTCTTTGCAATGGCAATGTAATCAATCTACTCTTTACTTCTCTATTCGTAAATATCTCTACTCTAAATAACTCTATTCGTAAATACATATGTCTATTTGTAAATATCTCTACTCTTAAATATCTCTATTCTTCTGTCTACTCCTGTCACTCCTGAATAACATAATAAGGAGTGACAAAAGAATAGAGATATTTAAGAGTAGAGATATTTACGAATAAAGAAATAAAGAGTAGAATTCAGGGTTGCGACATTTTTAATGAAAAAATAATGCATTAATCATTACTTTTTTAATAGCAAATGGAAATAATTTTCATTAACCATTAAATGTTAATGGTTGATGTAAATTATTTCTATCAACCATTAACATTTTCATTAACCATTAAAAAAGTAAAGATTAATGCATCACTTTTTCATTAAAAATTTCGCAACCCTGCAATAGGGTGATGCAATCAAAATCGATATTTTTTTTCTGATTGGGTTTGATAGGTTTTAGTACTTGTCAAAAAAGTAACTCTCAGAAAATTTCAGCTTTGAAACAAAATTTCTAGAGGTCGCTCAAATGACTTGATATTATTTTCGATTTTGACCAACGATCATGATCTAGAAATAACGATTTTTCCGTGTTGCAACAAAAAATATAAGTGTTTAATGAAGCAGTGATTCACCCGAAATTGAGGTCCTTCAAAAAAAATAAGTTAATTGGCGTGCAGGCCACTCGGATTTTCATTATCATTTTTTTTTTTTTCAAGGACCCAAATTTTGGGTGAATTATTGCTTCATTAAATACTTATATTTTTTGGTGCGACAAGGAAAAATCGAAATTTCTATGTCATGATCGTTAGTAAAAATCGAAAAAAAATATCAAGTCATTTGAGCGACCTCTAAAAAATTTTTTTTAAAGCTCAAATTTTGGGAAAGTTACTTTTTCGACAACTACTAACAGCTGTCAAACCCAATCGAGGAAAAAAAATTATTTAATGGTTAAAGAAAATAATTTCCATTAACCATTAACATTTAATGGGTAATGGTTAGCGAAAATTAGAGCTAATGGTTATTGAAAGTGTAAATGCATTAAAAAAAAGTAAAGTAATTATTTGCAACCCTGATAGAATTATTGTATTGCCTTTGCAATCTGCTGTGATTTTTTTTCTTGTCTTTGCTTACCTCCATCGTCGTTAATGTAAAGCATAAATATATTCATCGTGCCAACTTCCGTCAATTGATGATCATCCCCGTAGAGCCACAGTACTTGTTGCAAACCCTTTTCCGTAGCCTCTCGTTGGACCTGAATCGTTGGTGCGTAATTGCTGCCCATTTTACGATCGCCACAGCCACCTGGCCATGCCCTCGTGTAACGCGGATCAGCGAGTAAGGATATTCCTTCGTCAGCCGCGGAGCCCTTGAAATACGAGCCCACCGGGCACAGAATAATGTAGAGGAGTGCTGAATCCGCTGCGGCTACACCTAACGTAGGCTGTATATAAAAAAAAAATTAAAACCCTCAAAGAATATATAAACCTTGGAATTTTTTCATATCGCCTGGAATGTCAACTTTCATTTAGCACAAAGATTCTGTGAAAATTCACAACATTCACTGCATCATGACGATCTCAGACCTATTTGTTCAAGATGCTTCAAATTTGTACTGGATATAGTTTATAACATATTTGATAGTATGATCAGATGATTTTTTTATATGTTCCTCCGTTTGTTGATAACAAACTTTGTAAATTGGTTTTTCAAACTTTCGCAAGAAATGTGGAATTGAACTGTCATAGTTTAAAAATATTTACTCTACAGCAAACTGCGTTCACCATTGAGAACGTAGATTGCTTTTTGTGCCACATTTTACTCCAAGTATTTTTTTCCGCTTTTACGAATTCAACTCAGGCAGCCTTCAAATGAAAAATAAAACGTCAAAATAAACTACGCATATTTTCATGAAATAGTCTCTGTGACGTCACACGCGACCCCACTGCATATTTATTAGAGCTCTTCGCAAAATTAACTTTATTTTTTACTGTTCTTAGTCATCGAGGTGCTTGCACTATATCAAGAAAAATCTATAACGCAATATTACGGCATGAGACGAAAATTTTCCATGTCCTCGAACGTTCATGAAAAAGTCACGAAATAGCGAAACATTATGAAGTTTCAGCATCTAATCGCATTACTTGATGTGGAATAATATTCTTAACTTTAAATAATATCCCTTAAAGTATTTTAGATTACCGAATTAAACTAGATTGAAATTAATAAAGTTTTTTCAAATAAGTCTATCTTGGAATGTTATTTAACTTAAATAAAAATATAGTTTCTCCTCATCTTTTTTATGACATGATTATTGTCTATTTTTTATAAAAATGGAAAAGCGAATTCTTGAAAGAGTACCCTTTTTATTTCGCTGCCAAATCTTCCAGAATTTTTGAGGGTGAAGTACGAGTGAAAGAATTAGATGAGGGTGAAAATTGAAAATTTAAAAAAATTGTTTTTGCATACACTACCCGTAAAAGTTAAGAGAGCAAGAAAAATTTCCATTTTTTTTTGTGATTTTCGACAGACTGTATTTCAGTGAAAAATGGTCGTATGGAGGTCATAAAAAAAGGATTTTGAAGCGCCAAGATTCTAGTTTTCAGATCTTTTGGTGACAAATTTTTAG
This sequence comes from Alloplasta piceator, assembly GCA_946863875.1. Lineage (NCBI taxonomy): Eukaryota > Metazoa > Arthropoda > Insecta > Hymenoptera > Ichneumonidae > Alloplasta > Alloplasta piceator. Next base: position 5,441,665 of record OX333072.1, on the reverse strand, counting down.
GAGCTACGGTTCTTACGGAATGTGAAAAATGGTGCGAAAGAAAATTTATGCAAATTTTTTACCTTTTTATTTTTGGTCCATGGGCTTGGAATTTTTTTTCTAACTGAACATTGATGGGGAGGTTAATATTTTAAGGAATTTTTACAGTTCAATGTACCCCCGATAACCCTGTAAATTTGCAGATTGATTCATTGAACGGTTTTTTCAGACCGATTGACCAAAATTTCCAAAAAAAATTAAAGGAGCAAAGTTTTTCCAAACATCGGGTCTTACAAATGAAAAATCTTACAATCTTTCAATCTTACAACCTTCTTACAAATGGAAAAATTGATTTTTTTTCGACTTTTTTTTTACAATTCTGCATCTGTTATCGGTTAAATTGGTAGAAATTTTTTTTTTCAAATTGGACAAAAAATAATGAGGTAAAAAATTTGGAAAAATTTTCTCTCCCGCCATTTCTTAAAATTTCCCAAGAACCGTAGCTCCTAAAAATGGGTGACAAAAAGATCTGAAAATTAGAATCTTGGAGCTTCAAAATCCTTTTTTTATGACCTCGATACGACCATTCTTCACTGAAATATACCGAAAATCACCGAAAAATTTGGAAATTTTTCTTGCTCCCTTAATTTTTGCGAGTAGTGTAGTAGTTTAATTTTCGACGCGTATTTATGATTGTTCTCACATCGATTCCTATGAGGGTCGGACGAATGTAGAGACTAGAAGCTTCAGAATGCGGCACCCATTCTTGATCTATACTGATGAGCCTCTGGAGACATTTTATCAGTTCGGAACCATTGAAAGTTGGCAATCCAGATCTCATTGCCGATGAGTTCATTCTCTCCATATTCATGTCGGGCCTGAATATCCTTATTTTCCCATCAACGCCACGGTACGCCTTCATTCCTTCGAATAGCTGAAAAACAATCGTCGATAAATTAAGAGGCCGTGCTCAATTTATATATGGGGCGTTCCGCACCAAACCGGACACCATTTAGCTTTTGCATCTCTGATTTTTTTCAAAATATTTTATGTTTTAGTATTGGTTGAAAGAGGTCTTCATGATTTTTTTCAATATTTTTTGTCCAGCCGTTTTCAAGATATCGATTTTTCAAAAATTAAGCTACTTTTTTTTTCAAACGCCCATAACTTTGCGAAAATGGGCCAAATGGGACGTTTTTTTCTTCAAAATTTTTGTTTTTAAACGTACTTTTGATAAGAAATATCGAAAAAAAAAATTCAAACCGTATTTCTATGAGATTTTCAAGTTTTAAAAATAAATTGTTGATTTACAAAAAACACGTACTGATCGATTTACTTAAAATTTTTTTGTAAAAAACTGTCATCCATTCCACAACTCTTAAGCCTAACGAGATAATGGGTAAACGATGGGATCTATTTTTTCGATTTTAAATTTAGCACCATTTAGCTTTTGTATCTCCGATTTTTTCAAAATTTTTTATGTTTTAGTATTGGTTGAAAGAGGCCTCTATGATTTTTTTCAATTTTTTTTGCCGATCCGTTTTCAAAATATAGATTTTTCAAAAAATATGTTTCTTTTTTTTTGTAAACGTCCATAACTTCGCGAAAAATGGGCTAAATAGGACGTTTTTTTTTCAAAATTATTATTTTTGAACGTACTTTTTATAAAAAATATGGAAATAATATTTATCTTTTTTAAATAAAATAGATATATCTTAATCATTAAATGAACGATGACCGATAATTTTTATCTGAATATACCACAATATATGATTACCGCATTAATTGCTATTTGATTATTTTTGAAATACGGTTTGAATTTTTTTTTAAATATTTTTTATAAAAAGTACGTTCAAAAACAAAAGTTTTGAAAAAACGTCCTATCTGGCCCATTTTTCGCGAAGTTATGGACGTTTACAAAAAAAAGAAACATATTTTTTGAAAAATCTATATCTTGAAAACGGATCGACAAAAAAAATTTTAAAAAATCATAGAGGCCTCTTTCAACCAATACTAAAACCAATACTAAAACATAAAAAATTTTGAAAAAATCGGAGATACAAAAGCTAAATGGTGCTAAATTTAAAATCGAAAAAAATAGATCCCATCGTTTACCCATTATCTCGTTAGGCTTAAGAGTTGTGGAATGGATGACAGTTTTTTACAAAAAAATTTTAAGAAAATCGATCAGTACGTATTTTCTGTAAATCAACAATTTATTTTTAAAACTTGAAAATCTCATAGAAATACGGTTTGAATTTTTTTTTCGATATTTCTTATGAAAAGTACGTTTAAAAACAAAAATTTTGAAGAAAAACACGTCCCATTTGGCCCATTTTTCGCAAAGTTATGGGCGTTTGAAAAAAAAAGTAGCCTAATTTTGGAAAAATCGATATCTTGAAAACGGCTCGACAAAAAAAATTGAAACAAATCATGAAGACCTCTTTCAACCAATACTAAAACATAAAAAATTTTGAAAAAAATCGAAGATGCAAAAGCTAAATGGTGTCCGGTTTGGTGCGGAACGGCCCATATACAAAAGCACACGCGCTAGCGAAAGCAGGGGGTCAAGACTCGTATCTGCTGACATCCACGAAGAGTATATTTTCAAAGCAGCTGCAACAACATTCTCGCCTGCACTCAAGTGATAATTATTTTATTTGCGAACGTATGAACGAGAGTCTCAACGCGAATATCTCTGACGCTTCAACAAGCGGGAATCCGCAAAACAATAATTTTTATTATGAACAATGGTATTTTAATTTTATTCAATACGAGATACGCTATTTGACCGGCTGATTATAATTTCCGATCGCAAAGTTACGAGCGATAAAGCTGACATTACTCAACCCGAACGTTGATAAGTTATCTACAAAAATGTCACAAGATCATTGCGGTGAGGCATCATGTTTTGCCTGTCTTTACGCAATTAAATTATTCAAACTTTAATCTTTGCTCTTGCTTCAATCATGCTTTATCAATATTGGCACATCGCTACCATAACATTCCATCTCTTCGATCGATCAGATTTTTGGTAAATGCAGATTTTTTTGTATACTTCCGAATGCGTCAATAAATCTCAACTCAAGTTATCGAGTATGTTTTTAAGTCTAAAACCCAATATTTTCTATTCATATGCTATTCAAATCCACCCGCATGTGTCTGATCAATTATCTGTAATAATCTGATGTTAGCCTCTCACCTCGACTGCGTAATGAAGGACTTTTGCGGCAGGATGAAGTACAAGATTCTCAAAGGGCGTTATTTCAGGCGCTTGCCAACCACCGAGCGCCTCGTAATAAAATACTTTGAGCATGTGATCGGTGAAATATTTTCCAAAACTGAGAGCACTGACGCTTGGTTTTGGCTGAAGTAATTGCGGCGGTGCGAATCGAACGGATAAGTCGGCGTACTGAAATTAAAAAACAAAAAAAAAGTTTGTTGAAATATCATGGAATTTATTGGATTTATTACTTTATCTCAGGATATAGTAAACATCCCAGATCAGTTCGAGTGGTATCTCATCCTCGACCTTTTATCTTTTGGAACGCTTTGCAGGAAATGATCTTTTGATCTTAAAAAATAGAATCCAGATTTTTGTACTTGTTTCTCGGGTCTTCTTGTACTTTATACCTTGAACGAGCGTTCCGACTGGATCTGCTCCTCATCTTGGATCTTTAGTGAAGAACTGAACCTTATTGTCTGCTGCAACTGGTTGATCAAACCTCCGCGAGACAAGATCTGAAAAATGATTCATTCATTGTTAAATCATTCATTGTTTATTGACAAAGTTGCAAGATAATCCTTAGAATCTTTTATGTATTCTCAATGTATCGTATTTGAGGTACTTCTTAAATTCCTCTTGCTTGAAACTTCTTTCTATGGGCAACTTCTTTATTTTTTCTATTAAATTTCAGTTATTTATAAAGATCATTTATACATATTTTAAGCATTTTGATTACGATATATTAAGAATATATACAAAATTAATAATTGAAATTCAGTAGAAAAGATGAGCGTTTATTTAACAACTTCCTTCTTAACAATGAATCATAAAGATGGGCAAAAGTTATAATCCAATCAATAGAAATCTTGTCAATTTCACTTACACGTTTTTTTCATTCTAAGATAGAATTATCCTTCCGTAGCTCGAATTATTTGAGAACTAATAACAGGATTGGGAACTAATATTTTTATTTTTTTGCAATAAAACAATTGTTTAACGATACTTGCTAATTTTCCTTGCTCTGAGAAAAATACATTCACCGGGTATTTTTAAAAAATTGACTCAAAAGTTCGAATGCAAAATTTCACTTAACCTTGTGGCGGGTTCAATCCAAATTATAATTATCGTAAGGTAATCAAACCTTAATAGGCATGCTATCTATAGATAAAGGTATAAATGTGTGTAATTATGTAATATAATTATATAGTGAGGTTAGATAATTCGGGTTTGTTTTATAAGCACCGCACAAAAACGGAGTGTAAAATCGAACGAAAAAGAAAAACAAATAAAACGAATACACGCATTATGATTTAAATCCATCATGGACTGAAAAAAAACCTATAATTATCAAATAATACCTTGAGGCTCAGCAGTTTCATGCTCGAAATGGTATTCTTTGCACTGAATGATCATAGCGACGAATTTGTTTTCGAATTTTTTTTTCAGGTTATGTTATAATGCTCAAAGTGAAAATAGAGGACGCGTGACAGGGGTTAATGCGACGATGCGACACTGTGGGTCATGCGGCCGGTAACAGAAGCTTCTTGTTTCTTCTTGTCGTCTGTCGGTAAAAATGGCCTTTTTTTAGATAAAGTTCTGCTCGTAAAACATTTCGGCAATTCTGCTGTTATTGCAAAGTTAACCACAAAATTCAAGTGTACACAGAAACTTAATGGAGGATCCAAATTGAGGATGCAAATACGTAAGTTTCACGATTTATCATTTATATTGAAAATTATTTAGTAATGTCCGCGGAGAGATTGAAGTTTTGTAAATTACATACATGTAATTTACAAAACTTCAATTTTTAAATTATAATTTTTAAAACAGCGCTGAATTCTCTATCATCTTACTTATAGGCTTTAATTTGGAATCTCAGAGTGATCCCAAGCCTATTTCTTCAAATTTAATTTATCTTCAATCTTAATAACACCCGAAGCTTCTTTATTTCAATTTAATAACGATCGTCCTTGTCCAATGAATAAATTGCAAACTCTAATTACTCCGTGGGCATATTTTTCCAATTTTTTTGTTAAATCATGTAGTCTTTTTTGCTTTTTGCCTGTCAAAATTAATGTTTCATGAATTCAGCAAGTAATCTTAGAATTTTCAATCAAAAGGAGTTGTTATTCGATGTTATAACTCGGTTAAAAAAAAAAATGAAAGGTAAATTAATAAATAAGGTTTTAATCAAATTCGTAAACAATGAATACGGACATGAATGCTTCTCTGCAAATTTACAGAGTCGGTATCAAGCAAAAAACGAAACAAGAAGATCCAACTCAAATTAAAAATTTAACTTTCCAAGGTCTGTGTTAAAATATGGTTTGATTAGCGTATCTCAAATGAATTAATTTTTTTTTTTTTATCATCCAAGAATCAAGAATTCTTTAATCAAGGTCCACATTGGTTTGCACTGACTTTTTCTGTTGAAACACGTGTGCAAACAATTTTAAAAATCTTCATACTGAACATTATGGCAAAGACAATCTTATCAGGTGTTTCCTCTCTCTGTACATTCATCGTGCATTGTCGCTTATGCAGAAAATATTAAATCAAAATAAAGTTTAGACACCTGTATAAATTGCGATAAAAATTTGATCAAATAATAGTGACGTATCCCTTCGTTAGTCAATCATGGCCTGCAAACTAGGAAGAAATGTAAAATGGGGAAGAGAAATGAAGGAAGCAAGAGCACTTTCCACCATGGGCCTTTTTGCTCCACTTTTTTTTACTTCCGCCTTAATCAATCGTCCCTCAACTTCAATCCTCTGGATACGAGTTTATACAAATAAGGAAGAAATGTTTGGAATTTATCTGAGTCTCGCCTGAAGAATTCTTTCTGAAATTCCTCTGCACCGTAATTTGAGGCAAAAAGCTATTGTCAATTATATAATTGGGACGTTCTAAAGATACATCCCTTTTCTTCTTTTTCTTCTTCCTTTTCAGATAACTCAGCGAGTTATTGTTTTATTTTGTTTTGGGACTTAGAGGGTGGATCTAGGCATAAATCCAGATATCTTCTGCACTAAAATGCATGTTGAAGCACTAATGAGGAGAACAAAATAATATAAATAAAGAATATAATAAATACCTTGCGTCTTAGGTGAACCATGATGTTTGTTATTTATTTTTAGACGATTTGACGCACACTTTCGTTGATAATTGATGTGCAAAACTTGTCATTCATTATCCGTTTGATTTCCAGGAGTTCTCCGATGCTTCGTGCGATTAGGATGATGAAAAAAATGAGAAATCCGTGAAATCCGACGGTAGCTTGGACGGAAAGAAGACGATAAAACGAGAAACGATCGTGCACGATGGTGTCTCGTTCGTCACTGATGAGTATTCCAACGATTTTCAACCGATCCGACTGTTCCGGAACTCGGAGAGAAACATCGGCGGTTATCACGAAAACATTCGAATCGCGTTGCAATCCGGAACAATGCGGATGAAGGAAAAGAGACGTTCCTGGGCGCACAAATGAAAATTTTGTGACTTAAGAAGTCGTATTTATCATGGTCTATGCACACTTTCGATAATGATGATTATCGCGAAGAAATGTATGTGTGATAAAAGCGAAGGGAATGACGACAAAATGAGAGACACACACGGTCGAAAGAGCGGAACAATTGCTTCAATTTACTCGCCCGATCGTTCTCGAATAATGAATTTGAATCAACTATCGGCGAATATTTTATTTATCAGCGATGGGGTCCGCCCTGAAGAGGGGGCAAAGCAATATGAATATCGTATATACAGTAAAAACTTTGTTATTTCTTCCGACAATCAGTATACATTTTTTTTGAGAATAGCAGAGGGGAGGCTTTTTTAAGACTCCCTCTCTGCTTTTCCCATCCACGAATCCTGTAATCTTGAGAGGAATGTAGGGGAATAGTGACGTCAAAGTTTAAATCATCTGGAAGGGATGAGAAGACTATACTCAGCCGAATTTAAAGAAAATCGGGCATTAAAGACGTTTGTACTGTATAGATAAGAATGAGTCTCGAGACGTGTACAATAGATATATATATTAGGGCAGTTTGAGAAAAACACATTTTCTTCCAGCCCTTTTTATAGCATCTTCATAAAATATTTGAGGCAATCCACGCCATTTGATTGATTAATTGAGTTAAAAAAAAAAAAAAACAAACGGTACTTAGCAGGTATCGTTATATCTTGAAAGCATACGATTAAACAGAAAAATGTTTCAGACAAAAAAATTGCAGTTTTACATGAACTTTGTGAAAAAATTTTGTTTTGAATTTTTCGAGTTCAAAAAATGCCCGTTTTCCCCAAAATTATACAAAAATATTTTTTTTCGGTCGGTATGTCACTTTCGATTTTTCTCAAAAAATTCCAGAAAATACTCTGAAGTGTGTACAGTAACAGCTATTTTTTCTGAATGGCTCGATTGGTTGTTCCAAAGCTATGTTTTATTTTATTATTAATATTTTTTTTGTTTTTGCTCCGATAAGCTCCGAAACATTAATATTATTATTGCAGATGTTCTTTTATCTACAAATTTGAGAGAAATAATTTGGGAGAGTATGATTTTCCATAATAGTTGATTTAAAAAAAAAAAGGTAGTTAGCAAGTATCGTTATATCTTGAAAGCATACGATTAAACAGAAAAATGTTTCAGACAAAAAAGTTGCAGGTTTACAGAAACTTTGTAAAATTTTTTATTTTTTATTTCGAGAGTTTAAAAAATTTCCATTTTCATCAAAAATATACGAAAATAATTTTTTTCGATCGGTATGTCACTTTCGATTTATGTCAAAAAATTCCAGAAAATACTCTGAAGTGTGTACAATAGACACGTATTTTGTTTTGATGATTCGATTAGTTGTTCCAAAGCTATGCTCTGTTTTATTAATAACATTATTTTTTTTAGAAAAATCAATTACGATGGAAAATCATACTCTCCCAAATTATTTCTCTCAAATTTGTAGATAAAAGGACATCTGCAATAATAATATTAATGTTTCGGAGCTTATCGGAGCAAAAACAAAAAAAATATTATTAATAAAATAAAGCATAGCTTTGGAACAACGAATCGAGCTATTCTGAAAAAAATAGGTGTTACTGTACACACTTCAGAGTATTTCCTGGAATTTTTTGAGAAAAATCGAAAGTGACATACCGACCGAAAAAAAATATTTTTGTATAATTTTGTGTAAAATGGGCATTTTTTTAACTCGAAAAATTCAAAACAAAATTTTTTCATAAAGTTCATGTAAACCTGCAACTTTTTTGTCGTACACATTTTTTTGTTAAATCAAATGCTCACGAGATATAACGGTATTTTTAAAATTTTGAAATTTTGAAAAACTCGAGAAAATGCGATCCAAAAATTTCGAAAAAATTTGCAATGTGTTTTTTTTTCATATAATTAAATAATTTGACGAAATTTCCATTTTTTTGAGAGTGGACAACTTTTTAACCGTTCGAAATGGCGTGGATTGCCTCATTTATTTCTCCGGCCTGGACGATTTCTTTTCTACTGTTGAAATTTTGCAAAAATAGCGTTTTTAGGCATTAAGTAATTTGGCTACCGCAAAAAGCCTTCGTTTTTTGGATTGCTCGGTAGAAAACGAAAGTTTTTGTCAATCTCAATTCCTGTTTGATTTTTTTAGAACGCGTTAACAATTTTTTTATTTTCAAAAGCACACTTTTTTCATCAATTTTCTTCTATTATTTCATTTCTTCCCCATAAATGATAATTCAAAAATCCAGAGGCCAGATTTGACTAACTTATTTTGTCCCAATTTTCTAAATTTCGAAAAACGCTGCAAAATTACAACGTTGATGCGGCAGTATTTAAAAAATCGTACAGATTTCCGCTTGGGCAAGATCTATTTTTCAGGGAAAAGAAGAAATGGTCCCCGCGAGGAGCTCAATTGGAAAAAAACGTGTTTTCTTAGAACCACCCTAATAAATGTTGTATTCATGTATAAATATTCATATGTACACACACAGGCATATACATCCATATATTATTGACATCATGTAATATCCAATGTTAAACGAGAGCGATATAGAGGAAGACCCGACGAAAGTGGAGTTGGATGAAGAAAAGGAGGTGGGACTGCTTTTCTTCCTCCCGCTTTTTTCATATCGCCCTACGACTCGTTAAATCTATGTGCACATGCCACATTGACTCGTCAGATACGTCTTATCGCATATAAATATTAAGTATATACAATATATAACATTAATACATGTACCAAGATCGAAACGTATGACGATAATGAGGGGCGCATCGAGAAACGATTGCGACAGGTTACGAGGGACAAAAAGAGGGGTAAATAGCGTGAGGAACTCTCGGTTGGGAGAGGGAATACCAAGTGATAATGGAAGTTCATTCTCTTTAAAAGATAACAAGTTCCCATAAATATAAGTATATAAGTATCTATATGCCCGTTAAAAACACTTTAATGTATCCCAGCTGCCCGATTTTCAGAATTATTTATTCAACTATATGATTGACATTTTGAGCGGTCAAAATAATGTTAAGTAAATTTTCCTGGAATGGTGAATGTGCAATGATCGTCGGATGAAATAACAAAGACATTCGCGTCGATTTATTTTATGTATAAAGAATTTTGAAGGAATTAATGAATTTTTAATAAATTCTCAATTAGTTTTGTAATAAAATAAAATAATTTTAAGTAAATTCTCCTGGACTTTGTATACATGCAATGATCGCTAGATGTAGATTTAAAAAAAAATAATAATTTTCATTTAATTCTTATTTACTTTTGGGAAATTAAATGCATAAGACATTTTGAGTAACCAAAATAATGTTGAGTAAAATCTCTTGGACCGGTATAAATGGAATAATCGTCAATAGTATACAGTGTAAATAATTAATTAGTTTTTTTTACAAAATTCTTAATTAATTTTGTCAAATTAAACGCACAAGATATTTTGAGCGGTCAAAATAATATTAAGGAAATCCTCGTGGAACGGTATACATGTGCAATCTGGTCGTCAGATGAAATAACAGAGACACTCGCGTCGATTTATTTTATATGTAAAGAAACGATTTTACCGGTAGTTCGTTATTTATTTTCGTCCATAATTAATCGAACGAATGCAAATGAGTTTTGGACGTCGAATGAAACAACGTAGAGAAAGAGAAACGACAATGACATCACCGATCCAGAATAATTTGTCACTGGCCTGAATTTCATTTTTTAGCCAGCGACTTTTAGAAAGATTCACTTTGTCACAAGCCGTTTCGTTTTTAATTGTCTTAAATTTGTTAGTCTGAATATTTAATTATTGATCAGCAACTCTTGATTGCGCGATTTTCCTCCGATTCTACAGTGCTGTTTGTTAAATATATTATTGACAAGTACATATATGAGGCATTCCACGTCACGTCAGAAACCTTATTTTTTGAAATTGCCAAAAATCGCACACAAATTTTTAGAAAGCAGTTCTAACTATCAAGAAAATTTGTAATTTTTTTCAGATTTTTAAATTACATTTTTTACCTAGAAAAAAATACAAAAAATTTGTTTGTCTCATTTTGTAACTCGAAAATTATTCATCGTACGAAAAAAAAAGTAGAACATAAAATTTAGAATTTTCAACGTGCTTTTCACTTACATTTTTTACAAACTCCTCCGAAAGCTCTATATGCCATTTTCGGAGCAAATAATGTTTTGATATTTTTTTAAATCAAAATTGACATCTTCGATTCGTCTGTAGTTTCAACAGTATTTTACTTGATATATTTACAGACTATAAAAAAATTGGCGTAGTGGAGAATCCATTATTTCAAATGCATTTTTATTGATACAATCTATCATTATACAGTGATTTAATGAAATAGTGTGGATATTGATATTTTATCATTATTAATCGTAGACAGGGAAAAATAATAAAATGATCTCGTTTTGATACTGCGAAGATGATTCCATGAACAAAGCAGTATCATTGCTTCATTCCCAAAAATCATGCCCAAATCGAACTAAAAAAGTACTCATTGGCCACAGAAACGTCGGTTTATCCAAAGAGGGTAAATTAATTCTTTTTTGCAATCGAGAGACGTGAGTAGCCTTTGACTCTAATTTGAATAGACTTTATCGGTGTCCATGGGTCCATTGATAAAGTTTATTAAAATGTACAAAAAGCTATTTAGAAAAATAAAAATGAAAAAAGTTGAAAAAACTAAAAGTTAAAAGTTAAAAAGTACATAAAATAAACAACAATGTGGGCTTTAGAAAATATCTATAGATAGTCTCAACCCTGTCAATGCACAGCGAAATTTGTGTATTCATTTGGGATGAAAAACGCATGGGAAGGAGTGGATTCTCCACTGAGCCTATTTTTGTATAGTCTGTAAATATATCAAGTAAAAAACTGTTGAAACTACAGACAAATCGAAGATGTCAATTCTGAGAAAAAAAATATCAAAACATTATTTGCTCCAGAAATTGCAGATAGAGCTTATGGAGGGGTTCGTAAAAAATTTCAGTGAAAAGTACGTTGAAAATCCTAAACTTCATGTTGTACTTTTTTTTCGCACGATGAATAATTTTCGAGTTACGAAATGGAACAAGAAATTTTGTTGTATTTTTTTCCGGCTAAAGTATGTAATATAAAAGTTTGAAAAAAATCGTAAATTTTCTTGACAGTTAGAACTACTTTATAAAAATTTGTATGCGATTTTTGGTGATTTCAAAAAATGGGGTGGCTGACTTGACGTGGAATGCCTCATATATACATTATATATTGACAAAATATTATTGACAATGCAAACATTCAATTGTTACAAAGATTTACTGCACTATTTGGAGAATATCTTGATTGGATTTAGTATTATATTGATTATTGATAATCTATACTTCCATCAATTGGGCAGATTCGGAGGCATTTCAGAGACACCCGGTCTATATTGTTTAACATTTACAGTGAAAAAATGCCATTTGCGTATGAAAGACGCGAAGAATTATTTCAGACGTCTTTGCGACTTCTTAAAATTTTTATTGTGTGCGTGAGGCTGCTTGCCACGAAAAATATTTTGGTTCCAATACTGTGCAAACATTGCCTACGTACGAGCAATATTGTTGTTAGTAAAGACATATTTTCCGGAGGGAGGTGGAACGTCACTGAGACATTTGTTTGATTTGATCTGATAACACTCGATCGGATGATTCGATGATACGCCTATTTTTATTCTGTACACATTTTCCTATTTCATGTTTTTGGGCTCTTTCTAAGCGACCATTACGAAATATCGTTCATTCAAAATCGAGAATGATAGCAGATTTTTAATTATAGAATTATGGATTTACAAACTTAAAAAATCACTTTGCAAAAAAATATCCTTCAGTGATCCGCTTTGGCGTGTATTTATTTTCACATGAAAAGCTTATTTTTTTGAATTTTTGCAATGCAAAATAAATTCATGATGTTCAAAAATACAATTTTCCAAATTCAATCTTTCAAAATTCAGGGTAATGTCAATTTAATTAATTGATCATATTACAATTGATTTATGTGGATTTATGAATTTGAAATTAATTTGATAAAATGTATGGCATCTTTTTCATAATTTGTTTGGGCGATTACAAATTAAAATGAATTAGAAATTAATTTGATAAAATGTATGGCTTCTTTTTCACAATTTGTTTTGGCGATTACAAATTAAACATTCTGATAAAAAACTTCAGAATAAAAATTCGATTGCACAAAACTCGATAAACTGTAAGATTCACAAAATTCAATGTCATTCTTGGTTTAAACTTGAGTTTCTTTTCAATGTACGTTTTCATCTAAAAAAAAACATCCTCATGGCCTGAAAGCGTTTTATGTCAAGGATATTTTATTTCAACATAATAATTATTTTTCTTGTTGCATTTTTATCATCACTGAAAACATTTATTCCGCGCTAACTCGAGTGTATGACGTGTACTTATCAATTGTTTTCTTTACGTATAAAATAGTGTGATATACATAATGAACAAATGAACTTGAAGATTAAGGGGAAGAAAATAGTTCAGATAAAATGCTTTAAAAACACTGAGTGCGCCTTCGTCATTCTTCGATATGTGACGTTAAACAATTGCTAATAGAGAATCGAACCAAAGTTTATTCGAAAAAGTGAAATTACAGATCCAACGTTTCTTTAAGGGGCTATACCAGTGTGACAAGCATTAGCCTCTTAGCAGGCATTTTTCGAGGAAGAAGGTGTATCGTATGGGCGAGGCATAGCAGATTAGCAATTTTTATGGTAAATATAATTTTATCTAGCAAAAATTGATAGTTGAAACTTAAACCCGTTTTTCTCGAAACGACATTTTTCAAAATTGCTGACATCGTAACTCAACGAGAAATTGACCGATCGACTTCAAATTGAAACTGAGTATTCTTGAATATATTTACTATACAATGACCTACGATCGTTTTGATTGGTTGAAAATTGTAAATTTGGCATTAAAAAAACGACCATTTTTTTACCCCAAAAATCGACACTTTTTTTTTCAGAACTACGCCATTTTGTTAATTTTTGATATTTTTCAAACATCCTAGGTCATTGTATAGGAAATACCTTTAACTTTAATAACCTTTTTGAATTTTTTCGTTTCAGCTACTCATTCGGCCGGAATCATGTCAGCAGTTGGGGAACTTTTTTTTTGGCACCTCCGAAGACAGCACATAACTCCGTTATTTTTCAATATTTTTGTAAAAAAAAATCTTAAAATATAGCTGAAAATATACCTTATTATGTCGAAAAAACTTCAAAACATACTATCGAGTACTTTCTTTTAAAAAAATTTCAAAAAATCGCCTAATTTTTCATGGGTTACACTGGTATAGCCCGTTAACAGATTTTCTAGCTCCTTTTTTTCACTTTATCTGAAAATTTCTCCTGATAACGTGGTTTTTAGGTTCAATCGAGTGTCTGATAAGAGAAACACTTTATACAAATGAAATTCCTCATCATATCTTCCATAAAATCGGTTCAGTTAAATTTAGGATGTACATCGAATCGGTTCCGCACCAACATTTTGTCAAACAATTCAAGCTGCACATTATTTATTTATATATGGATATTGGAAAAAAATACGTATATGCATAACATCTAAATTGTTGCGTCGGTCATAAGAAACTTTTAATTACCAAACGATTTTGTCAGACAGGAAAAAAAATACTGCGTACAATAATTTTCTCATCCGTGTATTTTTTAAGACGTACGAGCGTTGAAAAAAAAACTTGAAGTTCCAAACATTCGGACGAAAAATTGATGGGATAACTTTATGGAAATAGTGGACCCCGTCGATTTTTTGGTAAATTGTTTTGAATAACAAAAGTTTTTTGGGGATTGTTTCTCAAGTATATTGGTTTTTCGTTTGTTTAAATAAATACATTTGTCGTTTTTCCATGCAATTGTAGCTTAGCTTGCCTCTGCCTTTAGCCTTGGGACCGTGTACAATTTTTAAAAAATCAGGGATTAGCTCAAACGATCAAAATTTCGGATTTTAATATTTCAATTCATAGCTTCAAGTTGAAATAAACTTTTGAAAAATTTTCAAGGTCATACATTGATAATATTGTTCGAATTTGGGCGTGAATATACGGCTCCAGGTCGATGAAACGGAAATCGTGGGCCGTTTTATCACGTCTGTACTTTTGAGGCTTCAAGATCGAAGGTCACGGGTAAACTCGTTCAATCCGATAATTACGCGTATTTCGTTGCCTGATTTTCATCATCAATCACGCAGATGTTTAAAAAATTCTCGCGTTCAGCTCTGTTGTATCATTAACAATAATAATAATGTCATTTAATTCCGATGAATAATTCAACACGTTTTTACTCGTCGCTTTTTTTTCCTCGAGGATATCTCATTCAGGATTACAACGGAGCGGAATTTCGGGGCCTCGCTATTGTTCGATTATAGGAGCATGTGATTAGTAAGACAATCGAGTTTTTGATTCGACCCGCCGCTCGCCAAATGACCTCGATATTCGATATTTTTCGGGGCGTTTGCTGTCGAATAATTTTTCAATGAAATAACCAATTCAATCATTTCCTCAAGAATATGAGGAGTTCTTTTTCAACCGGGCCACTTTTTTTTTCATTCTCTCCAATTTTTTTCAAAATCTGCCAGTTTGAAACATTAGTCAAAAGGAACGTCTGTGATTTTTTAAAGATTTTTTTAGGCGTCCGTTCAGGATTTTCAATTTTTCATTATGAACACTGTATCTCAAAAAATATTCATCAAACAAAAAAAACCATGAGAATAAAAACTGATTCATTTTTTCCACTTTATCGAAAAAAATTAAAATTAAAATTTTTCTGCATTGAGAAAATTGAAATTTGGCAAAAAAATGAGAATAAAATTTTTTTAAACCTAATCACACACTTTTAATTTCGGTACAAATTTTACATGATGTCTGTCATTGGTTAAAGAGTCTGCGAAAAAAATTTCAGAATGGCACCTGCAATGGTTACGATGAAAAAAAATAAAAACCCTGCGAAATCTATATGCGGTTATGAGATTTCAGAGTTTTTATTTTTTTTCATCGTAACCATTGCAGGTGCCATTCTGAACATTTTTTTGCAGACTCTTTACCCAATGATAGACATCCTGTAAAATTTGTACCGAAATCGAAAGAGTGTTATTAGGTTAAAACAAATTTTATTCTCATTTTTTCGCCAAATTTCAATTTTCTCAATGCAGAAAAATTATGATTTTAATTTTTTTCGATAAAGTGGAAAAAATAAATAAGTTTTTGTTCTCATGTTTTTTTTTGTTCGATGAATATTTTTTGAGATACAGTGTTCGTAATGAAAAATTGAAAACCTTGAACGGACGCCTAAAAAAATCTTAAAAAAATCACAGACATGGCTTTTGACTAATATTTCAAACTGGCAGATTTTGAAAAAAATTGGAGAGGATGCAAAAAAAAGTGGCCAGGTTGAAAAAGAACTCCTCATATATAAATATCGACGTTTTTTTTAAAGCTCCAGCGTTTTGTCAAAATGCGTTTGAAAATTGGCAAAAAAATGAAATATTTCTAAGCTATTGAAATTCATGTTGTCCTGAAGTTTTTATTCCTCGAGGTACAAAGATATATTCCTTCCTCCGAGAATCTCACATTTCTCAATTTAATTTTGAAAATTGTCAGCATCCGTTGTGCTATAATAAAGGTTCGATTAAGTAAACAGCTTTTTTTCGTTTGTTAACAGCTCGACAGAGAATTTCTCAGTCTGTGACAACAACGTCGACATATCCCGAGTGAAAATATTTTGAAAAATCAAGTGTCGTATGACTTTTCGCATCAAGATATTTTTACCCAAAAGTGAGGGAAAAAAGCGCCCAATTAATTTAATTTCCAAAAGAATCGCAAATATTGTGCGGTTCAAAACAAATTTCTAGTTATGATACACAATGAAAATACCTTCGTTGCATTTCCATTGAATTGTATAAATTCGAAAAAGCAAGTGTATATTCGCACCTCGAGTGTAAAAAAATTATCGACTCCCGATCTAAAATCGATCGGTTATTAAATATTTCCAAATATATATGAATATTTCGCGCGTATCACGAATATGTGATTTATACTGATTAATACTATTGTGCAATACATGCATTGAATGTGAATATATAAATATAAATATATATATATTAGGGTGAATCGAAAAAATTAAAAACCGTTGGCTACCCTCAAAAATCAAAGATATCGCTGAAGTAAAGGTCTCTGTGCAACGGTTCGATTTTTTGAAGTTTTGTAGAGGGCGCGCAGGACATTCAAAAACGACATTTTTAGCGTTAAATTTACTATATCACTCATAAACGAAAACAGATCATTCAAAAAATTCTAAATTTTTTATATAAGGTGCCCGGATATGTACTCTTTCAAACCCATATTTACTGAACATTAACAAATGTTTCATGTATTCGAAAAAAAATCTCTGAAAATCAATAGTTTCACTATTTTTCAATTAATTGTATCATAACATATTGATTTTTTCTTCCAACACGTTTTTGTATTTCTACCATCTTTTTTCTTGTAAAACTCGGTATCAGTATTCCTTAAAATGCGAAAATAAATATTTATTTGGGAAATTTTCATATTTAAAAAGATTTATTTTTTAGCAATTTTCGCATTGTAAGCAATACTGATACTTAGTTTTACAAGAAAAAGGATGGAAGAAGTACAAAAACGTTTTAGGAGACAAACATCAATATAATTAATTGAAAAATAGTGAAAATATTGATTTTCAGAGATTTTTTTGAGAAGATATGAACCATTTGTCAATGTTCAATAAATATGGGTTCGAAAGAGTACATATCTGGGCACTTTATATTAAAAAATTCAGAATTTTTTTAACGATCTGTTTCCATTTATCAGTGATATAGTAAATTTCACATGGCGTTTTTGAAAGTTCCGCGCGCCCCCTAAAAAAAATTCAAAAAATCGAACCGTTGCACAGAGACCTTTATTTCAACGATATCTTTGATTTCTGAGGGTAGCCAACAGTTTTTGATTTTTTCGATTCACCCTAATATATATATGGGGGAAAACGCGTGTCTTTTTCATGGCGTGAACCTGACCATTTTTTATTTGGCCGAACCTTTGCTTATTTCATCGTCTGACCCCAAAATCAACTCTCAAATTTTATTAGATTTTTTGGAGCCACCATAGCGAAATGCTAGACCATAGAATATTTTTGACTTTGGAAAATATTTAATTTTCAATCGACGATATCTCTGTAGCGGTTAATCGTATCGAAAAGAATACAGGGGGCTTCATTTTTCGTTTTGAGTCCATATTTTAATAAAAAAATTGTCCAATTTTTTTAAAGCAAATTTATGCCGCCAAAATAATATTGAAAAATTAAAATCACGATGCCCAGACCCCCCCCCCTTCGAATTTTAAACAAAAATTCTCAAAAATACTAGAATCCATTACCAACATTTAAAAAAAAATCACGATGGGATCTCTAGCGGTTTGCGAGATATTAATTTTTTAGTATTTTATTTATTTGTTGTTCATCAATTTTTGTCTATCTGTTAATTAATTTGGGATTCGAATGGTATAAAAGAAGTAGAAAAAAAATAATGTAAATCAATAACCCATACACATGTTTTGGTAGAATATTTTACTCGTATATTCAATTTAATACTTGTATAAAACACTCGATTAATTTTTTTTTCAATTTCAATTTCTAATATGTTAAAAATATGTTATACTCGTATACACGTTTTTTTATTCTCGTTTTTTCTCGGATATTTGGCATAATAAAAATTAAAGCATAATTAAAAAAATTAAATATCCGAGAAAAAAACGAGAATAAAAAACGTGTATCCGAGTAGAAAATACTTTGAACATATTAGAAATTGAAATTGAAAAAAAAAAAATTCAACGAGTGTTTTATACAAGTATTTAATTGAATATACGAGTAAAATATTCTACCAAAACATGTGTATGGGTTATTAATTTACATTATTCTTTTTTACGATTTTTTTTACGCTATTCGAATCTCAAATTAATTAACAGATAGACTAAAATTGATGAACAAATAAATAAAATACTAAAAAATTAATATCTCGCAAACGGCTAGAGATCCCATCGTGATATTTTTTTTAAATGTTGGTAATGAATCCTAGTATTTTTGAGAATTTTTGTTTAAAATTCGAAGGGGGGGGGGGGTTGGGTATAATTTTTTTATTATACGCTATGGTGGCTCCAAAAAATCTAATAAAATTCGAGAGTTGTTTTTGGGATCAGACGATGAAATAAGCAAAGTTTCGGCCAAATCAAAAATGAGCAGGTTCACGCCATGAAAAAGACACGCGTTTTCCCCCATATGTATCTTTGGTAAGCTTCACCAGTGCGGCAGTCTCGATGCATCGCCAATTCGAGACCATTTATCGCCATACAATCAACGGCGCGAGACGTTCCGTCAATCTTTGATAATTTCTCTCCAATTCTCGCTGATAATCACGCTGATCGGGCCCAATGAGATTTTTGTTTCTTCGCAGAGCGTCCAGGCATTTTTTCGAGAAATCCTTGAAGCACAAGCGCAACTTGTGCTGCAATCTCGACGGTTGTGCATTCTGCTCGCGAACGCCGGACAAAAATACGACGGCAACTTCGGCCGGTCCTTGATTAACGGTCGTCCCGATACAGCCTTGAAGTACCATCTGCAACATTTTTGCATCCGGCGGTTCTTGCGCCGTAGCTGCGGCAACCTCGGCAGTTTTTTTCTGGATATCCTCGATCGCGACCTCAATCGGGCTCAGTACAATCTGCTTCCTCGCCACGACTCGAATTCTCGTTTTCAAATACGGAAAATGCGTGACAACGGTGAGAATGGTCTTTCGTTTGCACTGTTCCCGAAGTTCACCGTGAGCTTTCCCGCCCGGTGTGAATGGAGTAGCGTAAACGAACCTTTCTGCAAATACAAATACATCAAATGGAAAATTGATATCTTCAAACCAAAGAACAAAACGCAATTTTTCTTCGTCAGGAAGAAAATAACGGATACTCACTTATGTTGAAATTGCGATGAAAAACGGTCGGTCGATTTCTAAGTTCGTGGGGCTCGAAGTACGGTTCAACGTAAGTTATCTGAACGTACGCTTTGTCGGCCTCGAGTTTACTCGGATCAACGGGATTCGAATCTTTGATTATGACGATATTATCAGCGCCGAATCTCTCGGCGTAAAAATTCTCGAGGCGTGAAAATATCTCCGGTAGCTTCGTCAACGTTGGCTCCTTGTAGACGAACTCTTCACCGGCTAAATCGCCGAAACGAGCGCCGTAAAAACCGACCCTGAAGTACGTACCGAATACGCGTTTTCCGGACAGCTGCTCGACACGAGTGTAAGCCTCGTGAAGTTTTCTGAAAAAATTGCAATGTGACGAGGACGAATCGTTTATTTTTTTTTCCAGAAATCTCACGAATGGAGCTTCTACGTAAAAAAGTACATAGTTTGGCAGAGACGTCACGTACCCATGAATATTTGCCAATTTTTTATAATCGTGAGCACTTTCGGCAATTGGCAATAAAACACGATAAACGTCCGGTATAGCCTCGTACATGCCAGCGGCGTGGAAAGAGCTGGCAGCGTGCTCGAGCAAACCGGCCAAGCCGCTCTCGGAGAAGTCAGGACCGAGACAGAGACCCTCTTCTCGTCTCGCGAGTACGTCATCGCCGACGGCACTTTCTTCCAGAGCGTTTGGGGTCACCGGACTCAGAGCAACCGCACCAACGGGACGTCCTCCACCACCTGGCTCGAGAAGATGAAGATATTCGGCAACAAGAGCCGCACTGTGTACCAAACACATTGCAGCTTCTGTATGATTCTTTCTCTCCATATGCTGTTGGGCCATATTCGCCAGCCAAGTTAATCTCAGGTCCGGCGATCCTTGATAGCCCTTTGCGATTCTGCGATAATTTAATAATATCCTTGTACTACCATTAACTTTTAATGGTTATCGGAAATAATTTTCATTAATCATCAAAATTTAATGGTTAATGGTTAATGGAAATTGTTTTCATAAACCATTAAAATTTAATGGTTAATGAAAATGCAATTGCATTATGCATTATTTGCAACCCTGCCCATTACAATGTAGTGTGTAATAGAAAAAATTTCTATTACCCATTGCAATGAAATGTGTAATGGACAAAACTTTGATTGCAATTTTGGGAATGGAAAAATATAGATGAATAAATTATTGCAGTTTTGCATTACATTTTATTGACTTAGGACTTAGATTTTTAGAATTATAATGTAGATGTTTTTAAAATTTAAAGTGAAAATCTAAGTCCTAAGTCTATAAAATGTAATGCAAAATTACAATAATTTATTCATCTATATTTTTCCATTCCCAAAATTACAATCAAAGTTTTGTCCATTACACATTACATTGCAATAATAATATAGATGCTTTTTACAATGTAAGGTACCTGAAAATCTAAGCCCTAAGTCAATAAAATGTAATGCAAAATTGCAATAATTTATTCATCCATATTTTTCCATTCCCAAAATTGCAATCAAAATTTTCTCCAGTACACATTACATTGCAATGGGTAATGCAATTTTTTTTTTATTACACACTACATTGTAATGAGCAGGGTTGCAAATAATGCATTATTATTTTTAATGCAATTGCATTTTTATTAACCATTTTATTAACCAATGTTTAATGGACATTATTTCCACTAACCATTAAATTTCATTAACCATTAAAATTTGCAACCCTGCCCATTATAATGTAGTGTGTAATAGAAAAAATTTCCATTACCCATTGCAATGTAATGTGTAATGGACCAAACTTTGATTGCAATTTTGGAAATGGAAAAATACAGATGAATAAATTATTGCAGTTTTGCATTACATTTTATTCACTTAGGACTTAGATTTTTAGAATTATAATATAGATGCTTTTTAGAATTTAAGGTGAAAATCCAAGTCCTAAGTCAATAAAATGTAATGCAAAATGGCAATAATTTATTCATCTATATTTTTCCATTCCCGACACTGCAATCAAAGTTTTGTCCATTACACATTACATTGTAATAATGATATAGATGCTTTTTACAATTATAATATAGATGCTTTTTAGAATGTAAGGCACCTGAACATCTAAGTCCTAAGTCAATAAAATGTAATGGAAAATTGCAATAATTTATTCATCTATATTTTTCCATTCCCAAAATTGCAATCAAAGTTTTGTCCATTACACATTACATTGCAATGGATAATGCAAATTTTTTCTATTACAGACTACATTGTAATGGGCAGGGTTGCAAATAATGCATTACTTTTTTTAATGCAATTGCATTTTTATTAACCATTAACATTTAATGGTTAATGGAAATAATTTTAATGGTTAATGGAAATTAATTTCATTAGCCATTAAAAAAGTAATGGTTAATGTATTACTTTTTCATTAAAAATTTCGCAACCCTGTCTCTGATAATGATATTATTTGTTCAAAATTATTCAATTGAAAATTCTATATTTGCAGAAGTTGATATTGCTCAGTCAAATATTTAAAATGATATGTCGAAAACGATGTACCTATACATGAGATCGAGCAACATTTCAGGGTCTTCCTGAAATTCCTTCATCTTCACGGTGTCGGATAGAATCATATGAAGATTGAACAGCAGATCCTTGACTTGTTCGGGAAAACTCGTGTCCGCTAATTCGGTGTCTCTCTCGGCGTATACGAGAACGGTTTTGAGGGCTCGACGAAGTGCACCCTCGCTCGGAGCTCTGCCACGACCGACCAGAGCCGACAGCGACGTCGTAACTTGCATCTTGACCCTCGCGAAATTCTGGAAATTTCGTCAACATCAATAAAACGCGTGAAGGGAAGAAATAAGAGATTCTCAATGATGGAAGATGAAGATGATTAACTGCGAGGTTCGATATTTAGGGAATTAAAAAAAAAAAAAAAAAACGATGAAGCTAAAAAAAGAAAATACCACTTCGCTCCAGTCATCCTTTATTTTATCTTCATTACTAAAAATAGAAGATAATTTTGAAACTCCTGATATTTCCTACTTTGACCCAAAGGCTAATTTCTTTTTTTTGAAATTTAATGCTAAGTAAAAAAAAAAGAGAAATGTCAATACGTACGTTGCCAATTTCGAAGTTTTGTCTCATGAGCAGATACAAACTGGCCGCAGCGTGACTCCTGATTGCGCTCAACGGTGAGCTGCATCTCGTTAAAAGAGTCAGACACAGATCACCGCAGCGTTCGCTCTCCTCGTCGAAAAGTGCACTGTGATACTTGAAAACTAGAGCGCGTTGAGTATTGAACATGTGTTGCAGCACCGACGTGCTCTGATTTCGCGCCAAAGCGCGCAAGAGAACCTTCAGCACAGCGCCCACAACGGCACCTGTAAAATCGTACGATTATCCCGTTCACGGATTAATACATTTTTAAAACATAAATAAATAAATAATGAACAGATAATTTTTTTGCATGCACAAATTGCCTCTATAGCAGGGGTTTTCAAACTTTCCAGCCTTAGGGCCATATTGATTACTTCAGTATGTTCCAAGGGCCGAAACCGTTTTCATCTTACAACAAAAAGCCATTAGTTCCCTTGTAGAAAAAAAGAATCTTTGAAAAAATCTTGAAAAGAATGACGGATAGAATTCGGAGCAAGATTCTTTCCAAGATTCTAAGATTTTTTTCAGATTCTTTCAAAGATTTTTTACAAGAATCTTTTGTCGCATATTGGACGAGAATGTTCTGAAGAATCTTTGGAAGAATCTATAAAAAAATATTTAAAAGACTCTATCAAAGATTCTTTTCAAGATTTTTCCGAAGATTCTTTTAAAGATTATTTTGAAGAATCTTTTGTCGCATCGGACGAGAATCTCTCGAAGAATCTTTGAAAGAATCTTGGAAAGAATCTTAAGAAGATTTGTGGATAGGATTCGATGCAAGATTCTTTTCAAGATTCTTCCAAAGATTCTTTCCAAGACTCTAAGATTCTTTTTAAGATTTTTAAAAATATTGTTTCATAGATTCTTCTAAAGATTCTTCGGAAGATTCTCGTCCGAATCGAGAAAAGATTATTGGAAACAATGTTTCAAAGAATCTTTGAAAGAATCTTAAAAAGAATCTTTCAAAGAATCTTACTCCGGATCCTATCCGTGATTCTTTCTAAGATTCTTGGAAAGGATCTTGAAAAGTATCACAGATAGGATCTGGAGCAAGATTCTTTCCAAGATTATAAGATTCTTTCCAACATTTTAAGATTCTTTTCAAGATTCTTTCCAAGATTCTAAGATTCTTTCAAAGATTCTTTCGAAGATTTTTTTGAAGCTTCTTCGGAAGATTCCCGCCCAATCCGACAAAAGATTCTTGGAAATAATCATTAAAAGATTCTGAAAAAAATCTTTGAATTGAAACGAATCTTAGAATCTTGGAAATTCTTTCCAAAAATTCTTTTTGAAAGAATCTTGCTCCGGATCCTATCCGTGATTCTTTTCAAAATTCTTTCAGTTTCTTCTCAAGAGTCTTTCCAAGATTCTTCTCAAGATTCTTTCCAAGATTCTTTCAAAGATTTTTTCTAAGATTCTTTCAAAGATTCTTTTTAAGATTCTTTTAAAGCTTCTTCGGAAGATTCCCGCCCAATCCGACAAAAGATTCTTGGAAAGAATCATTAAAAGAATCTGAAAAAAATCTTTGAATTGAAACGAATCTTAGAATCTTGGAAATTCTTTCCAAAAATTCTTTTTGAAAAAATCTTGCTCCGGATCCTATCCGTGATTCTTTCAGTTTCTTCTCAAGAGTCTTTCAAAGATTTTTCTCAAGATTCTTTCCAAGATTCTTTCAAAAATTCTTTCAAAGATTCTTTCAAAGATTCGTTTTTTCTACGTGGGCCGGATTGATGACACTGGTCGTTAGCTGTCGCATTCCGTAGTTTGGAGACCTCGACTCTATAACATCCGTTATGTTTTAATACAGTTTTTCTCAAAACTGTATTTTCTCACCTCCACCACCGTCAGCTTGAACAACTGACTCCAAGCTGTCAAGAACTACCAGCGAAGCTTCAGCCGCCAAAGCACCCTCAATGTGTGCATCGTGTTCAACAGCTCGACCCTCGGGCTGTTCGTTGGCTCTGATAAAAAATCGAAACAAGAGTTAGAATAATTTAAATAATCGTCAAAAATTAGATGTGAACATCACATCACCATATAATTGTGAAGCCCACATGAAGCTTCCTAAGTGATAAAGTTTCTTCGTTTATTATTAAGAGTCATCAACAATTCTCTAAAACTTTTATTAATTAAGTCAAGTAACATCTACTGATAAATTTTATAATTTTGCTAATATCAAAAAAAATTGATCGAAACGTAGCTCACCGATAGGGCATTTGATCCTTGCGCCATCTGAGCTTGTCACCGCTTATTCGTTCCTTCCTTCGCAGCATCATCTCGTTCCTCGCGCTGCCCTGACCGAGTATAACGTCTTCGAGACGCGAACGAATGTCGCTCGTGGCCGCGGCTTGAGGTGGCAATCTTTTCAATGCCTTTTTGCCCTTGTACTCGAAAGCAGCAGTCGCTATGTTCAATACTTGAAGAAGACTCAGGACTCTTCGAGCGCTGAGCTCAGAGCACCATTGCGCGAGTGCCGATCTCTCGAGTCCTTTGAGCACCCACAAAAAGCACATGAGAAGATGTCTCGTGGCGTCGGAGCTCAGAGATACGCGACACTGTGAGCTAGCAGCGTCCGAAGAAGCTCCACCCGCGATAGCGAGTGCCACGGATTGCGTTATCGATGCCGTTTCATCGGGATAAACGCTCTTCTCCTTGGAATCCCAGTGATAAAGCTGCGGCAGAGCGTCCATCAGTATATTCAAAAGTGGCAGATAAAGCGCTGCGACGCGAGATTTTGCCGATTGATCGGCGTAACGTGGATCAACGTCGTGAGAACCCATCAGATACCTCACCGTGCCAATGGCTTTGTTCTGCAGCATTGGATTCGGTATTTCGAGGGTATTCGACAGATCCGACAGTACAAGACCAACGAGAAAATGTTGTTGACGGAATTCTTGACTGAGTTCGGAGAATCTGGCTCTTTCGCCAGGTACCAAGGTCGATATCAGACTACCGGAACTTCCGGTCGATGGACTCGGTGACGCCGGTGCCGAGCCCGACGTGTAACCTGTTCCGAATGGAAGATTCAAGGCAACGTAATGCTCGTGCGAACAAACGGTTCGCACGAGATCGAGCTTCAGAGCAAAAAGCGCCGCTGAATCTTGGACGTGCATCGAAGCGTCTGCAAGCGAGAGACAACTGGCGCGTAAAAGCGACAGTACGAAACCTCGATCCATCACTGACAGCAGATCGGACAAAAAATTGCCGATGCTGGAGATCAAATTGGACGCTACTCTGCCGTCTCTGCCGCAACGTATCGTCACTTCGGACGTGAGAGCTGCTATCAATGTGGCGATGTCGTCACTGAATTGCGGTGAAAAACGGCTCTTCCTCGGGCACTCGAGTGTACCGATCTCGGATAGATGAGCGACCATCGAACGAACGACGAGCTCGAAGAAGAACCACGAGTGTGTGATCGCCAATTCTCGTGCTTGGCCCGTTGACACGACCCAGTGCAAAGCGAGTTCCTCGTGCAGAAGCCTCCTCGCTGGTATACTGTTTATCGAAGGAGACTCCTGTCGCATTGAGGCGGTCCTGTCCAAACCACGAGAGTGGATCTCCATTTCCAAATCCTCGACCGGCAAATCGGGATTACTCTGAGCTCGTATGACCCCCGATGCGTGATAAACCGTCGGCAGAGAGCACTGATAAGCCGTGTATGTTGCGAGAAGCGCGTGACGACCGTGAGCGTCCAACTGACCGTCCGGTAGATTTGTTATGTTTTTCACCAATAATCCAAGCGCCTCGAATACCGTTGCAGCGACGTTCAACGGTTGGGATGGCAATGTCGGTGGTTTCACGAGCAAAGACACGAGCTGATCGAACAATTGTGGCAATGAACGAACGAGTGCCGAATGAGATGCACGAGCGAGCTCCAGAAGTGCCGATTTCAATTCCGACTCCATTCCAGCTTCACCGATTCGCGGTGGCACTTGGCCCGTTTCCAGAGAGCCGCACAGTGATAGAAATCTGAAAATGCAAGGAATCATTGATATTCATGTGGGTCATTCCATGTCCAATCGACAGAGTCGGAATCGACCCCTTTCAATTTCGATGAAATTTGGTCACAAATTTTTGTTTTTAATAAAACTAAGTTCCACCAAAGAAAAAAAATTAAAAATGTTGTTTTCGAAAGTTATGCAAGATTCAAAATTTCACAATTTTTTAAATCTCTCAAGTTTAGTTTTTAAATATCTCGAAAAATATTATAGTTACGAAAAAATCGTTTTAAGTTCATCTTGAAGAGTATATTTGTGGCTAAGAAAAAAAATATTCTGAAGAAAGTTTTTGAAAAATTATGAATTTGGAGAATTTTGAATTTTTTTAAATCGTGCAAATCCACGATCAACATAAAATTTTTGGTTCGATTTTTTTTATATTATACCTTGTACTGATCTTAAAAGATCATGAAATGTTCAGGATGCTGTGTTTTTGTTTCGAAAATATTAATTTTTGAATTCTGGTGAAACAAATTTTTTTTTTTACGTCTCAGTTAAGTAAAGTTGAGCAATCATGTAATTTTGTAATTTTCAGCAGTAAGAATTTCAATTAATGACATAAGAATGTAAAAAACGGAAACAGAATTTTGATTTGCATTTTTATTTATTTGGTAAAGCGTTTTATTAAGTTTACGTTTTAAGCGTAAACTTAATGTACATACAAAACACTTTACCAAAGAAATAAAAAGCAAATTCGATCAAGTTGAGTAAAGTCGAGCAATCATGTAATTTGGTAATTCTGGGGCAGTAAAAATTTCAATTAATGACATAAGAATGTAAAAACGGAAACATAATTGAATTCGCGTTTTTTATTATTTGGTAAAGCGTAAACTTAATATACATGTATATTACTTATACGTGTATATCGAGTTTAAGCTTAAAATGCTTTACCAAATAAATAAAAATGCAAATTAAAATTATTTTTCTGCTTTTTACGTTCTTATATCATTAATTAAAATTCTTATTGTTCAAAATTGCAAAACCACATATTTGCTCAACTTTACAACGGAGAGGTAAAAAAAAGAATTTTTTAAAATCAGAATTCAAAAGTTTTTGAAACAAAAAACACTATCCTGAAAATTTTAGGATCTTTTATAATCAGTACAAGGATATTATATTTAAAAAAATTGAACCAAAGATGTAATGTTGATCGTGAATTTACACGATTTTTAAAAATCCAAAAATTCATATTTTTGAAAGAACAAAATTCTTTCTGAAAATTTCGGAAACTTTCAAGATCAATACAAGGTATCATCTAAAAAAAATTGAACCAAAAATTGAATGTTAATCGTGGATTTTCACGATTTTTGAAGATTCAAAATTCTCCAAATTCATCGTTAAAAAAAAAATAATTCGGAATTTTTTTTTTTTCGTAGCAAGTATACTCTTCAAGACGAACTCAGAACGTTTTTTCCGTAACTATAATAGTTTTCAAGATATTTAAAAAATAAGCGTGAAAGATTTGAAAAATTATGAAATTTTGAATCTTGCATAACTTTCGAATTTTTTTTTTCCTTTGGCAGAACTTCGTTTTATTAAAAACGAAAACTTCTGATCAAATTTCATTGAAATTGAAAGGGGTCGATTCCAACACTTGGTCGATTTGACATGGAATGACACACATGGCGCCACGTCATCAAACCGGAAGAGAATAAAACTCGGATAGCGATTTTGAATTGATTGATTGAATTGATTTTGTCGAAATCGGAGAAAGGTCGAAATGAAAAAGATAGTCGCGATACCTATCAATGTACTTGTCTTGGGCATGAACACTCGATACTGGTTCCAGAATAATGGTGAAGACACCTCTGTGAGCGTCGACCCATCTTGTTCCAGGTAGAAGAACATCGGGTGCGATGTAAGAGTAATTTGCCGGCGGAGGATCCAACATGGCCGGTAAATTGAATTCACCGGATTGAAGATGTCCATCTCTTAGCAGAGGCAACCACTATAATTTTAAAGAAAAAAATACACGTTATCCAATAAATAATTATCAAATACGAGTAGTTAACAACGGTATCTACCAAAAAAGACGTCTGGAATATCGCATGATATTCAGGGACGTTCACAGTTGTTTAAATTGTTTAAGAAACGCTTCGAACAAGATCTACGATGTTTCATGTTATTTCCCCTTTAAAAAGGTAAAATAATGTTGAAATTCTACGACTGAATAAAATGAATGTATA
Organism: Alloplasta piceator; assembly: GCA_946863875.1. NCBI lineage: Eukaryota > Metazoa > Arthropoda > Insecta > Hymenoptera > Ichneumonidae > Alloplasta > Alloplasta piceator. The sequence goes on along the minus strand of OX333072.1, from coordinate 5,412,612 downwards.
AAATCGACTGTGCAAGGATGTGGATTTTCACGATTTTGACAAATTCAAAATTCTCCAAATTCATCATTTTTCAATTTTTTTTTTCGGAATATTTTTTTTTTGTAGCCCCAAGTATACTCTTTAAGGCGAACCCAGAACGATTTTTTCGTTACTATAATAGTTTTCGAAATATTTAAAAATTAAACTTGAAAAAATGGTGATTTTTTGAATTTTGGAAAAAAAATTTAATTTTTTTCCTTTGTTAGAACTTCGTTTTATGATAAAAGAAAACTTCTGACCAAATTTCATCGAAATTGAAAGGAATCGATTCCAAATATTGGTCGATTTGACATGGAATGACCCATATTCGAAGGCTTTGCACATGCAATCATCAGCAAGACACATTCAAAAGTACTTGACACTTGTACTTGAAAAAAGTACTTCAAGTAGAGAAAAGTACTCGAAATTTTCAAGTACAGTGCTTCAAGTACGGGAAGTACTTGAAAAATTTAAGTAGAATACTTGAAGTACTTTTTAAGTACTCTGTACTTGCAAGTACTGTACTTCAAGTACTTGCAAGTACTGTACTTCAAGTACTTGCAAGTACCGATTACTTTCAAGTACTACCCAGCTCTGCCTAGGATAGGCAATTCTGTGGTATTCCGCGGATCACTGGGCACTAATTTATCGTAGCTACATCTATTATTTGTACCGTATATGCTACCGCCGTCTCGACATTCGGTTGTTCGACCTTCTTCTGGCAACTTATGTGATAGAATGTGAACAGGAGATGATGCTTGGCGCTCAGATCAGCCGGAAGTCGCATCTTGACTTCGTCGTAGAAATTTGGATTTTTATTGTGATAAGATACGGACGTGAAGCATTCGTGGGTCATTTCCGGACACGATGATCTCCCGAAAATCGCTGTGAGGGCGTCAGCCTCTTGTTCCCCGCCCATTAGTTGAATTCTTACGGCAATATTGCGCGCGGAGCCGGTTCTCGAGCTAAAATTCGCTTCTTTCGGGTAAACGTAGAGCAAATTCCGATACGTCAGATCAGGGGACAATACTTCACTCGGAAATTCAAGAATTTCCTTCACCGGTCTGTTTTTCTCATCGGGATACGGTGAGAGTCTTTTGAGGTCAGGATCCAAGCATCTGGGCAATTCCTCGGGTCTCGGACTGAGATCGAGCTTCAGAATACCCGGAAGACACTTCAGTCTTTTCAAATTGGATCCGGGTCTGCGCAATTCAACCAAAAGCTTGTAAAGATCCTCGTCCCGGAGACGCTCGCTTTCCTGTTTGAAGAAACTCGACACCGTGAGAGTTATCGGCCGAAAACTGTCGAGACAATTGGCAAAATCATCCGGTGACCAGCTTCGTCTCTTGTCGGAACTTCGACGTTCGAGCGAACCCCTTCTCGTCGGTTGCTCGACCTTCTTTCGCCATTGCTCCAAACCACCGGATTTCCTGTCCAATGAACCGGCGCTTCCGGTGCTGTCGTTGTCTCCGCTGCCTCCACCGCCGATCACGCCCGAGAGATGGATAGCGGTCCATGCCAGAGGCATTCTGTAGCGACCGAGACGTTCGCAGGCCATAGCAGCAGCAGCTTTCACCTTATTGATAATGAAATTTTCATCATTTGCGTCATTCCATGTCAAATCGACCAAGGGTTGGAGTCGGCCCCTTTCAATTTCGATGAAATTTGCTCAGAAGTTTTCATTTTTACTAAAACGAAGTTCTACCAAAAGATTTTTTTTTTTCGAAAGTTATGCAAAATTCCAAAATTTCAAAATTTTTTAAAATCGTTCAAGTTTATTTTTTAAATATCTCGAAAACTATTATAGTTACGAAAATATCGTTCTGGGTTCTTCTTGAAGAGTATACTTGTGGCTGCGAAAAAAAAATATTCCGAAAAAAAATTTTGAAAAATGATGAATTGGGAAAATTTTGAATTTTTAAAAATCGTGCAAATCCACGATCAACATTAAATTTTTGGTTCGATTTTTTTAATATAATACCTTGTACTGATCTTAAAAAATCCTGAAATTTTGAGAAGGTGTTTTTTCAACAAAAAAATGAATTCTTGAATTTTTACGAATCGTGTAAATCCACGATCAACATTAAATTGTTTGTTCAATTTTTTCTATATAATACCTTGTACTGATCGTAAGAAATCCTGAAATTTTCATAAAGGTGTTTTTTGTTTTTTCAAAAATATGAATTTTTGAATTTTTAAATATCATGTAAGCCCACGATCAACATTAAATTTTTGGTCATTTTTTTTATATCATACTTTGTACTGATCTTTCAATTTTTGGTAAAATTTTTTTTTTTAACCACAATTCCAAAATTTATATTTTTGAAACAAAAAACACCATCCTGAAAATTTCAGGATCTTTACGATCAGTCCAAGGTATCATATAATAAAAATTGAACCCAAAATTTAATGTTGATCGTGGATTTCCACGATTTTTAAAAATTCAAAAATTTATATTTTTGAATTTTTAAAGGGTATTTTAAGATCAGTACAAGGTATTATATTTAAAAAATGGAACCAAAAATATAATGTTGGTTATGGATTTGCACGATTAAAAAAAATTCAAAATTCTCCAAATTCATCATTTTTCAAAAAAAAATCGGAGTATTTTTTTTTCTTAGCCATAAGTATACCCCTCAAGACAAACCCAGAACGATTTTTCGTAACTATACTAGTTTTCGAGATATTTAAAAAATAAACTTGAAAGATTTAAAAAATAGTGACATTTTGAATCTTGCTTAACTATTGAAAAAAATTTGCCAATTTTTTTCCTTTGGTAGAACTTCGTTTCATTGAAAACGAAAGCTCCTGATCAAATTGCATCGAACTTGAAAGGGGTCGATTCCAACTCTTTGTCGATTTGACATGGAATTTAAAAAATTGTGAAATTTTGAATCTTGCTTAACTATCGAAAAAAAATTGTTAATTTTTTTCCTTTGGTAGAACTTCATTGAAAGCGAAAGCTTCTGATCAAATTTCATCGAAATTGAAAAGGATCGATTCCAACTCTTGGTCGATTTGACATGGAATGACCCACATTCACTATTTGGTTTCTGTTTTCCGATTGTATCATAGCTTTTCCATGGAGAAAATTTTGCGATGAAGCAAATCTGACGACTATTCTTTTGATCAGGTGAATAATACTTTTTTAAAATCTAATATTCAGAAGAATATGTGCATGTGAAGTTGATAAAATTCAAACATTAATACAACTCGAATTTGAATTAGTCTCTTGCACTTGAATTTCGTTTACGATTTCATTGAATCCTTATTTTTCGACCAATTTTACAGAAGATGCGTTATTAAAAATGAGTTGCAAAAATAAGTGATATTTATGATATTTATATAAGTGCTATTTGTTTATTTTACTCAATGAACTAATTAATAAGTGATACACTAGTGGAAAAAATTAAAGGATCAAAAAATTTTCCCAAATTTTTAGTGGTTTTTAACAATGCTGTATCTCAGTGAAAAATGGTCGTATCGAGGTCTGAAAAAAACATTTTGAAGCTTGAAGTTTCTAGTTTTCAGATGTTTTAGCAAAAAAAATTTCAAAACTACAGGTTTCACGCAATTATGAGAAATTATGAGAAATACCAAGAAAAAATATTGGGCAAATTCGCATCGCTTTTGTTTTGGCTGTAATTTTTGGGAAAAAATTCTTCCAGCTAAAACATTACAAGGACCGGATGGCTTATTTATTTAGTTTCAATTTGCTGTTTTTAAGACCTCGCTGCGACCATTTTTCGCTGAGATATCGAGCTTTTACGAAAAAAGACACCTTTCTGTTTGACCATTGATATCTCAGCAACCAATGATCGCACAGAAATCAGAAGGGGCGTTTCACGAACTTGAATCAATGCTCTACAAGGATGGTCGATGGTTTTTTGAAAAAAAAAATTTTCTATCCTTGCCATGAATTTAAATACAGGAGAAAAAGGCCTATTCATTGTTTTTTAGAAAATCAACGGCCAAATAAAAAATATTGACAAAATGACTAACATTGAACGTGACTTTTACAGCTCAATATACCCACAAAATCCCTGTAAAGTTTCAATTTCATTTATCGAACGGTTTTTTTGTTTCAAGCAATCAAATTTTTGAAAAAAATTAAACAGCATTGTTAAAAACCACTAAAAATTTGGGAAATTTTTTTGATCCTTTAATTTTTTTCACTGGTGTATTTAATTATACCATATACCATACCTTGTCTTTGTTTTTATCGTCGCGCAAATAAGGTTCGGCACACTCTGAGATATCACCTTGAAGGACCTTCTCGAGTCTCACGACCAAAAAGAGGTCGGGACTCGGTTTGCTGATGCTGAAGACGCAGCTGCGTGCCAGAGTACTCGTATCACTGTAAGCGATGTGAGTCTCGAGCATACGTTTGAGACTCTCCGAATTCATGTCAACGTAAAAATTCTCAGATAGCTTCTTCTTTTCTCTGGCATCGTACAGAGCGAGACAAGCGAAAATCGGTTCGACCTCCAATTCGAGCTTGAGCTGGAGGCACTTGACGAGAATGCGATGAGCGAATGGCTCGGATGGTTCCGGAGCAGCGTTTATTTCCTGCCATTCGTCGTCCGGCGACGTTGGCGGTGAGTAGAGTGGAAAAAGGGCATCCTGACGATCCTCCAATCGTTTTTGTTCGTTCATTTGATCAATCGTCTCGGAACAAACGCGATCAAGGAGACCGGGAAGCAGAGGATCGTGCTGGGAATGTCGAAGGTCGAGACTCGCCCAAGAACCACGCGGCGTTTCACCGGAACTCAACGTGTCCTCTTCTTCATTCGGCGAACCGCAACCATTCGTGTCTTCCTGATCGACCTCGAAATCTTGCCTCGGAGTATCCTGCAGTAATCTTGATCGGGCTATCGGAGAGGCTCTGCCCTTGTATTTTCGGTACACCATTATCCAATCGGAGGTGAAACTTTCTATGCATCTCTTCACGTACGGCGAAACGGTATCCCTGTGAAAAGCAATTGAGAGTATAGAATAATGGAAATAAAATAGAATGGAAATTAATTATGAATAAGCAGATGAATCAATAAGTATGTGGGTCATTCCATGTCAAATCAGACAAGAGTTGGAATCGACCCATTTCAATTTCGATCAAATTTGATGAAGAAGTTTTTGTTTTTAATAAAACAAAGTTCTACCAAAGAAAAAAAAGAATTTTTTTTTCGAAAGTTATGCAACATTCGAAAATTTCGTAATTTTTTAAATCTTTCAAGTTTAGTTTTTAAATATCTCGAAAACTATTATAGTTACGAAAAAATCGTTTCACGTTCGTTTTGAAGAGTATACTTGTGGCGACGAACAAAAATAGTCCGAAGAGAGTTTTTGAAAAATGATGAATTTGGAGAATTTCGAATTTTTTTCAATCGTGCAAATCCACGATCAACATTGCATTTTTTGTTCAATTTTTTTTTATATTATACCTTGTACTGATCTTAAAAGATCCTGAAATGTTCAGGATGCTGTTTTTTTGTTTCAAAAATATTAATTTATGAATGATGGTGAAACAAATTTTTTTTTTGATGTCTCAGTTAAGTAAAGTTGAGCAACCATGTAATTTTGTAATTTCGAGCAGTAAGAATTTCAATTAATGACTTAAGAATGTAAAAAACGAAAACATAATTTTGAAAAAAAGAAAAAAAATTTGAAATTTGTTTTCGAAAGTTATGCAAGATTCAAAATTTCATAATTTTTTAAATATCTCGAGAACTATTATAGTTACGAAAAAATCATTCTGGGTTCGTCTCGAAGAGTATACTTGTGGCTACGAAAAAAAATGATTCCGAATTTTTTTTTTGGAAATTGATGAATTTGGAGATCTTTTAATTTTTAAAGATCTTGCAAATCCACGATCAACATTAAATTTTTGGTTCTATTTTTGTTATATAATACGTTGTACGGATCTTAGAAGATCCTGACATTTTTCAGGATCTTTTAAGATGGGTCAAAGATATTATATAACAAAAATTTAACCAAAAATTTAATGTTGATCGTGGTTTTCCACGGTTTTTAAAAATTCAAAAATTCATATTTTTGAAAAAACAAAAAACACCTTTCTGAAAATTTCAGGATCTTTTAAGATCAGTACAAGGTATTATGCAACAAAAATTGAATAAAAAATTTAATGTTGATCGTGGGTTTGCACGATTTTAAAAACTTCCAAATTCTCCAAATTCATGATTTTTCAAAAAAAATTTCGGTATATTTTTTTTTTCGTAATCACAAGTATACTCTTGAAGACGAACCCGGAACGACTTTTTTGTAACTATAATAGTTTTCGAGATATTTAAAAAATAAACTTGAAAGATTTAAAAAAATTTGAAATTTTGAATCTTGCATAACTTTTGAAAAAAACATTTTAATTTTTTTTCGTTGGTAGAACTTCTTTTTATTAAAAATGAAAACATCTGACCAAATTTCATCAAAATTAAAAGGGGTCGATTCCAACTCTTGGTCGATTTGACATGGTATGCCCCATATCATGAAAATTTAATTAGAATTTATTTATTTCTTTAATTGGAAGAATGACCCATGTGAATCAATTATTGTTCATTGTGAAATGAAAAATAGTGCTTACAGAGATCCCGGAGGAATGACCGGCTCATCCGTACGAATTTTACGCTTCACTACTCTCAGCTCCACGTCTCCCGGAGGAAAATCCAAAATGGAGCGTAGCGGATCTCTATCCAGAACAGATTGATGCTGTATCAGGAAGTCCTCATAATCCAGCGGTTCCAGAACCTCGCACAGTGACATCTGTATTAAAAAATTGAATATCTTGAAATTGCAATACAGATTATTACATTGAAAATTTTCATCAAATGTCTCACGGTGGATGAAAATCCGGATAAACTGCTTCCACTTTTTGACAAATCCCGGGAATACGATGTTGAATTGGCGATCTGTCGTCGAACATCAGCGGCATGCTGCTTGCTCAGCTTGTGGGCAAATGCACGCTGAACCGACGACATTGTGATGGTCTAGTTTTGTTGAAGCTTTGAAAAAAAAAAGCTTAATGAATATATCGTGTGAGGTATTGTTTGAATGAGTTACCTCTGAGAATTCTGAATATATTTTGCTTTCTCATAAAGGAAGCTTTGTTTTCATGAACAAATGTTTTTTCGACATTTTTGTGCTAATGTTTTTAAGATGTCCCAAAACGTCGAGAAATCATATTTAGAAAAATTTGGTACACTTGTCGAGCACAAATTGCACTTGATTGATTTGGTATTGAAGTTGGCAAAAACCGATCAAAGGATTAAAATTTTATGAAATTTTCAATTTTTTGAAAAATAGCTCAAACGCCTCGCCTTTGCAATTTTTAAGATATTGCACTGAAACTTTGTGCAGAGCTAACATAGCTATCAAAGCTGTTCACTATTGAATTTGGCAAATATCTATCAAAGAATTAAATTTTATGTAATGTTGAATTTTTTGAAACATAGCACAAGTGTTCTAACTTGCAGAATTTTCAAGATCTTGCACGGAAACTTTGTACAGAACTAGTGTAGCTATCAAAGCTGTTCGCTATTGAATTTGGCAAAAATCTATCGAAGGATTAAAATTTTATGACATTATTAATTTTTTGAAAAATAGCAGAAACGCTCTAATTGAGCAATTTTTGAGATATTGCACTGAAACTTTGTACAGAGCTAATATAGCTATCGAAGTTGTTTGTTATAAAACTTGGCAAAAACCCATCAAAAAATTAAAATTTGATCGAATTTTGATTTTTTTGGAAAATAGCATAAATACTCTAACTTTAGCTATTTACAAGATATTGTACTCAAATTTTGTACACATTCAAAATAGTGGTCAAGATTGTTCGCTATTGAATTTGTCAAGAATTAAATTTGGGAAGGAGCAAACTTGAAAGAATTTGGCAAATTTGCACATTGATTACTCATGTTTTTCGATAGTTAACGAAGCTTCCTTTACGAGGAAGACAAATTTGATCGCCATACTTTGTGATAAAGGATGCTATGTGAACTATATGGATAAAGATGAGGAAGCAATGGGCAAATGTCCAATTTGCAAGGTTTTCATCCTCAAACAATTTATAAAATCTCAGTCTTCCGTTGATTTAGTTTGATGGAAAGTCGTTATCCCTAAATTTTTAATATAAAATTGCGTTGTTGTTTATAACTGTAGGTTTGTATATCATAAAAGTGCAGATAGTTCAAATGTCAAGCTATAAACACTGCCATGGACTATTTCCAGTTCCTGGAGAAGATACATCATTCTTGCATAGAGGTTATTATGTTTAGAATATTTTGGTGGTGATTTATGTCTCAAGAAACTCACCTCAATGGTTCGACATGTTATTGTTACAGTGGTACAAACACGGTTACATTAAGAAATTATTAAAATTATATTAAAATGTGAATTGTTTTGACACTGAGCTTTTGGTTGAATTGCTGAAATACCACGAAAAAAAAATGGTAAAAATTGGAAGGGTGTGTGTGGTAAAAAGTCGCTGTGAGAGCGAATCACACCGAATGATGCAGAAAATTGCCGACAGAGGGCAGACGCGCGCCATGTTAATGGCGCGAATAATTCAAATCCAAATATTGTGACTACAAATCGGTATTAATCGAAATGGGCTTTATTATTTCTATATACATACTTCAGCGAAGAACTTTTTTTCTACAAAGCAAGAAGACACAGAATTTGATCAGTTTGGACTGGATAAAGGATAATTCACTTCGTACAGTTTCACAATGATTCATAGACAATTTTTTTTATTCGTAACTTCAATGAAAATTAATACGTGATGTCTGCAATCGAGCGTAACGCTCATACTCTTATGAAAGCCACCGCGCATGCGGTAACCAATGTTTTAAATTAATCAGTCATAAACTTTGACGAATTATTTTTAAATACGAATCGATTCGAGTTTCAATGAAACGAATAAATGGGCCAGCATTTATTTCGCTCAAGCGTTTGAATTGGTGATTATGAAAAAGCGAACAAAATTTTACAAGATACACGAGTACAATTTATGATATAAATATGAAAGGATTTGCAATGTTTTCAGCCTGCGTCCTCTTACAAGACACCGACGTCGCAGCCTTTTTTGCGATCTTTAGCGTGAGCTTCGGCGATCTTCAAGAAATTTTTGCGATTCAGAAGATTGTAGGCAGTCGCTAGCATTCGCATTCCGGTACGTTGGACCTGAACACAACCGCTGGAAAATAGGTCGTGACCCAATTCGAGACACGTGCCAAAATCACTCTCGTCAGCTGCAATCGTGGCCAATCTCACGATTTCCTCGAGGCTCGCCATGGCTTCCTTTCTTTCATCGTCCGTTTCTGCCTCTTCGATTTTCTTCAATATCTTCTTAATTTGGCCTGTACTCGCGCAAACAAAAATTCCATTTACAAATGACCATTTATGGTGGGAGATCGTTTAAGTAATTGAAAAAGTATATATTTTCCAATGAAAATCATTAAGCCATGGAAATTACGAAACAAATTGTAAAGAAAAAAAAACGAGAGAGAAATGCGTACTGTCCGTTGCCGCCAGATCGCGATAACCGAGCTGAGTTTTCTTGTCGTAAGGAACGACGATACCAGCACCGTGAAAAGTTTTCGCAACCACTTTACGATTTCTGTCTCGCATTTCCGTATTGTCTTTGTCGACGCTTATGCCATGATTCTTGGCAAATGTCTTCAGTTGTTTCGACAGTTTCAGCATTGGTCCCTTTTCAAATGGATTCGCGGTCGCTGTCTTTTCTTCGATGTGCTTGCTGTATTAAAAAAAAATCACTTATCAATATCGTCCTATATATTAAGGCATTACTCTAGTTTTGAGATTAGAAAAAAAGTCTGAGGCAAAAAACATTGATTTTTTTTTTTAATTGCAAAAACATTATCGAATTCGTTCTAACACGGAAAACCTATTGCAAAACAATTCGCTTACTTCACCGCTCCGAAGATAGTCGGTGCTACCGGAATAATGTTGCAATTTTGATTGGCACTATTTTTCGCGACGAATATTGGCATTTCCTCGATGACATCACGCCAGTATCCATAATGCAGAGCATCTTTCTTGTTTCCCGCAAGAATAGTCTGAAAGATTGGCGAGAAATATTTAAAAAAATCGAAAAATCAGTTCGATTCGAAAAAAATTTGTTTAGGATTCAGTACAAGTCTAGAAAAGTCCCAAAATTCATTGATTTGTCCAGAAATTTAAAATTTCTCTAATATTTCTAGTCTTTCCAGTTTTCCATGACCAATAGATACCTCAATATTGAGATTTTGAAAAGGAAACAAATTGAAATAATTCTACACTGTTCTGTTGAAAATTGCTGTTGAAACTTCATTAAAAAATATGAAGTTTTTATGCACATGGGGGGTTTCATCCCAAATTGGACAATTTTAAAAACTTTTTTTTTATTTCTTCAATTTTTTAATATTTTTTAGTACCCATCAGAAGAGCCTTCCTGTTAAATTTTGAGATTTTTTTTATTACCCGTTCAAAAGATATTAAATTAACAACAAAACCGCTCTTTTTTTGGTATTTTGGTCATAACTTCTTTAATAATGGTCCAAATTCAAAGTTTTTTCTTCAAAATTTTCGTCTTTTTATGGCCTTTTCAGAAAAAAATACAACAAAAATATTCGACGCGTTTCTGAAAGAGTTTTTTGAGTTTTAAACTTTAAATCGCGTTTTCAAAAGTGAGTGTCATTTTTTATTTTTAAATTTTTTGTTTGTTTTAAACATCTATCTATTCAAAAAATGGTAAGACTAGTCCGGTCGTGGGATTTTCATAACTACTATTTTTTCGATTTTTGAAAATGAATTTTTTTTTTTCAATAAATTATTATGAATACCAATTTTTGTTACTGTATAGTATTTTTTTAATCATCTTGAATTAATTTTGACACTTTTTTATTGTTAACAGATTTTTAAAATTAATAATTAATCTGCTGAATATTGCTGTCAAATTTTCACCTGAGAAACACTATTTAGATGCAAAAGAAAAATTAAATTTGCGATAAAACACTGCTAAGTCAATCACAGGGACACAAAAATTTCATTCAATTATTCCAATGAACAACGGAAACGTATTGGCAAAGGAATATTCTAATTCAGGAAATGATCGTGTATATATGTAAGATTTTTAAAAGAACACGTGAATAAATAAAAACCGTTGTTACTATTATTTATAAACAGACTTGACGATTAATTATTAATTTTAAGAACCTGTTAACAATAAAAAAGTGTCAAAATAAATTCTAAATATTGAAAAAAATACTATACAGTAACAAAATTGGAATGCATAATATTTTATTGAAAAAAAAATAAAAATTTAATTTTCAAACATCGAAAAAAAATTTAAGGAAATCCCACGATCGAACTAATCTTAAAATTTTTTGAATAGATAGATGTTTAACAAAATTTTTTTTTTTAAATAAAAAATGACACTTACTTTAAAAAACGCGATTTAAAGTTTAAAACTCAAAAAACTCATTCAAAAACACGTCGAATATTTTTGTTGTATTTTTTTCTGAAAAAACCATAGAAAAACAAAAAATTTGAAAAAAAAACTTTTAATTTGGACCATTATTAAAGAAGTTATGACCAAAATACCAAAAAAGAGCGGTTCTTTTGTTAATTTAATATCTTTTGAACAGGTTATCAAAAAAATCTCAAAATTTAACAGGAAGGGTCTTTGGATGGGTACTAAAAAATATAAAAAAATTGAGGAAAAAAAAAAGTTTTTCAAACTGTTCGATTTGGGATGGAATGCCCCATATACAGTATATTAAATTTTATACACATGTGTGCAGTAATATTCCAATAAATGTAGTAATAGTCCAATATAAATTTTAATTTTCAGAGTTTATTCTCTTAATTTTAATATCCAAATATTGAATTTAAGTAAAAACTGTTAATTTTCCAATCCATGTTTATTAATTTCGATATCGTATGCTTGTTATTGAAATTTAATATACAAAAGAATATGAAATTTCAGTAACAAGTATATTAAATTTAATAATAATTTTTACAGTGTAACTGTCCAATAAGGCTTCAGAAGTGAATTTAGCTAACTTGTATTAGAAAGATCAATCAATAAGATATTGGAAACGTACTTGAAACTCAGGTGTATCATAGTAGTATCTCCAGTGTCTGAGATACTTCTCAGGATCTTTCTGGCTATCCTTTGTAATTTTACCAGCCAAAACATCGTACGGACCTACGAGCTTCAAATCAACGAGTTTGAGAGAATTGGTAGGATCCTTTGAGGACAGACTCTTGCAAAAATCGTAAAATTCGTAAAAATCATCGGGCATCTCGACGAGAAAGAGATCCCGAATAACTTCCTTATGTTCGGTCAGTACAGGATCATCGTCCTTCTCTTTATCGGTCGTCTTTTTGTTCTCCTCATTGGTCTTGGTCAGAGAACTCTCCGATGAATCGGTCGAGGTACTTTCGATCGTCGAGGAATCATCGTTCCCGGATAACTTGGATTTGTCATCCTCTGTCTTTCCATCTTTCTCGACAATTTCATCCGTGGGACTTGGAGACAAACTGTGCGCTTTCTTCTCTTCGCTCGCGTCTACGTTCTTTTGTACTTTAGCTTGAGGCTCCGTCGTCTCTTTCGACGATTCGTCGTCGCGTTCGTCGCTCGAACGTTTCTTACCAGTTTCTACGGTTTCCTCCTTCTTTTCTACTTTCTGATTATCATGAAACAATTATAAACACTGAAAATCATAACAGTGTCTCTGGATAAGGAAAATTCCCGATCAATGGGAAATTCATGTTCAATATTATAAAATATGTTGAAATCCAAGAATTCGCAAGAACGAAAAGTACGAATGATTCGAATGAGATAATTGAAAGGAAAAACATGCAGACAGGTTACCTGTTGTATTTTTGGCGGATGCTTGTATTTGGCATGATGAGCAGGATTTTTTTGATAGCATTTTACGCCAAATTGACATGAGTATCTCGAATCCTCGCGCCAAGCTTTCATCTCTTCATCGGTTAATTCACGGGGCATATTTGCGCGTTATTTTTAAAAACCTTAGCGTCAATTGTTTATATACAACTTTAAAAAAGACAAAATCGAACAATACGATAACTGATGTAATGAGAGACAAGCACGAAAGAGAGGACAAGAGAAAGCGCGAAACCGGTAAACAGTTTGCGCGATGGTGCTGCTCTCTAAGATTCGGAGAGTACGCGCAAAACTCGTGGTGAAAATCTGCCGCACAGGAACCGACGCTCGATAAAGAAGAACTCTGACTATTTTTGCCTCGAAGGTAAAGAAATTTGGAGAGAAAAGGAGAGGTCAATGCAACGAATAAAAAAAAGATTCCTCGATAACACACATATGTTGGAAGAAAAAGAGAAAAAGAGAGAGAAGGCTGCGTGGCAACGTTTATTTTTAGAGTGGCGGCTGTTGGCGGTTAGTTTGGCAACTGCAGAGACGCCGTCAGTCCGTCAGTCATCGTTTGTCCGTCGTCGGTTGTGCCGCGCTTCCGTCACCTTGAACGTCACACGTGTTTTCGGGCTCGCCTAACCACGGACAAGTGGGCTCGGGATGCGCCTATAATCGTATCGAAGGTCAGGGTGTCGTTATTGAGGAAATAAATTAATAAAATCACTTTAGTGTCGTAGGGCCACCGGTTTGGATGCCGCGACGATAAAACCTCATTATTAGTCTTAAAAGTATAATATAATAAATTAAACTTCAAACACATTCCTTCGATCTGTAAAACGGACCGAGAAAAGCGTGAAGAATACTCGAGGAGACGCTCAGTGACGATAAGATAAACAAGGTGCGGCCAGATTGCTGCAAATCAAGAAAAATCAGGTAAGAAACATATTTTACAACTTCTGGGCATTTTTTATCACCATTCTTCAATAAATTTTGTTTCCCTTTAATTATCAATTATTTATTAATTTTTTATGGATATTGCAAAATCGTAATTATGACAATTTTTATTTATTTATTTTTGCATTTCAATCTTTCGTTTTCGATTTTACTGAATTTGGTTATTGCATCTGATTTTTGTCATTTCTGCTGCGATAATTAAGCATCTTGAGAATAGCATTTGAAAAAATATATTTGTCGTACGATGTAAAAATTTTCACTTTGCCCTTTTAATGTAGTTCAATTTTTATGAATTTTTCTGAGTTTCTGTATTTTTGCCGATTTTGTACATTTTTTGTATATTGAACAAAGGATTTTGGAGTTTGCAGCTCACACACAGAATTTACGCTTACTTCTGTTGCTCCTAAAATTATTTAAACTCCTGCAGAAGAGCCCAATATGAAAATTCTTATATTCCGATCAGAGAACGTTTTTTTTCAAATGGAATGAGACAAAACAAGTCTAGGGAAGACCGGGGACAGTTATAATAATCTGTATTTTGGCTTTTCCTGGGACAAAAGTATAATGCTTACGTAAATCACACGTATACCCCTGCATAGAGCATTTAATGGTCTACAAAATGATCCTATGTTGAACTCTGTAACTAGAATTGAAAAAAAAGGATAGGCCTTTATAAAAAGTGTAAGAAATTCTTACAACCGTCCCCTATCCCAGGGCAGTTGTAACAGTCGATGGGGACAGTTGTAACGGTCGATGGGACTAGTTGTAACATAAGATTTTTGCAAAAAATTATATCTTCCATTGTGACCAATATTATATAATATTATTACAACATCAAACATTATCACAGGGATATATATTACGATCACAATGATGAAATTTTAACACATGGAAATAGTCGTATCGAATTGATAAAAATCATAAAATAATTGAATAAAGTCTCAGACACACCAAACTTGTCAAAGAAACATGACATATAACCCAAAGATACGTGCCGTGGTTGCCTGTAAATAGATTTTCCATTTTTGATCTTTTTATACGCTTCTTCGTACGTTGACATGTCGGCACAGGCTCGTTGTGTGATTCTTACGCGTTGCAGAGGCATTTTTGCACACAGAAACTTTAAAAAAAAGGTCCGTTTGACGTTAGATTCAATGTTTAGATGTGAAATTATCATGACAACTGACAGCTGACAAACTGTTACAACTGTCCCCGGCAAAATTGTTACAATTGTCCTCAGATGGTTTTTTATACTTCAAAGTTAGAACTTGATTAATTTTCTCAAGCTGGAGGCTTTAAAAACCGCGAAAGTTGACACAAGAATGTCCAAGGAAGCTTATGAAAAAAAAATAATGACTATATGTAGCACAGTAATCGAGATATTCGTGTTTATCGAAAGCCGCAAAAGTTTACTTTGGGCCTGACAATACCAATACACGTCTCTGGTCAAGTCTGTTTAGTGCGGATGTCGCCTAGTAACCAAATGTGAGGAACTGCAAGACGCATTATGTGATTTCAATGAATATCATTTCAATGAATATCATTTGATATGCTTCTCAATTCTTAAGTTTCCATAGTAAATTCTTCATGATGCTGCACGTTTTAGTTTCATAGATGAATTATATGGAATTAATAAAAAAACCTCTGCTTTGGCTGAAAAAATATATTTTTACTAAACATTAATATGTATGAATTCAACTAAATGAATGAATTATTAATTCTTCCAAAAAAACAAACAATTACAATTGGACAACAAAGCCAAACCAACTTCCATTTTGTAGAAAAATTCTCTATCATTCTCCTCGTTACGATACTGAAGTTTGCATCGTTTCAATGCGACAGAAATAGTTTGTTTAATCAAATTAATTCTTTCTGGTACATTTCCAACGTAAAAAATTGTTAAAATGTTTTTGGAGTCTTTGTCAAGGACTTGGGATTTTTGATGCGCCATCAAAATATAAACATCGCTATAAACAATTGACAAAATCCTCCTCGTTTGCCACAAAGCCACCAATGTGGGATTCCTGCGTTCCGCAAAACACGTCCCTGAGTTATTTTTGATGCTATCATATTTTCAGGCAGAGTCGACTTTTCAAAAAAACGAAAAAATGGCCTTGAGGAACGGCGCGACGAAATTATCCAAGCTTCGCGAGCTCATGCAAGCAGTTCAGAGCGGCGGTATCCAGGGAAAGGGTATTCAAGCTTTGATAGTGAATTCGGAGGATGCTCATCAATCCGAGTACATCATTAGGAGGGACGAGAGACGTGGCTACATATCGGGTTTCAAGGGTTCTCTTGGAATGGCGATAATAACGGCCAAGGAAGCAGCAATGTTCACGGACGGTCGTTATTCCGTTCAAGCTAGCCAGGAACTTGATCCACCGGAAGCTTGGACTCTGATCATCGAAGGTACGCCGCAGAGTCCCAGCAACGTTGAATGGCTCGTCAGTGTTCTGCCGCCGAATTCAACGGTCGGGGCTGATCCAAATTTGCTGAGTTACACGGTTTGGGTGCGCATGCACTTGGCGTTAACGGCAGCTGGACATCGTTTGATGCCCATCGACGATAATCTCGTCGATCGGGTTTGGGGCGAGGATAGACCACCGCCATCGTTGAAACCCATATTGCCGCATCCTCTGACTTATTCCGGTGAAAAAGCGGGTGATAAAATAGCTCATTGTCGTCGAGAAATGACGAAAAATCGTACAAACGTACTTGTCCTCGCAGAACTCGACGAAATCGCTTATCTGCTGAATCTTCGAGGTTCCGACATTCCATACAATCCCGTATTCTTCTCATACCTGATAATCACTCACGACGAGACACATTTCTTCGTCGATCGAGCGAGGATAACTCCAGAGGCGGAGAAACAAATGACTAACGAGGGTGTCGACGTTATTTATCATCCTTACGACGAGATGAGATCGTATCTTCGCGAGATATCGCAAAACGTTGATAACACGAAAATATGGATCAGCAATCATTCGAGCTACGGTCTTCACGCTGATTGCGGGAAGGCCTCGAAAACGGCATCGATCACGCCCGCTAAGTTGATGAAGGTCGTGAAAAACAATGTCGAAACGGAGGGCATGAAATCGGCTCATGTCAGGGACGCCGTTGCTCTCGTTAAATACTTTGCTTGGCTCGAGGACATGATTAAAAACAAGAAGGAAAAGGTCACGGAAATATCGGGCGCCGATCGTCTCGAAAAATTCCGGCAGTGAGCTTACAGGGTTTTTCTTTTTTTTCTCTGGATACTACTTTTTATCAATTCTGTGGCTTCCCGGCAGAAGGAGTCAAGTCCATTTTTTTTTGAAAAATGAGCTAACAACGGAAATCAGCCAATTGTTAGGTCTACTTTTATCGCAGGCATTTGTTACCCAGTTTTATTTGATTTGATGAGAGATACGGTCATATTTCGTAACCAGTTGAGTCCAAATATCTCGGCACAACGAGTCAAGTTCAAAGATCCCGGTATAACAAGTTAACTCTGCATATGGAGAATGATAATTGGTTATACATTTGAACGATGGTTATAGTTTCACTAATTTTTTGTAGTTTTATTAATTTGTTACTGATTGAAACTTCAAATAGATCATAAAATAGTTATCAGCGAATTTACTGTTTTCAACACAACTATTGATTTCAAATTGACTTGAAGGGATCGAAAAACGTATTAAAACGATCCTAAATAAAAAATATCAAACAAGGACATCAATAAAAAATTGTTTAAGAACAAAATGTTAAAATTAGTTGATAAAAAATTCGAATTTGAAATTATAATTTCAACTTTTCTTTTTTATCAACTAATTTTAACATTTTTCTCTTCAAAAACGGTTTATTTGTTTAAATAATTTGTTATTGATTGAAACTGCAAATAGATCATAGGAATCTGCAAATTTGCTGTTTTCAACACAAGTATTGATTTCAAATTGACGTGAAGGGATCAAAAAACGTATTAAAACGACCCTAAATGAAAAATATCAAACCAGGATAGCAAGAAACAATTTTTACAGAGAAAAATTCTAAAATTAGTTGATGACAAAGTTTAGGAACGCGAAAGATTTTAAAAAAACCTCGAAAAAAAACCGAAAAGATGAAATTATAAAGAATAATTTCAACTTTTCGTTTTTTTTTCACCTTCCTAAACTTTTTCATCAACTAATGAAAAAATTAAAAAAACCGCAAATTTAAAATTATAATTTCAACTTTTCTTTTCTTTCACGTTCCTACACTTTTTCATCAACTAATTTTAACATTTTTCTCTTCAAAAATGGTTTATTTGTTTAAACAATTTGTTATTTATTAAAACTGCAAATGGATAATAAAATAGTAATCAGAAAATTTGCTGTTTTCAACACAAGTATTGATTTCAAATTGACGTAAAGGGATCAAAAAAACGTATTAAAACGACCCTAAATGAAAAATATCAAACCAGGACAGCAAGAAACAATTCTTACCGAGAAAAATGCTAAAATTGGTTGATGAAAAAGTTTAGGAACGTGAAATATTTAAAAAAAAAAAAAATGAAAAAAAAAACGAAAAGTTGAAATTATAAATAATAATTTCAACTTTTCGATTTTTTAAAAAATTTTTACGTTTCTAAACTTTTTCATCAACTAATTAAAAGATTAAAAAAACGCAAAGTTTATACTATAGATCCAGCTTTTCTTTTGTTTTCACGTTCGTAAACTTTTTCATCAACTAATTTTAACATTTTTCTCTTCAAAAATGGTTTATTTATTTAAACAATTTGTTATTGATTGAAACTGCAAATAGATCATAAAACTTTAATTAGCAAATTTGCTGTATTAAAACGTATTGCTGTAGTAAACGTATTAAAACGATTCTAAATGAAGAATATTAAACAAGGACATCAATAAATAATTTTTAAAGAACAAAATCTTAAAATTAGTTGATGACAAATTTTAGGAACGTGAAAAATAAACAATTTTTTTTATAAACAATATTTATAAACAATTATATTTATAAACATTTTTCAATTTAAAAATGATTTATAAATATTGTTTAAAAAAAAACTGCCAATTTTTCACGTTCCTCAAATTCGTGTCAACTAATTTTAACATTTTGTTCTTAAACAATTTTTCATTGATGTCCTTGTTTGATATCTTTTATTTAGGATCGTTTTAATACGTTTTTCGATCGCTTTAAGCTAATTTGAAATCAATACTTGTGTTGAAAACAGCAAATTCGCTGATTACTATTTTATGATCTATTTGCAGTTTCAATCAATAACAAATTAATAAAACTGTACAAAAAATTAGTAAAACTATAACCGTTGTGTAAATGTATCACTAATTATCATTCTCCACATATGGAGTTAACTAGATTAGAATTAATTAATTAACTTAATTAGAATTATTAGAATTTGTAATTTTATAATCAGATATTTTGGAATCCTGAAGTATTTCTCCTTCATTGACGTGTTATTAAAACTCGAATCTGTTAAAATAGAGACAGCGATTTCTCGGAATTCTTGTTTTTGGACTTAACTCGTTATGCTTGCAAGCCACAGAATTATATTCATTCCTCAATAATTTTCTAAACTGAATTATAATTTTCTAAAATAGGGAACAAGATAAATACGTGGGGCTTAGTTTCACGACTATATCGTCGGTTGGTGCTCACGGTGCGATAATACATTACGAACCAAAGCCCGAAACCGACATCCCGATAACCGATCACGACCTTTATCTTTGCGATTCCGGTGCTCAGTATTACGACGGAACGACGGACGTCACGAGGACCCTTCACTTTGGCGAACCAACGGATTTTCAACGTGAATGCTTTACTCGAGTTTTCAAGGGTATGTGCTCGATGTCACGCTCGATATTTCGCGCAAAAATAAAAGGCAACTATTTGGACACCCTTGCACGAGAAAGTTTGTGGGAGATTGGGTGAGCATCGTGATTGATTATAATCACCTTCTGATTCACCTCTCTCTCTCGTTCAATTTTCATAAATATAATTGAGGTCGACGAAAAATGAAAAAAAAAGGACAAACGAAAATTCATGAAATTTGATCGCAGATTGGAGTATCTTCATGGAACTGGACATGGCGTAGGGTCGTATCTCAACGTTCACGAAGGTCCAATTGGTATTTCGTGGAGACCTTGTCCGGACGATCCGGGTCTAGAACCTAATATGTTTCTCTCCAATGGTAGGTTTCAGGGTTGCAAGTAATGCATTACTTTTTGTAATGCATTGCCATTTTCATTACCCATTAAAATGTAGTGTGTAATGGAAAAAAATTCCATTACCCATTGCAATGTAATGTGTAATGGACAAAACTTTGATTGCAATTTTGAGAATGGATAAATATAAATGATTAAATTATTGCGATTTTGCATTACATTCATATTTTTCCATTCCTAAAATTGCAATCAAAGTTTTGTCCATTACACACTACATTGTAGTGGGTCATGAAATTTTCTTTCATTACACACTCCATTATAATGAGTAATGAAATTTTTTTCCATTACACCCTACATTGTAATGGGTAATGAAAATGTTTTCCATTACACACTACATTGTAATAGGTAATGGATTTTCTTTTTCATTACACACTACATTGTAATGGGTAATGAACGTTTTTTCGTTACACACTACATTGTAATGGGTAATGAAATTGTTTTCCATTACACTACATTTTAATGGGTAATGGAATTTTTTTTCCGTTACACACTACATTATAATGGGTGATGAAAATGTTCTCCATTACACACTACATTTTAATGGGTAATGAAAATGTTTTCCATTACACACTACATTTTAATGGGTAATGGAAATTTTTTCTATTACACACTACATTGTAATGGGTCATGAAATTTTCTTTCATTACTCACTCCATTATAATGAGTAATGAACATTTTTTCCATTACACCCTACATTGTAATGGGTAATGAAAATGTTTTCCATTACACACTAAATTGTAATAGGTAATGGATTTTCTTTTTCATTACACACTACATTGTAATGGGTAATGAACGTTTTTTCCATTACACACTACATTATAATGGGTAATGGAATTTTTTTTCCGTTATACACTATAGTGTAATGGGTAATGAAATTGTTTTCCATTACACACTACATTTTAATGGGTAATGGAATTTTTTTCCCATTACATACTACATTGTAATGGGTAATGAAAATGTTTTCCATTACACACTACATTATAATGGGTAATGGATTTTTTTGTTCATTACACACTACATTGTAATGGGCAATGAACATTTTTTCCATTACACACTACATTTTAATGGGTAATGGAATTTTTTTCCATCATACATTACATTGTAATGGGTAATGAAAATTTTTTCCATTACACATTCTAAAAGTAGTGAATAATGCATTACTTGTACATTTCAAATTTTGCAACCCTGGTAGATTTTGTAAATTTTATAAAAATAATGCATTTTTTCAAAGAAAATTTTACATGAAAATCACATTCGGTTTTAATGATTCAAAAGTACATTTTTTTCGACATTTGAGATAAAATCAGACCTGTAAATATGGCGAACAATTTTTTTCCCACCAGAGCCTGGTTACTACGAGGACGGATGCTTCGGTATAAGATTGGAAAACATTGAGTGCGTTGTGAAAACTGATACAAAGTATTCTCGAAGAAACATCGATTTTCTGACATTCGAGACTGTCACCCTCGTGCCTATACAAACGAGCCTTTTGGATCGTTCGTTGCTCACAAAAGACGAGGTAAGAATATTATTTTTTTTTTTTAATTCAAACTGTTACCATGTACAAATATCCAATTGCGAAATGGTAATTCATATTTGTGAATTACCGAAAATGGGTCAACGGTGATTTATTACAACAGAGTTGGGCTGCACAAAATTATCCGCTGAATTCATTGGAATTACTAAAAATAATACATTTTAGCGTCAATACAATCTCAAGAAGTATTTTAATTCTAATTACATTACAATTACTGCGTGTAATTATAATTACCTCGACTCATTTGTAATCGGTAATCAACGAATAAAATTTTGCTAAATTATTTGGCATATCCGGAGATTCTCCCAGAGGGAATCTAATTTCAGCAATAATTCACAACGTGCTTAATAAATATCAATTTTCATTCCAACGCAGATTTCGTACCTGAATTCTTATCACAAGAAATGCTTGGAGGTTCTACGACCTCTGCTTCAAGGCGAGGAAAATTTGCAGGCTTTGCGGTGGCTCGAAAAAGAAACTCAAGAGTTAACTGGGTAACGCCGACCTTACACCGAGTTGGCTCGAATTGGCAAATACTAAATTTATCCATCTCTCGGCACGTTGACTAGAAGGGCAACGACAACGTGCTTTTTTCTCTTCTTCTTTCTACACGGAACTGCCTGCAAGAACTTTGCAGAAATGCATCAATCATCTTGTCGCCGAAAATGCGTCAATTGAATTTAAAAAACGGTCTCCAGTATTCGTAACAACTTTGTCACTTCAAATATATGGGGTATTCCATCCCAAATCGGACAGTTTGAAAAACTTTTTTTTTTATTTCCTCAATTTTTTTATATTTTTGAGTACCCATCAAAAGACCCTTCCTGTTAAATTTTAAAATTTTTTTGATCACCCGTCAAAAGATATTAAATTAACAAAAAAACCGCTCTTTTTTTGGCATTTTGGTCATAACTTCGTTGATAATGGTTCAAATTAAAAGTTTTTTTTTTTCAATTTTTTTGTTTTATATGGCCTTTTCGGAAAAAAATACAACAAAAATATTCGATCTGTTTTTGAATGAGTTTTTTTAGTTTTAAACGTTAAATCGCGTTTTTAAAAGTGATTGTCATTTTTTATTTTTTTTTCAAATTTTTTGTTTCAATCATCTATCTATTCAACAATTTTTAAGACGAGTCCGATCGTGGGATCTCAATAACTACTATTTTTTTTCGATTTTTGAAAATTGAATTTTTTTTTCTTCTATAAATTATTATAAATACCAATTTTTGTTACTGTAGAGTATTTTTTTAAACATTTTGAATTAATTTGGACACTTTCATTGTTAACAGATTTTTAAAATTAAGAATTAATCGATGAGCAAATAACAACGGTTCAAGAATTGTGTGAGTGGGCATTGAACCTAAATAATCTACCGAATATTGCCGTCAAATTTTCACATGAGAAATATTATTCAGATGCAAAAGAAAGATTTTATTTGCGATAAAATACTGCGAAGTCAATCACAGGGGGACACAAAAATTTCATTCTATTATTCCAATGAGCATCGAAAACGTATTGGCAAAGGAATATTCTAATTCAGGAAATAACTGTATATGTAAGGTTTTCAAAAAAATACGTGAATAAATAAAAACTGTTGTTATTATTGTTCATAAACAGACAACGATTAATTATTAATTTTAAGAACCTGTTAACAATAAAAAAGTGTCTAAATAAATTCTAAATATTAAAACAAAAATTGGTATTCGTAGTAATTTATTTAAAAAAAAGAATTTTAATTTTAAAAAATCGAAACAAAATAGTAGTTATTGAGATCCCACGATCGGACTAGTCTTAAAAATTGTTGAATAGATGGATGTTGGAAACAAAAAATTTAAAAAAAAATCAAAAATGACATTTACTTTTAAAAACGCGATTTAACGTTTAAAACTCCAAAAACTCATTCAGAAACACGTCGAATATTTTTGTTGTATTTTTTTCTGAAAAGGCCATAAAAAAACAAAAATTTTGAAAAAAAAACTTTCAATTTGGACCATTATTAAAGGAGTTATGACCAAAATACCAAAAAAGAGCGATTTTTTTGTTAATTTAATATCGTTTAAACGGGTAATCAAAAAAATCTAAAAATTTAACATGAAGGGTCTTTTGATGGGTACTCAAAAATATAAAAAAATTGAGGAAATTGAAAAAAAAGTTTTTTAAACTATCCGATTTGGGATGGAATGCCCCATATATAATATATATACAATTATCTTTCTACTGCATTCGATTTTAAAAAATTCCAAAGAGGTTTAAATACTTTTCAAATTTGATTGCACTTAAAGACTGACATCCTTACTTTCTGTTTCCCGAATATAACTGAATTTTTTAGAATCAATTTATCACGTTACGTTATTTATATTTGAATATGAGAATTTCATTGTGTCGATTGATTACTTCGACTCTAAAATCGCTCGATAGGGGCTAAAAAAATTGGTCGAATCGAGACGCTTTTGTTTTCGCTAAATTTTTTTACGACAGATTTCTTTGTTTCGTGAAATGCAGTAGTGAAATAAATTACGTTACGAAATTATAGTTCAAAGTGCGTTGAATTACGAATAGCTTGGAGCAGTTTCATAGAGTTACGATTTTACAAGTTGACGTATTCATTTTTGCGAATATTGCTCTGCGAAAATTCGTAAACTTTAGTGTCAATCTTCGATATGCAAATTTTGTTCGAAAGAAGGATTTTCTTTTGAATATTTGATTTTGTGAGCAAGAGCAGGCGCAAATCACTAAAAAGGAACTCGATCTCGTTGCCATGAAGTAAATTGTACACGTTAATAAATCGATTTTTACCGTTTCGCAATGATAACGATGATGAGGATTTTTAAAAAATTGCGAATATCGTTTCTAAGATGCCCAAAAAGTATTAAGTTCAGAAAAAAAACGTTTAATTGTCGAGAATATCGGATATTGTTAAAAAAATATCAAAAACTGATTTGTCCAAAGAAATGTTAATTTCTTCACTGGGTATAAACGTTTCTTCATAGAAATATCGTAGATTCATCTTAATATCGTATTCGTAACAATTATTAATCTATTTAACAATTTTGCGAGATATCTCGGCGCGTCTAAAAATTTCCTAGTCCAATCGTTACAACCAGGATTTCGCTACGAATCTTGATGTCTCGATAGTTCCAAGCTGTGGCGACTGGAACTCCGTTTTTTTTTTACTTGAAATGTACAAATGTAAATTATGCTTCTTTTTTTCATCACAGACGTTTGCTACAATTCAAAGAGCTACCCAGGGCGGTTGATGAAAATCCTCGAGAGAAGCAAAAGTCATGTTAACAGGAATATTGATAATGGCGTGAGGAAGCTTCAATCGTCTCAGGGTATTCCTGATCATTCGGCCATTCTTTCCTAGCATAAAACCAGCGGGAATGTTGACGCTACGTTCGCGCGACGCTTCATCGTCGCTCGTCATTTCGATGTAATGATAATCCATCCACATCGGACTTTTTCTCTCGTCGTCGACCGACGTCGAATGATAATCCGCGACGATGATCGCCCTCGCACCTGCATCCTCGGCGATCGCGCTCTTCATGAAAAACGTGCAATCACCGCGCCAAACGAGTGCCACGTTTCCGGCCAACTTCTCAGCGTTGTCCGGCCTTTGACATCCGGTTTCCGGCTCAACCGGAACAAGAGCGATTTTTCGACCCACGAAACTCTCGTTCTAAATTATCCATACATTTTTTGTTTAGCTCTGATTGAAAACAACTGTCGAATCATTTCTGAATTTTAGAAATCGTTTATGCAGTTATTTGTGGCTCAATCGTGTAAACGACTGTTTCACGACAATTATGAATGAGGCGTGTTATCCCTCAGCTTTTTTCCAACAATGCAATTTTTGTTTGATTTCGATACTTTGTCCTCTGAAAGATTCTCCATCAGTTTGCGGTGCAGATTTTTAAGTTATTGTCGATAAAAAATCAAAAGCATTGGTTTATCCGTGTAAAAACACTGGGTGATATTTTTCTAATGTAATTGTGAACAATGATAAATTGTTAGTCTAGAATCGTTGAGGGAAAAAATAGGCTGAAAATATTCTTGGGAAAAACTGAATTAAAATACACCTCATCATAAAAAAATATTAGCCGGTTTTTATAATTTAACATTGATTTGACCAATGTGCAGTTCTGCAAGGTTTTTAATTTGAATTGTTGTAATTGTGAAACAATGATAACTGCAATAAATTGTCAGTCCAGAATCGTTGAGGAAAAAAACGGGCCAATAATATTCTTGGGAAAAACTGAATTAAAATACATCTCTTCATAAACAAATATTAGAGATCCCGTTTTCATAATTTAATATTGATTTGACCAATGTGCAGTATTGCAACCTTCTCAATTTGAATTTTTGTAATTATGAACAATTTTTGTAATTGTGAACAATGATAAATTGTCAGTCTAGAATCGTTGAGGAAAACATGAGTTGAAAATATTCTTGAGAAAAACTAAATGAAAATACACCTCATTGTAAACAAATATTAGAGATCAGGTTTTCATAATTTAACATTGATTTGACCAATGTGCAGTACTGTAACCTTCTCAATTTGAATTTTTGTAATTATGAACAATTTTTGTAATTGTGAACAATGATAAATTGTCAATCTAGAATTATTGAGGAAAAAGGTGAGCTGAAAATATTTTTGGGAAAAACTGAATTAAAATACACCTCATCATAAACAAATATTAGAGATCCCGTTTTCATAATTTAACATTGATTTGACCAATGTGCAGTATTGCAACCTTTTCAATTCGAATTTTTGTAATTATGAACAATTTTTGTAATTGTGAACAATGATAAATTGTCAGTCTAAAATCGTTGAGGGAAAAAGTGGGCTGCAAAGATTTTTTGGAAAAAACTGAATTGAAATACAATTCATCATAAACAAATATTAGTGATCCCATTTTCATAATTTAACATTGATTTGACCAATGTGCAGTATTGCAACCTTTTCAATTCGAATTTTTGTAATTATGAACAATTTTTGTAATTGTGAACAATGATAAATTGTCAGTTGAAAATCGTTGAGGGAAAAATGGACTGAAAATATTCTTGGGAAAAACTGAATTAAAATACACCTCATCACAAACAAATATTAGAGATCCCATTTTCATAATTTAACATTGATTTGATCAATGTGCAGTATTGCAACCTTCTCAAATTGAATTTTTGTAATTATGAACAATTTTTGTAATTGTGAAAAAATTACAAATTGTCAGTCTAGAATCGTTAAGGGAAAAAATGGGCTGAAAATATTCTTCGGAAAAACCGAATTAAAATACACCTCATCATAAATAAATATTAGAGTTAACATTGATTTTACCTTTGTACCTTCTCAATTTGAATTTTTGTAATTACAAGAATTGTTGGTACAAAAAATAGTTTATCTCTATTCTCAAAAGTTCCTCTGACCGGAAATGCGCAAGGCGGAAGTAGTTATTCCGCGTTTGAAAATTTTGAAACTAACAACAATTGCCGCGCAACGAGTATTTCCGTCAAAATTTGCGAAAAAAACGGCAGGGATGAATTCGTGACGAAAAAAACAATTTTCATAATTGATAAATATTGCCTAAACGTCTTTTCGCAGTCTCAAAGGAACGAGCTTACGCAAATTTATGCGCGCTCAGATTGAGCAGCGAAAAAAAACTTTCGATCCTCAAAAAAAAAAAAAAACGCAGGACACCAATGACACCATAAAAAATGAAGATGGCCGCCGCGGGAGTTTTGCACACACATGGAACGTGCGAAAATAATACTCACAAAGGGTGTTCCAAAATCTTGTGCCGGCCGCAGTCTGTAAGTGTAACTGAGTTCGGGAGGGTGTAAAATTTCGAAAAAGATGTCGTCTGTATTTGGCACGTCTAGCGTAGTTTCGACGTCGAAATCATGTGCATAACCTATATTACAAAACAGACGAAAACCGTTTAGGTTTCGATGTGCAATCGTGTGTGAAATACAAGAAGAGGCGTCAGGAGAGTGTTTTGGAAAAAACGAAATGAGCATCGCGGAAAAAACTCTGTAAGACTTTGAACGATCTATCGTAATTATTAGAATGTAAACAGTGGAACGTGCTAAAAGAGGATATAAATAATGGCGTTACCTGTGTCGAAAATCCATGTGACTAGCATTGTAAGAAGAAAAACCTGTTTCACTGACGTTTCTCGACTAAATCTCGACAAAGGTGCCATGTGGTAGTTTTATATTTTCAACATGTATCTATATTTATGTCCCGCGTCGAGCAATTTATCCAACAATTGCGATGAGAAACTTAACTCGTAAAATTCGTATACGCCGCACACGCTTTTCCGACTTTCGTGCTCGATTTTAAGGTTATGTTTGTCACATTACGAATGCACGAAGCAACGCGCAGAGTAACGACACGTCACGATAGAAAAAAAAATCCGTAAAAGCGAACATTCGCTAACGGACATTGCGTGTAAAGAATTTTTACACCACGGTACCTATTTTTTTTTTATATAATACAAACATCACACGGCGATTGTACAGTGAATATAGATATATTAAATGTTGAATCAGCTGATTACACTTGATTTCGCTCCTTGCTCCAAATTTTCAAAATCCTTGACATTTAACCTATTTTTATGTCGAAAATTGTCAGTAGGAAAACAGGTGTTTTTAATGAAAACTTTTTTCATGATATTCAGGATATCTTTAGGAAGAGGATATGGAGGTGGAATTTTGAAAAATTTGGTTTTGCTGATGGCGCTGGTATTTTTCGATGGGCACATTTTTCATATCCATGAATTTATGCAAATACCTGATTAATTTTGTCTGAATTCGCGATAATATATTTTTTCACATTAAGGATGTGTTTTACGTCGGATCTAGGCTAATTTATGCTAGTTTGTCTTTCGAGATGCGTTAGAACAGTTTTTCAAATCTTGGTATTGTACTTGTTTTTTTATTTTGTTTTATTAATACTCTTAATTTTTTCTAAAACAAACTCACACCTAAAATTGATTGTTTTGACCTATTTTAACTTTTACCACATTATGATGTTGAAGTTTGTATCGTTTTAACCCAATGAAAATCAGTTCACTTTTTCGTTTTAAGTATTGTTTACCAGTTTTTTTGTCTATTTAGAACCCTAAATCGTTAATAGAGACCCCAAAAAACATTAAAACCATTTTTCACTTGGAAAACACATCCTGAAACGTTGTTAATTGAAAATAAAACCTATTGTCGTTGCATTTCAATGTTGCAAAGTTGAACATAATTAGAACTGAAGGTTTAAGACCTTTTTAATTGCTCCCTCAATTTTCTAGAAGCTGATATAAAAAAAAAATCTTTACTCAGAGGGGAAGAAGAAAAAGAAGTAGGTTACAGTTCATATTAACAACTTAGAAGAAGCTACCTCAATTTTTTATTAGCATTGCGTCAAGGAAATTTATTGATTTCAAACCATATTTGAATGGGGAATTCACCGTTGATTGCAAACCACGCAGAGTTTTCGTAGAAAAAAATGTATTCGTGAGAAAAAGCAAGGAAAAATTAAAAAAAAAAAAAAAAATTTTAAGACAAATTTCTCATATAATTTTAGAAAAGATGAAAAATCCTGTGTTATTTCAAGGATCGTGTATCCTCGTAAACCAGAGAGATGAACGCGCATTATATTCATATGGGTCATTCCATGTTAAATCGACCGAGAGTTGAAATAGACCCCTTTCAATTTCGATGAAATTTGGTCAGAAGTTTTCGTTTTTAATAAAACGAAGTTCTACCAAAGGAAAAAATCAAAAAAATTTTTTTCGAAAGTTATGCAAGATTCAAAATTTCACAATTTTTTAAATCTTTCGAGTGTATTTTTCAAATATCTCGGAAACTATTATAGTTACGAAAAAATCGTTCTGGGTTCGTTTTGAAGAGTATACTTGACTAAGAAAAAAAAAATAGTCCGAATTTTGACTTTTCAAAAATTCAATTTTTTTTATATAATAACTTGTACTGATCTTAAAAGATCCTGAAATTTTCAGGATGGTGTTTTTTGTTTGAAAAATATAAATTTTTGAATTTTGGTAAACAACAATTTTTTAAAAAATCAAAATACTGTTACTTTCACTTTTTTTACTGCTCAAAATTACAAAACTACTGATTGCTGAACTTTACTTAACTGAGAGGTAAGCAAAAAAAATTTTTTTTTACAAAAATTCAAAGATGTATATTTTTCAAACAAAAAAACACCGTCCTGAAAATTTCAGGATCTTTTAATGTCAGTACAAGGTATTATATTTAATAAAATGTAACCAAAAATTTAATGCTAATCGTGGATTTACACGATTTTTAAAAATACAAAAATTCATATTTTTGAAAAAACAAAAAACACCTTTCTGAAAATTTCAGGATCTTTTAATATCAGTACAAGGTATTATATCAAAAGAACTGAACCAAAAATTTAATGTCGAAAATGGATTTGCAGGATTTAAAAAAATTAAAAATGCTCCAACTCATCATTTTTCAATTTTTTTTTCGGAATATATATTTTTTTTCATACCCACAAGTATACTCTTCAAGACGAACCTAGAACGATTTATCCGCAACTATAATAGTTTTGGAGATATTGAAAAAAATAAATTTGAAAGATTTAAAAAATTGTGAAATTTTTAATCTTTCATAACTTTCGAAAAAAAAAAAAATTAAATTCTTTTCCTTTGGTAGAACTTTGTTTTATTAATATTAAAAACGAAAACTTCTGACCAAACTTCATCAAAATTGAAGGGGGTCGATTCAAATTCTTGGTCGATTTGACATGGAATGTCCCATATAATCTTCGAAAAGATGAACAATCTTGTGTTATTTCAAGGATCGCATATCCACATAAACCAGAGAGATGAACGCGCATTATATTTATATATTTCTGCATTATTTGTGATCTATACGCTTTCACTCTGTTTTACCGACCGTGAGTCCACAATATATTCTTCTCGGTCTGGCACAACCGAGCGGCAAGGATCGCGCTCGTTGTGTTTGTGTGGCTCGAAAATGCGATTTATGAATGGATGAATGGTCGTCGGTGATTAAGGCGCACGCGCGAGCCTCACAAGCCCCTTAATGACCGAACGATATCGTTTTGTACTCTGTATTTAGCACAGTGCAATCTGTTACCGACACGGATTGTCGTTTCGCTCGATCATTCATTTATCCGTGGAAACTTCGGCGTATATGGTCACAGCTCTCTCGATGTATGAGAAACATGAATGCGCGTACCGGAATAACGATGAAGAAAGAAAAATCAAAAATTTTTTTTTGCGCATATAATATCACATTGATCTCATACGCACTGCTCCGATGCGTGATGAATGGGAAAATGCAAGGTACAGGCGTGCAATATTACACGTGTATTGGTAATAATCCGGCAGTGCGAGATTTTCATGATTAATGGGTACAAGAGATACACGTGTATATATAATATGTGGGTCATTCCATGTCAAATCGACCACTTTTGAACCTGACCCTTTTCGATTTGGTTGAAAATTTTTGTTCCTTTTCTACTCAATTGAAGACATTTTTCAGGAAATTTTCAAATTTTTTTACCCAACCCTAAAAAAATTATGAATTTTTCAAAAAAAAGGCTTTTGTTTTTTACAATAGCTATAACTTCTTCAAAAATGGACTAATCGAGACGTTTTTTTTAAAAAATGTTTGTCTTTAGATGTACTTTACGAAAAAAAATACAAACAAATTTTAAGATATTAAAATCAATGAAATTTTTCACTTTTTCGAGAAAAATCATCGTTTTCTCGGAGATGCCATTTTTGATTTTATTTTTAAACTCAAAAAATATTTTGATCAATTCCAGAAAGAATGCCGCCCTAATTGGAGTGGGCCGAATTTTCCTTCTATTTTTTTTATCGATTAGAAAAAAAAAATTACAGTTGGGCTTATTTCACAAAACAACACTCTGGAATTTTTTTGAGGATTTATAAAGGACCTCAGAGTTTGAAAAATTGAGAAGAAAATAAAAACGAAAGTGGTAGTCCTCGATTTTTTTTTTTTCAAGTGAAAGAAAAGATAAAAGACACCTATAAATAGTTTTTTTGTAATTTTTTTCGATCAAGGAGGAAATATAGAAAGCTAAGACGAGCTGAAAATATTCGATTCAAGATGATATGCAATGGATGACTTTTTCAAAAGCCTGTGGCTTAGTCACAAATGGGCCCAAATGACAATTTTTTTTTTCATTCTTTTTGTTTTTGGATGTAGTTTTTGAAAAAAATACAAAAAAAGTATTTATAGGTGTCTTTTGTTTTTTCTTTCACTTTAAAAAATAAAAATAAAAATTTCGAGGATTACCACTTTCGATTTTATTTTCTTCTCGATTTTTCAAACTCTGAGGTCCTTTATAAATCCTAAAAAAAAATCCAGAGTGTTGTTTTGTGAAATAAGACCAGCTGGAATATTTTTTTTCTAATCGATAAAAAAAAAATAGAAGGAAAATTCGGCCCACTCCAATTAGGGCGGTATTCTTTCTGGGTTTCTTTTTTGAGTTAAAAAAAAGAAAAAATCAAAAATGGCATCTCCATGAAAACGATGATTTTTCTCGAAAAAGTGAAAAATTGTATAGATTGTAATATCTTAAAATTTGTATTCGGAAAGTACATCTAAAGACAAAAATGTTGAAAAAAACGTCCCGATTAGTCAATTTTTTAAGAAGTTATAGCTATTTGAAAAAACAAAAGCCTTTTTTTTTGAAAAATTCATAACTTTTTTAGGGTTTGGTAAAAAAATTTGAAAATTTTCTGAAAAATGTCTTTAATTGAGTAGAAAAGGAACAAAATTTTTCAACCAAATCGAAAGGGGTCGGGTTCAAAAGTGGTCGATTTGATACGGAATGCCCCATGTATATATGGGGTGTTCCACACCGATATGACCTGAGTTCGACCCTTCACCTCTCCGATTATGTCCGCAATTTTTTATAGTTTTGTAGTACCTCTGAAAAGCACTCAGGATGTTTTTCAGATTTTTTTGGAGCGATTTGACTTGACTATAATTTTATAAACAAATTATTTTTAGCCCAAATTTAAAAATCTGAAAAAATGACAAAGATCCCGTTTCTTATATGAAAAATTTCAAGCGTTGAGCCAAAGGGGTTTCCTTCTGTTTATAACAAGCTTTTTCGATTTTTTTTTTTTAGATAGAAGGAGGAACCTGAATCGAGTGAGCCGTTATCCAAACATTTTTGTATGAATTGAACGTGTTTAAAAAAATGTTTGGATATGGGCCCACTCAAATCAGGTTTCTCTTTCTATTTTTTAAAAATTGTTTTTTTTCGACAAGGCTTCTTATAAACAGAAGGAATAAAAAACGGGATTTTAGATTTTTTTCAGTTTTTTAAATTTTGGCTATAAATAATTTATTTGGAAAATTATAGGTAAGTCAAATTGCTCCAAAAAAATCCGAAAAAAATCCTGAGTGCTTTTCAGAG
Organism: Alloplasta piceator; assembly: GCA_946863875.1. NCBI lineage: Eukaryota > Metazoa > Arthropoda > Insecta > Hymenoptera > Ichneumonidae > Alloplasta > Alloplasta piceator. The sequence continues at coordinate 5,379,523 of OX333072.1, read as the reverse complement.
GTACTAGAAAAACATAAAAAATCGCGAACGAAATCCGAGAGTGGAAGGGGTCAGCCCAGGTCTAATTGGTGTAGAATGCCCCATATATATGTTATAAGTGAGTGAGAGAATTTTGCACACATGCAACGCATGCTTCAATGGGAAACATTTAAGGTATGGTTTGAAAATGAATGAAGCTTTTGTGAAGGTACAACTTATGTGCTCGACTTTCGACATTTCCGTCAGCCAATACACGATGTTGAAGTTTGCATAGTTAAAATGCAACGAAAATAACTCTATTTTAATTCACCTCTCTTAAGGGGTTATAGGCAGTCAAGACTTAAAAAAAAATCGATTTTTTTTAATTTATATAAACATACACAAAAAGTCTCACTGCTCTTTTGAAAATGAAGATATTTCAATTCAACAGGCGGCGTTTTAAGGGGGTCATATTCAGCTTCATTTTGTTTTTTCCAGAAAAATTTTCGATTTTTTTTTAACCCGGTACGACCTTTGAAACATGGTCTTGGCTTTTTTTTTGGCATTGAAATTTTGATGCACGATCCATGCATTTTTTTTTGAATTGTTTTTCGTTTGAAAAACTTTTGGGGGGATGTATAAGCTTCAATGTCGTTTTTTAAATTGTTTTTTCGCAAAAATATAAAATTTTTTGTAAAAAAGGACCATATTTATAAAATATAGCGTAACTCTAAAACTATTGGCTTTTCGTGAAATCACTAAGATGGTAAAAAGTTGCACACATATATTTTGGATTCAATGAAATTTTTTCAGAATTTTTTTTTAAACATTTTTTTTCGAACATTTTTCCTACCAACGATATTTTTTGTCTTAAACAATCGGGTCTCTTACTCATCTACACGACTTTTTTTTTATCGAAAAACTTTATCTAAACGACTTTTTCATCGAGAAACCAGTGTAGATGAGGGAAGAGACCCGATTGTTTAAGATAAAAAATATCTTGATGGGAAAAATTTTGGAAAAAAATTCCGCAAAAAATTTCATTAAATCCAGAATAATTGTATGCAACTTTTTACCCTCCTAGTAATTTCACGAAATCCCAGTAGTTTTCGAGTTACGCTACATTTTAGAAATATGGTCGTTTTTTGCGAAAAATTGAATATTTATGTGAAATTATGTGAAAAAAATTATACTATTGGTATCGAGAGATATTAAATTAATGAAGAATAATCATAAAAAATATATAATTAATGCAATAAACATACTTAATTATAGTTTATTAATAATTGCATTTTTTAAACATAATTTTCGTCCAACGACATTTTCAAGGTCAAAAATCGTTGAAACGTTTTTAGGGCCCTCTGAGGCCCTGCTATAAGACAAACTATTATTCCATTGCATTCCAACGTTGCAAATTTGAACATGATAATTTTGTATTTGTAATTTGTATTGTAATAAATTTGTATTTCTCAATCATTCGGGACCGAAAATTCCATAACATTCCAAATTCGTAGGCAGGATTTTGAACAAAAGCAGAATGGTTCCAAAAAAAGATGTCTCGACGATGTCTCTTGACATTTTCTTACATGCAACGACATAATTTCAAACGCGAATAAGAAAAGAGCGACGAAACACATCGTTTTACGTAATTGTGCATTCAGCCCTGACGAAGATCATATTTCATGGTTATTTTGCCGGGATGGAAGGGAAAATAAAAGAGAATTCGTCCAAACCGCGATTATTTATCATGCTAATTTATCCACGATCTTTTTTTTTGTTGGAGAGCAAAGAAAGTAACAAAAGGGAGAGAAGGAGGGAAAAAAGGAATGTATGTAAAAATAAGCTAGGCTTTAATGCGTCTTCGTTCCTTCACTTATGCGTTAGTGTGTCCACAGCCTCCAGCGGGCTCTGATGGGCCTGCGAACTGAACTGTAAACCTCTGGGGTCAGACACCATTGTGGTTAGGCGCGTTGTGCGTGCCCGGTTCTCCGGGACTTAAAACTGGTATAATACGCTACAGTTGTAACCCTGTACACTATGTTATGCCTTAAAACCAAAAGGGCCATCAGAATATCAGGATGATTTCGAATAAACGCGATTTTTTGCGATTGCCCTCCTCACAATACTATATTACGACACTAGTGCGAGAAACGTTTTCTCAACTCGTGTGATTGCAACATTCGCCTTCGGCTCATGCTGCAAACTCACACTCATAAGAAAAAGTTTCATCGCACTAATATCGTACGAAATTTTATTGTACGAGTGCGCAAAAAGCCAGTTTGAGCACGCGCAGCGTGCGCAAAGTAGCACTTTGCGCACGGAGTGCAATAAAGATCTTTTTAGCTTTCCCTTAAAAACCAGGATCCCCCTTAAGCATAGGTCTTTTTTTACTTACTAAGCAAACGATTTTTTTTTACTTTTGCAGCATAAACATTAAGATTTAAAGCGTGAGTATAATATGAATAATAATGAGAATTTGAAATTAACCCTTACTTCTGCAGAATAACGTACTTGATACATTGGGGTCGTTTTTACCCCAGCGATAAAAATTCTTATTGAAAATAAATAATTTACCAATTCAGATCAGAAGTACAAAATTTATGGTTTTCACCTTGGCAACGTTAAAAAGCAAAGACAATAGGTTTTATTTTCAATTAACAACCCTTAAGGATGTGCTTTCAAAGTGAATAATGGCTTAAACATATTTTGAAGTCACTATTAACGATTAAGGGTTCTACACTGTAAAAAAATTTTGTTTGAAAATTAATATACCGGTATAGGAAGTTTATTTGCATAAACCGTCTATTAAAAATCACGCACAGGTAGCTTTGAAATTTAAATACACTATTTAAAAAAAATTGAATATTTTCGCAATATTCATGCAGAGTCTTTTGAAAATACTACAAGAGTATTAGATTTAATATACTTTGTTGTACGAGACACAGAACAGCAGTGTATCCAAATTTTAATATACTATTGTATATTAAAGTCAACTAACTGTGTTTTAAAAAAAGAATCTCGTTTCTCACAATTCAATAATGAACATGAAGATTAATATACCCAGTTCTAAGAGATACAAAGCAGCGGTTTGTGAAAATTGATGAACCGGTTCTGGAATTTCAAACGCTCATCCGTAGTCATTTTCAAGTTTTCATTGATTTTTAAGGTCCATCTCATGAAAATTACGTAACCGTAATTGTAATTAATTGTTGCTAAACATAATATGCACAGTTTACCGGCCCGAAAAAGAGATAAATCGAAAAAAAAGAAAAACGTGCGCCAATTCACTGATTTAATTTTTCTGTCCGACCGGGATTCGAACCCTCGACCCTACCTACCATCCTACCTATCTACCTAACTCGCTTACGCTATCGACTACTTATGAACTTCTACTTGTATGATACATGAATGCCTGAAAACCGAAAAAATAATGATGTGCATTTAAATGTGCGATACTCGGTGAAAGTTGTTTTTCGGATTCGCGAATTCGAATCTCAATTCGAAATAGCTAATTTCATACCATTCAAAATGCAAAAACGATGCAAACTTCAAAATCATCAAAATTTTATTTTTAAAAAATGTTTACCAAATATCGTTGTACATTTCTCGAGTTTCCGCGGGAGTTGTCATTTAGAAGCAAAAAAATAGAATAATGGAAAAAAAATTGACTCAAAATTCATCGTTGAAGATGTACAAATTGAGATTACAGTAGTTCTAGACCGATAACTCCTTCACAAAAAATAGCAAAGGGTTTAAATTGCACAGAATCATTTTTCTCGCCATAACCAATCGATAAACGAAAAGAAATTTATAATTCCTGAATTTTTGATTCCCATCCAAAACCGCTGTATTCGAAAAAAATTTCAACGGCAATGCGGCAGTAGTAAGATAAATGGTACAGCCTCCCCCTTGAGCGAGGTTTATTTATCAGGGAATATTTACGAAAAATCTCGATGAGCAGCTCAATTGGGTCCATGTTTTTCTCCAACGGTCCTGATAAGTATCTCGCCGTAAAGTGGACCCATGAGATCGGCGGGGCCTGGGCAAGGCCCCGCACGCAATGCACACACAGATAGATCAGAGCTTTAACGCGTTGTGGATTCTCCCGACTGCAAAATCTGCTCGTGCATAAGTATACGCTGCTTCGTGTGGCTCTCACGATGATGATGATGATGATGATGATAATGATGATAGCGGCCGTGCGCTTGTGTTTGTATTGGCATCAGGGAAGAGAAGTCGAGAAAAGAGGGAAAGAACTAGAGAGAGAGAGAGGGAGAAAGATTGGCGATGTCCGTGAGAGAGAGAGAGGCGCGTGCACGCGTTACAGTACACTTTATGAATGGACGAATGGTTCGCGCTCTCGCGCTAAAAGCGCTAGGGGAGAGCGCGCGTGGGTCCACGGCGTGTGAATGAACGAAAGAGCGCGACCTCGACGAGCGGCGCGCTCGCGTGAATGTATATTGCGCGAGGAGCCGGCGAGAGAGAGCGAGGGAGGGGGGAAGTGGGTCCATACGGGCCCCAGAGCGGCCGATGCGTCGGCGTACACGGTTACCCATAATGGTCGCATTCGCGCGTACCGATGCCCGCGCTATGTGCGCGTCCGCGCATGCGCGGTCGATCATTTTTTTCTCGTCCCGTCCGAGTGCGCGCGCACGCGCGGGATTCGCGTGCCGCAGGGCGGGCAGAAAATCGAGACTGTGCTCAACAACTCCTCTGGGCTTTGGATTCAAATTTATATACTCTTATCGTTGATACGTACGAGAGGCCAAACGGCTTTTTCTCTTTACAGAGAGGAAATTTTTGCGGATTATTCGAGGACGGTAGCCAAAGCGAATAAACAAATGGCTTCCCCGGCGCTTTTGAGAATTATATTCGAATCTCTGCATGAGACGTGAGACGGTGGAGGCAAGAAAAAAGGAGATAGTTCTGGCGTTTTTTTTTTTATACCAAAATATTGAAATTGCATCGTTGGATGAAGTCTTCCTTGTTATTTTCCATATTGAGCACGATTTTCTTGGGCATTTTCGGGAGGGTTTCAACGTTTTTTCACTATGGAATACACATCCTTAAGGGGAATTAATTAAAAATAAAATGATCTTGCTATCTTGCTTCCTGATGAAGAAAGCTTTGTTTTCGTAAAATTTTTTTTTTCGATATTTTTATGCCAATGTGTTCAAAATGACGCCAAACATCGGGAAATCATGTGTGATGAGAATTCTGAGGTTCAGATGTAAATAATTAACAACTCGACAACGCTTCGAGATTTGGCACACTTGTCGAGCACGAATTGTTCTTTAGTATGAAAAAAAAATTCAGATTTTATCGATCTTTCTCGTTTTTGCAAAAGTGGCGTAAACGCTCTATCTTCTGCAATTTTCAAGATATTGCACTCAAACTTTGCACAGAATTAGAATAGCTATTAAGGTTGTTTGGTATTGAATTTGGCAAACATCGATCGAAAGATCCAATTTTTATACAATTTCGATTTTTTTTGAAAAATAGCGTAAACCCTCTAACTTGCACAATTTTCAAGATATTGCACTGAAACTTTGTACAGAACCAGTATAGCTATCAAGGTTGTTCGTTATTGAATTAGGCGAAAATCCAGCGAGGGATTAAAATTGTATGAAATATTTAACTTTTTCAAGAATAGCATAAACGCTCTAGCTTGTGCAATTTTTAAGATAATTCACTGAAACTTTGCACAGAGCTGATATAGCTATCGAGGTTGTTCGTTATTAAATTCGGCAAAAATCGATCGAATGATTAAAATTTTATCAAACTTTGGTTTTTTTGAAAAATCGCATACTCTAACTTCGGTTATTTGCGAGATATTGTACTGAAATTTTGTACACAATGAAAACAGTGATCAAGGTTGTTCGCTATTGAATTTGAAAAAAATAAAATTTGAAAGAATTTGGCAAATTTACACGTTGGAATACTCATATTTTTCGATAGTTAACAAAGCTTCCTTTATGAGGAAGCCAAATTTAATCACCATATTTTGTGATAAAGGAAGCTATGTAATGGATAAAGATGAGAAAGCAATGTGCAAATGTCCAATTTGCGGGGTTTTTGTTCACTGAGAGAAAAAATTACTAGAACCAATGAAATAAAGTTTTGAAGGCAAAAAATCATTTTTTTTATTATTTGCCAAAACATATTAGATTGGTCCCCTTATATATTTACTTGGTTCATTTTTTTCAGTCAATTCCATAAATTTCTGTTTCAATAAACGAATTTACTTGAATCCAACAATATGTTATCAATGATATGTAATATGTTGTTTGAATCAAGAATACATTTTATCATTCAAAACATGCATGTCTTTTAATACAGGAAGCACTGAGAAAAAAAATTTATTGAAGCAACAAATTAATTAGTCCAATCAACAGGAAAAATGATTGATTCAATCAAATGCATGTTTATTAATTGTTGCTAAACATTTTATAAAAAATATATAGCTCTTGCCAAATAATTTAATATGCATAGTTTAGTGACCCCAAAAAGAGATAAATGGGAAAAAAAGACAAATCTGCACCAATTCTCCGATCTAATTTCTCTGTCCGACCGAGATTTGAACCCTCGCCCCTACCTACCATCATACGTATCCTACCTAACTACCTAACACGCTACCTATTACGCTATCGACTACTACTATGCACTTGAAAAAAGTTAGGAGTTACGAAGATTCGAATACAAGAAAACATTTAAAAAACCAGTTTTTTAATTTTTAACAACTTATGTATACTATTAAAGTATACTATAGAAATGATAGTTCTTTGCTCGAAGGAAATAAAAATTTCATCATTCCAAACAAATATTCCATTGGAATAAAATAATGTGTTATTTATTTTACTACAGCTTCTTTTCAAATAATCACAATCAATTTTATATCTAATAAATATTGAAAATACTACAGAAATATTTTTAGAAGTAAAATAATAATGAATTTATTGCAAAGAGATAATTTTGTTCGAAAAAAATAATTTCGTATTGAAGTCATTTTTTAGATCCAAGTAATCTCATGTTTATGATGCCATAAACAATTTTCTTTAAAAAAAATAATTTCGTATGGAAGTGGTTTTTTAGATTTAAATAATCATCATTTTAGATTCAAATAATCTAATGTTTATGATGCGATGAATGTAATTAATCTAATGAATACAAATTCAATCAAATCTATTTAAATAAAAATATTTTTTGAAGTAAAATAATAATGACTTTATTGCAGGAAAATAATTTTTTCGAAAAAAATAATTTTCTATTGAATTCGTTTTTTAGATTCAAACAATCTCATGCTTATGATGCGATCAATGTAATTAATCCAATGATTTCAAATTTAATCAAATCTATCATGCATTTAATTGTTACTATTAAATAAGAGTTTAATATAATGGAGTAATAGATTCGTGAAAATTTTTTTTTTAATGAAGAGTGAATTTCTTGGTTCAACAAATAAATAATCGAATCAATACTTTCATTTAATAAATTCATGTTCTCAAATTCAGAAATTTTTTCTCTCAGTGTTGTCTTTTAACGATGTAAACTTAAGCTCATCTGTTATGAAAGTTAGAATAAGCTAATTTTTGAAATTTATAAATTCCTCGAAATTAAATCCTCCACCCAAAAAGTGCACTGCGACAAAATCTTCGGAAAAACAAATAAATCAAGAAACTGGATGTCTAAGGCTGGAGCTCCCAACTGGTGAAAAATCACTGTCATACTGTCGCTCATCATTGTTCATCGATTATTTGATACAATCTACAATCAACGTTGACGACACTCACAAGCAAGATCGGTACTTGCTGGGTCGTTAGGTTCACGATTAACATGTTTACTTTTACATAATTTTGGGTGGTCTTCCAACTGTTGCGCGTTGCAAGTGTGGCCAAATAGCTTGGAATATTCACTTATACAAAAAAAAAAAGAAAAAAAAAGAAAAAGTTTCCCACGGTGATCCAATGTAACACAAAAACTAGCCGATCTTCCGATGGATTGGACGCGTGTTCACGAGGAACAAAGTCGAAAATACGATGTTTCGTGCTCGCAATAAAGATCTTTGAGATAATGCCGGGAGAATAAAATACTAATCCAATAAAAATGTAAAATCTTATAAAGATTTCACGCTGAAACCTTTGAACCTCATCGAAATAGAAAAAAGGATTGAATTCTCAGATTATCGTAAAATCAGTGTGAACGCGATATATAGCCTTAAACGCGTATCTGACGATTTACCAAATCCACACCTAAAAACAAAAAATAAAAAATTTGGAAAACCGATGGAGCTCGGAGTAAAATTGTTCTCTTAGCATAATATACGAATCCTGTGAGTGCCCTTTCCGTCCCTTTTACGTCTTCATGCCCACATAAAACGATATTACAGTTCGACATCTTTAAAGCCTTTCGTAATGGAATAAATACGGACACACGCACACTCGAAAATAATGATGTAGATATCATCGAAACGGAAATGTGTTTTAGACCCAATGGAGGAGTAATAAATGTTGTAGTCCATGTTAGCGTCATGTATATAGAATATTGGGGGGCAAAATGGACACCATAAGAAAATAACGCCGTTAGGACACTTTAGATATTGTGAACTCGTAGCTTTTCAACTAAAAATATCGTTTTTATCGATTAAATTGCGTGATCAAAAATTTGTTTTGATTGAAAATTCATGTAAACGAGGAAAAACGTATTGAGAAAACGATTTTCCCGCTTCTCACATCATTTCGATATTCAAGATACTTGGACCAAGCTGCTTCACCTATTTTTTGGGATTCGATTTTTTTAAATTTAATTTTAATCGTATCTGCATTATCTAACATTTTTTTACGATTATGGAGGTGGCCATTTTGCCCCCGGTAACTCATTTTTCTCAGGTTTTCGGATTATCCAAGTATTATTCTTGTTTAAAGTAGGTAACCATCATACTATTTGTCATTTGATGATGTTGAGGTGTTTTTTTTTCTAATGCGATGAGAATGCCAATTTTTTTTTTCCAACTCTTCTTAGGACATTATCATGGAAATACCAAATCTGACTTCGCGTGGATGAGTTTATTGACGTTAATTATAATGATAATACGCTTATTTTCTAATTTTTTGAATTTTTCTTTTTTTCGACGATTTTTGGTGGTGACCATTTTGCCTCCAGAGTCCATTTTGCCCCCCCCCCCTCCCATCTTCTATGTATACTTTATATCTATATATACGTGTCCAATTTATGAATGGATTTGGAGAGTTGTTTTTTTTTCAATAGAGGTGTTTTCTTTTTTTAATGCGGTGAGAATAATAATTTTTTACAAGTTCTTCCAACTCTTTATAGGAATTTTTCATGAAAATATCAAATCTAGATCTAACTTTGCGTGGGTGAGTTTATTCAGGTATATCACCGCCGATTATAACGATAATTCGCTTATTTTCTAATTTTTTCTATTTTTATTTTTTTCGAGGATTTTTGGTGGTGACCATTTTGCCTCCAGTGTCTATTTTACCCCCTTCCCCATTTCCTATATATATTTTATATCTATATAGGGGGGGTTCCACACCAAACCGGACACCATTTAGCTTCTGCATCTCCGATTTTTTTTTAAATTTTTTATGTTTTAGTATTGGTTGAAAGAGGTCTTCATGATTTTTTTCAATTTTTTTTGTCGATCCGTTTTCAAGATATAGATTTTTAAAAAAATACGTTTCAACAATGAAAAAAAAATTTCAACTCTTTATAGAAAATTGTCAAAAAAATATCAAATCTAGATCTGACTTTGCGCGGGTGAGTTTATTTAGTTATATTAACGCCAATTATAACGATAATTAACTCATTCGCTAATTTTTTGAACTTCCATTTTCTTTCAATAATTTTTGGTGGTGTCCATTTTGCCTCCAGTCTCCATTTTACTCCCCCTCCCCCATTTCCTGTATATATTTTATATCTATATATACGTGTTTAACTTATGAATGGATTTTAAGAGTTTATTTTTGCGATAGAGGTGTTTTTTTTTCTAATGCGATGAGCATGCCAATTTTTATAAATTCTTCCAACTCTTCACAGGAAGTTGTCATGAAAATATCAAATCTAAATCTGACTTTGCGGGGTTGAGTTTATTCAAGTAATATTAACGACGATTATCTTGATAATTCGCTCATTTGTTAATTTCTTGAATTTGCATTTTCTTTCAATAATTTTTGGTAGTGTGTCCATTTTGCCTCCACTGTCCATTTTACCCCCCTCCCCCATTTTATATCCATACATATTATATCTATATATATGTGTGCAATTTATGAATGGGTTTTAAGAGTTGCATCGGCGGCGTGCAGCCTGAATGACGTTCTGAGAAATTCATCGTACGGAAACTCGTATCGAAGCTCCTCGGTTGGATAATACGAGCAAATAGAGTGTCCCATCGAGATGGGGGACCGTATTTTACCCGTCTCCTGAGAGAGAGGCACTTACATGAGCATTTAGTACACGTGCATTCTACTTTATGCCGTATTTTCCTTTATTTAATGATAAAGGCATTACGACTGACCGTTGATTAACTCATTTACATTAAAAAGTTTTCATCGGTGAGTTTGTACCTCCTCGCTTGTGTGTTTGTTCGCGATGATATTAAAACTCGGTATACCAAACAGAAAACCGGCTGGCAGCGAATAAAATCCCCTTCTTTCTCTTACCGAGTCCACTGCCTCCCTCGATCATCATCCCAGGACTTGTTTTCTTCAATCCAAATAAGGATATCTCCTCTTGCAATCCCTCAATGATCCACCTCTCTTTTATGTAATAGGAAAGATTGATGTCTCGGTCATTAACCATTTGCTTGGTACCGCATCAGCTTATGAATAAGATTATATTATACCTTATGGGCTCTCTTCTGCATTGTATATACGTTGGAAATTGTGAAATTCGAGATGATGTTGTTATATCCGAGAAGGTACGGTTCACGAAAAACTCGCTTTTTTATCGTTTTATAAGCCCCACTTTTGGGCCTAATTATTGGGATGTTCAGACTTCATTTTTTCATGAAATTCATTCTTCAGGTCTTCTTCTTCAGGAAGTATTCAAAGTGTAAAATTCAGGAATCAGTGAAAGTCTATTTGAAAATATGCACCCCAAGAATTGTTTTTCGGCATTTTTGGGCCTGATTATTATGATGTTCAGACTTGCATCGTTTAAATGCAGAGGAACGAATTCATTTTTTCATGAAATTCATTATTCAGCTCTTCTTCTTCAGGAAGTTTTCAAAGTGTAAAATTCAGGGATCAGTGAAAGTCTATTTGAAAGTATGCACCCCCAGAATTGTTTTTCGGCATTTTTGGGCCTGATTATTATGATGTTCAGACTTGCATCGTTTAAATGCAGAGGAACGAATTCATTTCTTCATGGAATTCATTCTTCAGGTCTTCTTCTTCAGGAAGTATTCAAAGTGAAAAATTCAGGAATCAGTGAAAGTCTATTTGAAAATATGCACACCCAGAATTGTTTTTCGGCATTTTTGGGCCTGATTATTATGATGTTCAGACTTGCATCGTTAAAGTGCAGAGGAACGAATTCATTTTTTCATGGAATTCATTCTTCAGGTCTTCTTCTTTTTCTTCAGGAAGTATTCAAAGTGAAAAATTCAGGAATCAGTGAAAGTCTATTTGAAAATATGCACACCCAGAATTGTTTTTCGGCATTTTTGGGCCTGATTATTATGATGTTCAGACTTGCATCGTTAAAGTGCAGAGGAACGAATTCATTTTTTCATGGAATTCATTCTTCAGGTCTTCTTCTTTTTCTTCAGGAAGTTTTCAAAGTGTAAAATTCAGGAATCAGTGAAGTCTATTCGAAAATGTGCACCCCGAGCATTGTTTTTCGGCATTTTTGGGCCTGATTATTATGATGTTCAGACTTGCATCGTTTAAGTGCAGAGGAACGAATTCATTTTTTCATGGAATTCATTCTTCAGGTCTTCTTCTTCTTCTTCAAGAAGTTTTCAAAGTGTAAAATTCAGGAATCAGTGAAAGTCTACTTGAAAATATGCACCCCCAGAATTATTTTTCGGCATTTTTGGGCCTGATTATTATGATGTTCAGACTTGCATCGTTTAAGTGCAGAAGAACGAATTCATTTTTTCATGAAATTCATTCTTCAGGTCTTCTTCTTCTTCAGGACGTATTCAAAGAGAAACATTCAGTAATCAGTAAAAGTCTATTTGAAAATATGCACCCCCAGAATTGTTTTTCGGCATTTTTGGGCCTGATTATTATGATGTTCAGACTTTAAGTGCAGAGGAACGAATTCATTTTTTCATGGAATTCATACTTCAGGTCTTCTTCTTCTTCAGGAAGTTTTCAAAGTGTAAAATTCAGGAATCAGTGAAGTCTATTTGAAAATGTGCACCCCCAGCATTGTTTTTCGGTATTTTTGGGCCTGATTATTATGATGTTCAGACTTGCATCGTTCAAATGCAGGGGAGCGAATTCATTTTTTCATGAAATTCATTCTTCAGGTCTTCTTCTTCTTCAGGAAGTTTTCAAAGTGTAAAATTCAGGGATCAGTGAAGGTCTATTTGAATCCCTGGAAGACAAGACAAATTCTCGACCAGCCAAAGTTGATTTAAAAATGACCCCATTCCGTTTTCTCTGAGGTAGGAGCTATAACAACATTCTTACTAATTTAAAATCTTTTTCTAAATTTTTTGTCGGATGACTTGAAAGGTCGCAATCATGTCAACACACCCTTTTTGTTACCTCCAACTTTACCATCTTATAAATTACGCAATTTTCATTTTTTCTTCTCGATTTTTTTTGTTCATTGTCAAAATATTAATAAATATGTTGAAAAAAAGTATGGTAAAAGTACATTTTTTTTTTAATCGAGCTCGACAAAACGCCCGAAAAGTGTCTCTAGACCAGAATACCACCTTAACGCGCGGAGAACCGACGTTACATTATAATATTGTAAATGTCCCGGTTACACAGGTGGATTCGCACCATCATGTAACACGTCAATGTGTATCAGGGTGATCGCCAAGTTTCATTCATTCGAAATTCATTCCGCAGCGCTGGAGAACGCAGATCGGAGACCTTGCCATTACCTTGACGGATCTTTTGACGAATGGTGAAAGAGAGGGGAATGGTAAAATAGAAAAGACGTTTTAGAGACGACCTCGTCGTTGCGGTGAACGAGCGAGAAGGAATTAAATGGTGCCCTGGGGCTCCGGAAGTTGCGGCTTTTCAATGTTCCTCACACTTATATATGCATATATTAGGTCTCATATGCATAAATATATTATATATATATATGGGGCATTCCACGTCAAATCACGCAGTCATCCCCCTGACGCCCTCAGATTTTAATGTCCAACGAATTGTGGGTGTCGTTTGGTCCAAAATATGATCGCAAATTTTTAGAAATTTTCATTTCATTTTTAGGGGTTGTCTGAGCTAAAAAATCTTTTAATTGAGGAAAAACATAAAGAGCCTTTTTCAAATTAATGATATTTTTTTTCACAGAAACAATGGGTAAAAAATAATTACTATGTTTTATTTTAATTTTAATTTTTTAATTGTCTTTGAAGCAATCCGTTTTATTTCAGGTAGACGAGGCTAATAAATTTTCGAAAAATGTTGTCGTTTCACTCTTAAGGATGTTGAGTCCCAAATCGCAAATGATGAGAAAATTCTGAAAATTTGGTATGTTTTTGGATGAATTATTTAAGAGGTCGTGTAAAAATTTCACGACGATTAGGGAGCTCGTTATCGAACAATTAACAGTAACAAATTAAATTAAATTAAATGTAGTCTTATGGAAACTGATATAACTTTGCGATAAGTTCTTTTTTGACCTATCAATTTTTTAATATCTACACTATATTGAAAGCAACGGAAACAAAATGAAGTGTATTGATAAATATTTTTTTTATTTGTTTGAAAAATTGTTTTTAACAAAATGTTAACATTTTAATAACAAGCTTCCTAATCGTCGTGAAATTTTTACATGACCTCTTAAATACTTCATATACAAAAACATACAAAATTTTCAGAGTTTTCTCATCTTTTTTCATTTTAACCCTTAAGGAGGTTGAAGTAATGATGATATAATTCTGAAAATTTAATGTTTTTACAAGAAGTATTCAGCAGGTCGTGTAAATTAAGTAAATTAAATAAGTTTCACGCCGATTAAGAAGCTATTTATTGAAGAATTAACATTAAGGGCCCATATAAATGGTCGAAGATGACGAGGAATTTCGGGATTTTTTTCCAACGCAACTACTGGACCAATCGTTTCCAACTCTGGAGGTTATTTTATTGTACATTCGAAGACTTGAAAAACATTTTGTTAAGGTACCAGGGACTTTGATTAACTTTTAAACGCGATTTACTCGAAACTACATTTTCGCAAATTGCGGCAGCGATAGAAAAAAAACTATTCATCCGATTCATTTCAACCAAATATTTTTAGACACATAATTGCAAACCCTCGTCGATAAACGTCCATTTTCGAAAAAAAATTAATTCAACAATCATTTTTTGCATAAAAATGTTCGGTGAAAATTCGATCTTTTTTCTGTGAGTGCCGCCATTATGACAATATTCAACTTTTGAAACTTTTCCTTCGTTCATCGACAGCGTACTTTCATATAGAATGTAAAGGTTTCTGATTTTTTTGTTTCGGGTGAAAAACAAAAAAACTACATCTGCCGCAATTCGACATCGCGGAAAGAATTCGTTCAGCAACGATTGGTTGCAGGCTGCTGATGAATACTTATTTTCGATTAAAAAAAACGTTTTTCAAGTCTTCGAATGTACAATAAAATAGCCTCCAAAGTTGAAAACGATTGGTCCGGTAGTTGCGTTGGAAAAAAATCCCGAAATTCCTCGTCATCTTCGACCATTTATATGGGTTTCCCCCCTTAAAAGATTTCATAGGGACTCAACATCCTTAAACCAAGAAAAAAAATCACGTTTCACTAGAAAAATACTTTTGTTTCTGTTATTTTCACTACAAGAAGCAATCAAAATAATAAATTATTCAAAAAAAAAAAATTAAAATACAAAAAAAAATATGTTTTCCCTCAATTTAATGATTCTTTGGCTCGGGCAGCCGCTAAAAAATAAAATAAAAATTTCTAAAAATTTAAGGTCATATTTTGGACCAAACGAAACACACAATTCATTGGACATCAAAATCCGAGGGGGTCAGGCCGATTATCGCGTGATTTGACGTGGAAGGCCCCATGTATATTTAGATGTTTATAAGGGAACTCGATTGACGAAAAGGTTTCGTATGAATGAAAATCACGTTTGGTCATGTTGCCGCTACGGTTTCTTTTTTTTTTCTTTACGTTGATCTCTCGCATATATCGTGATCAAGGATCTTCGAATAGGCGAAAGCAGAGAGGTGCTATATATGAGAGTGTACGCGCGTCCACTGTCGTAAGTCGCCTCTCTCTCTCTGCCGTTATGAATGGGAGGATGGCAAAAGCGTGGGTTTACCTTCGATATATCTACATATTGCCCTCACACACACACAAATATTTGCATACACAAACACATGCACACTAATATTGATATATCGAAGCGTGTGTGTCTATTATATTACATATTACAGATATACGAATATCGAGGTGTGCAAGTGTGAGGGATGAATTTCGTAAGAGTGAAAAATAAAGTGAGTTTGCTTCATAGAATGAAATAGACAGAAATAAATGCACTCTCATGCTCGTTCAGGCTTGTAAAACTTGTTACATGCCAATGGAAGGAAATTCGAGAGAGATTTTACATACACCTTTGGTTTGTCGCTTTGTGTGTGTGTGTGTGTGTTTGTGCACGGTTGAATGAATTAACACGTGGTCGTGTTGGGAGTCAAGAATCACCATTTGGTTACCTCGAGTCTTCTACGATTATTGTGTCCAAGGGGTGGAGCCGAAATGCAGACAAAATGAATATTAAAAAATCAATCGGAGTCAGGATCGATGATTGTCAACGATGAAGAAACGTGCCTCATTTTTATGCGGAGATTGAAATGTTTTTTCTTTGTTTGGAATGGACGGAAATGAAGGTGTAACATTGTTGATTATTAATTTACATTGATATTAGATATTGATTGATTAAAAATTAATAATCCAACAAAAAATAGTTATAATATCCCCAATTCGATTTATTAAAACAGTAATTATTCCTGAATTAAAGCTATTTTCATTTTGATAAAAAATTACTAAACAATAAGACTCCCTAAACTATGTCAACCAAATAAAATTCTTATTATATCAGGACTTATAATTATCAAAATTATTGATAATACAAATAATATGACTAAATATATAAAACGATTAATATTATAATCACTCCTTATATGAGGAGTTCTTTTTCAACCGGGCCACTTTTTTTTTTTCACCCTCTCCAATTTTTTTCAAAATCTGTCAGTTTGAAATATTTGTCAAAAGGAACGTCTGTGATTTTTTAAAGATTTTTTTAAGCGTCCGTTCAACATTTTAAATTTTTCATTACGAACACTGTATCTCAAAAAATATTCATCAAACAAAAAAAAACATAGGAATAAAAACTTATTTATTTTTTCCACTTTATCGAAGAAAATTAAAATCATAATTTTTCTGCATTGAGAACATTGAAATTTGGCAAAAAAATGAGAATACATTTTTTTTAAACCTAATAACAAACTTTCGATTTCGGTACAAATTTTACAGGACGTCTGTCATTGGGTAAAGAGTCTGCGAAAAAATTCTCAGAATGGCACTTGCAATGGTTACGATGAAAAAAAATTAAAATCATAATTTTCCTGCATTGAGAAAATGGAAATTTGGCAAAAAAATTAGAATAAATTTTTTTTAAACCTAATAACACACTTTCGATTTCGGTACAAATTTTACAGGATGTCCGTCATTGGGTAAAGAGTCCGCGAAAAAAAATTCAGAATGGCACATGCAATGGTTACGATGAAAAAAAATAAAAACCCTGCGAAATCTCATAACCGCATATAGATTTCACAGAGTTTTTATTTTTTTTCATCGTAACCATTGTATGTGCCATTCTGAAATTTTTTTTGCAGACTCTTTACCCAATGACAGACATCCTGTAAAATTTGTACCGAAATCGAAAGTGTGTTATTAGGTTTAAAAAAAATTTATTCTAATTTTTTTGCCAAATTTCCATTTTCTCAATGCAGGAAAATTATGATTTTAATTTTTTTCGATAAAGAGGAAAAAATAAAAAAGTTTTTATTCTTATGGTTTTTTTGTTTGATGAATCTTTTTTGAGATACAATGTTCGTAATGAAAAATTGAAAATCCTGAACGGACGCCTAAAGAAATTTTTTAAAAATTACGGACGTTCCTTTTGACTAATATTTCAAACTGGCAGATTTTGAAAAAAATTGGAGAGGGTGAAAAAAAAGTGGCCCGGTTGAAAAAGAACTCCTCATATATTCAATTCTATAAAAAATTACTGTTGATGAAATTAACAAAGCAACTTTAAAAAATATTATTGAAATTCAATCTACTAAAATTAAATATTCTATCTTAATAGAAAGCCTTAGAGTATCCCAGATTCATTGATTAAGGGATTATACGCAGTCAGGATTTCCAAAAAATCCATTTTTTCAATTTCATTTTCGTAATGTACATATATCTAAGTACATAAAATTTCACGTCAATCCGACAAATATTTTCAAAGTTATAGGCATATTTTTAAACCCGTAATTACTATGTGTAAAATGCTTTTGAAATTTTTAACGCGTTTTTCTCAAAACTGTGTTTTTTGAGTCGGTGAGCAAGATTTCTCAGAAACAGCAAAACCGATCGGTCTCAAATTTTTACAAAAGCTTTACAAATATATGTTTTTTCTAATTAATCGACGGTTTTTTTACCGATAAATATTTGCCATTTTATAAACAATCTAAGGCAAAAATATTCATCAAAAATCAATTTTTTTTAGAAGCCGCGATTTTGTTAAAAATTAATATTTTCCTTGTTCCTTCGATCAATAACTAGATTATACCTTATATTGACGAAATCTTTTTAATTTTTTAATTTTGGATGATCCAATCCAGAGATATCGTGATGCTCACCGCAAGACGCCTTTTTTAAACGAGCTCATTATTCAGAAGAATCATTTTTTTCTAAAAAGAAAAATTTCAAAGTAGAGTTCAAAATTACAAAAATATGTATATAAATTTTTACCTCGATAAATTAAAATATCTTTTCAGAAAAAATTCTTGAAATATCGCTTTTTTTCGACCTTCTGACTGCGTATCACCCCTTAAAAAATCAGTTTTGATGCAAAGAAAATAATTCATTTTTTGATTAAATTTATTCTTCCCAAGAAATATTCAATGTAAATAATCGTTGAAATATTTTTTGAGGTTTTAAAAAAAGAATAAAAAAAATTAAGATTTTTTTATAACGAGCATTCCAAAGTATCTTTAATTTTTGTTGAGCTTTTTTCACAATGAATATCTCATATTTTGGCAATGAAATTAATCGTCAAAATTCTCTGTAAATAATTTAAAACAATTGAGAAGCTCGCTATTGAAAAAACATTAATTTTAACTCCATAATATTACTTTACTCAAAATATTACTCAAATTTAAAAAAAACATGTGCACTGACAGAAATGATTTGTTCACTCGGAATAAATTTATTTAAAATGAGTAAAATTTCATCAAAATATTTATTTCAATAAAAGAAATTTTTTTTCTGGGTGCAGTCTTATTGGACGTAGACCGATTTCGTCGATCTGTCATCGATATATTTTTCCTATCATTAAAACGAATGATGAAAGATCGACCAAAACATTTTACGTCCCACAAGTCTATACGTGTTATTTAAAAAATTTTGAAATCAACATTTTTCAATGACGAGCATTTCAGAATATCTCTCTCTACCAACATTTTAATATTTTTAACATAATTTTAGGATTACTAATTAATTACTTACCTTTGCAATCCTGTTTTTGTGAGAATCCTGAGAAAATTATCGCCACCGATTGTCTCCGTCGTTATTTTAAATTTTTTCAAGTACTTTTCATTTTCTTCTCCATTGAAAGCCCCAAAATTAGCCACTGTTTCATCACAACTATCGGACCAAAATAATGTCCTTCGATAATCGCGCTCTTATCCTCAGACCGGAAATATCCTTGTAAAAAAATCCCTTTCACGATATTTCAATTCGCAAGTGTCGATGACATAATCGCGTGGCAATTTATTCCGGCTGCCGATTAGTAAGGAAAAGTCATTGAGCGTTATTTTATTTATCGTCGAATATCGACACATTTTGTACGTGAAATTTTATTTGTCAAACGGAAGTCGCAGTTCTCGAATTGATACGAATATTGGATGAAATAGAGATATAAGAAGTTTTCTTGTAATTTATTCGGGGTCTCTTCGCGAGTCCTGGCGAAATAATGTGTGTATTATAAAATCGATGAGAAGGGGAAAGTTTAAAAAATAAAATAAAATAAAAAACCGGGCCCGAAAGTCTTTGGCAAGAAATTCCAGTAACGCCTGACGTTCGCCCACACATTGCATGAATGAACGCCCACCGAAAAGTATTGAGTCTGTATATACGTATAAATACATGTGTACATGTGTATATATTTGTATATATGCAATGAGAAATATATAAACACATTTACGCCGCCGCTCCTATAACGAAAGTCGCGCGCGCACGTAAAATGGGTCGCGTGGCTCGTTTTATGAATGACCGTTTGCGTCGGCGCACTCCAAACCGATGTACTCGTATATAGGCATAATGTGAGAGAACACGGTGGCTTTATTGGTATTCACAACGACGAAAATCGAGCGAGAGTGAATTTTCAATTTTATTCCAACAGATTTTCGTTATCGGACTGTATGATTACACAAAATGGGGAAATATGTTTGAGACCCACGTGCGCGAGAAGTTTCCAGCACAATCCCTGAAAGTGTAATTCGATCAGTATTTATTGTAATGGGAAGGGGGACATTGAAATTGTCATGAAAATTGTAACTTTCATCTGACATTTTTTTATACTAAATTTGAAACTATTTCTAATTTAATTTCTAATTAGAAATTGTTTACCCAATTTCTAATTCCTAATTAATTGACCGATAAAATTGTCATTCGAGTCTTTCACATGTAATTTTACTAGCTTTTAGTTACCTAATTTATTTATAAATAGTTGGAAGTAATTTGTAATTATTTCTAATTTAATTATTAATTAGAAATTATTTATCCAATTTCTAATTCCTAATTGACAGATAAAACTGTCAACCGAATCTTCCACGTGTTACTTTACTAGGCACAAGGGGAAATAGTTACCTAATTTATTTAGAAATAGAAGTAATTTGTAACTATTTCTAATTTAATTTTTAATTAGAAATTATTTATCCAATTTCTAATTCCTAATTGACAGATGAAATTTTCATTCGAGTCTTCCACATGTAATTTTACTAGGCACAAGGAGAAATAGTTACCCAATTTATTTAAAAATAGTTAAGAGTAATTTCTAACTATTTCTTATTTAATTTCAATTTAGAAATTATTTATTTAATTTCTGATGCCTAATTAATTGACAGACAGTATTGTCATTCGAGTCTTCCACATATGATTTTACTAGGCACAATGGGAAATAGTTACCCAATTTATTTAGAAATAGTTAGAAGTAATTTGTAACTATTTCTAATTTAAGTTCTAATTAGAAATTATTTATCCAATTTCTAATTCCGAATTAATTGACAGATAAAATTTTCACTCGAGTCTTCCACATGTAATTTTACTAGGCACAAGGGGAAATAATTAGCTAATTTATTTAGAAATAGTTAGAAGTAATCTGTAACTATTTCTAATTTAAGTTCTAATTAGAAATTATTTATCCAATTTCTAATTCCGAATTAATTGACACATAAAATTGTCACTCGAGTCTTCCAACGTGTAATTTTACTAAGCACAAGGGGAAATAGTGACCTAATTTATTTAGAAATAGATAGAAGTAATCTGTAACTATTTATAATTTAATTTCTAATTAGAAATTATTTATCCAATTTCTGATTTCTAATTAATTGACAGATAAAATTGTCATTTGAGTCTTCCACATGTAACTTTACTAGGCACAAGGGGAAATAGTTACCTAATTTATTTAGAAATAGTTAGAAGTAATTTGTAACTATTTCTAATTTAATTTCTAATTAGAAATTATTTATCCAATTTCTAATCCTAATTAATTGACAGATAAAATTGTCTTTCACATGTAATTTTACTAGGCACAAGGAAAAATAGTTAACCAATTTAATTAGAAATAGTTAGAAGTAATTTGTAACTATGTCTAATTTAATTTCTAATTAGACATTATGTATCCAATTTCTGATTTCTAATTAATTGACAAATAAAATTGTCACTCGAGTCTTCCACATGTAATTTTACTAGACTTAAGGGGTGGGACGACCTCGAAGATATGAGATAAAAACGGCCCCAATTATTTTCAAATACGAATGAAAATGTCCTTCGAAGATTCTTCATGGAGAACGGATTACAGTTTTGTAGTAAAAATATTGTAAATATGCAACGTAATTGAATTTGCAACAATAATCGAGCGTTGATCAAGGAGAGGAAATTTCGTAGAGCAAGCATATTGTCCGATAAGTAATTCAAATAAATTCATCGATTTTTTTTTTTAAGAAAAAGGTAGATCCGATCTATCGTGGTTGAAAACCGGTTTCATAAAGTCAGAACGGTTTCGTCCGTTCATTCAGTAGCCGAAGGATTATCCTTTTTTTCTAATTTTAAATTCTCGCTCGAAAATCCTCGTACAGAATAAATCGTTTTATTCGTTTTCTGATTCGGGGATTTAAGGGCGAATTTCAGCTTCAGAGCGAAGGTGTTGTTAATTTCTTTGTATATCATAAATAAATTATTTTATTCAAAATTTTAAGCATATGAAAAAAAAATATTTAAACAATATTTTATAAAGTTGTCATTGAAAAATTTGGAAAATTTAGCTAGTGGAATCTTTTTGGAGACCCCTTAAAAAAAGTGTCCTCATGATGTCCTCGTGGTGGTCAGAATAATTTCTGGTATCTTTATCTGAAATCAAAAACCAAATTTTATCTGTTAGTAGATAAGTATAAGCTTGTGATTGGACGAAGCATTTGAAAAAAAATTGAAATTGAAATTTTTTGCAGAGTTACATGCAAACAGTACAATTTTTGGTACAATTTACTATACTTAAAATTAGATGTAATCGAAAAAAACCTTCGTTTGATCACTATAGTAATTCCTATTTTGAAGGAGTGTGCAAAATTTCAATAAGATCGGTACATTAGTTTTTGAGAAATCCGCAGACTTTAAAAACAATAATATAATAACTGGAATATAATAATAATTATAACGCAATAACTTTAAAAATAATAATTAATAATTGTAATAAAATACAAGTTCCCCAAGAGTTCAAGACAATTTTTCTGGAATCCTTCTGTGTGATTCTAGATTTCTGTAATTTTTTCTTCAGAATGGTAAATAATGTTTTATTCAAAAGTTTGCATCGTTGAAACGAAACGGAATTTTTTAAAAAATTTTTTTTAAAGTTCAGACCTTTGTAAGATTATTCTCGAAAGCAAAAATTTCAAATTCCAATAATTTATGGAGTTATATCTATTTTAGTGACGAAAAAAAACTCAAAATATTAATGAATATGATGTAAAAAAAAGAATGGTAAAAATATATTTTTTTATCGAGCTCGACAAAACGCTCAAAATGTATGTCTCTAGACGAGAATACCGCCTTAAGAAACTAATTTCATTTGAATTGCAGCGGTGCAAATTCAACATGATTCTAATTCAATATCGCATAAAATAGAAACGATATAAATAGACAGTCGACCCTTCAATGAAGGGAAATCCTCTTAAGGGATCCACCTTGGTAATCCACATTTCTCTCTCTCTGCCAACGAATAAATTTGATGTCTACAAGAATGTCATATATTGACTTTAAAGTTGGAGTGAAAAGTGAAACGCACGTGGAAAATTTCCATCCACCCCTTTCCACCCTTAAAAACGTGTGTGTATTCTCGAGCAATGCGCGACATCATGCACACGCAAAAAATGTCCGTGACGAAGGTCACAAGGTCAACCATGAGGGTAAAAAGGAAAATCTCTATATATAATATCAGGAGAAACTGCATGACGATAGTTCCAGATCGATCCTCGTGTATATTCATACGCGCGTCACAGGGGTTTTTTTTCTTCTCCAAACGCTTTCATGAATGAAAATACGTCAGTGGATGTGTGGCAGGGGGAGGAAAAGCGGAGGGGATGCAAGCATGAATGAAATAATAGCTCTTGCGCGACTTTCCGATTGCGCCCTCGTTCCGCCACGAGATTTGTAGACACGCTTGAAAAAACGGGGGTTGTGCAACCCTCCCGAGATACGGACGCACCCTTGTTCTTCTTACAGCGTTTCATGAAGTATTCAGGGGTGAAAATGCGGAAATGTCGGAGGGATGAAATCATGGAGTGTTCAGAGAATGAGAGAGGAATTGCGCGGGGGGATGCATTCCGTGCAGCTGATTGTTGAAAGCTCGGGGGGGGGGGGGGGGTGGAAGTGGAAAAGAGGCCAACAGCGAGAGGGTAGCTCGAAGTTCCTGCAGAGGTTATTCAGGGGTAGGTAACATAAAAAGGAAGCTCGGTCTTCATAAAGTTGTATTGCATGCTCCCGTGAACGGAGGGTGGAGAAAAATCACCCCCGTTATGTATTTTTATGAAAAAAACTAAAAACTAATTTTGCAATATTTGAATATAGAAATTCTAAAAATGCATCAGGACAGTCTCAATGAACTCCAAAATCATCCCTGTCCTTGGGTGTACCAGGACTCACCCCGGAAAAAGAACCACCGTCAGAAAACTAATATTCTTTGCCAAATCCAACCCCCACCCCCAATTTTGTAATATTTGAATTTAGAAATTCTAAAAATACCAGGACTCACCTCGGAAAAAAACCTCCCCCAGAAAATTAATATTTTTCACCAAATACAGTCCCCATCTTTATGAATTATCCATAAATATTCATTCCCACTCTTTTCAGCCCATTATTAGAAATAATATTTTTAATAAGTAATATATAAATAAATGAAGAGGGTGAAAAGCAAAAGTAAAAGACAGAGAATTGAATCGTCATAGATATGTAAAATAAAACTGTCTATTCTACGATAGTGTAGAGATTCTAGGAGCAACTACCTCAAAAAGTAATAAAAACTTAATTGAAACATGAAAACAAAAAGTAAAAGATAAAGAAATTTTCAAAATGCTATTTTTTCCAAAATTTAACTTTTATGCAGCAGTATTCAAAATAATCCTACGGACCTCCAATAGTGCGAAATTCTTCAATCAATCAATACAAAAATATCAATGCAAAGCGTGATCGAAAGAAGCTATTTTACACTAAACTAGTCTACTTTAGAAGGCCTATAGGAAAAGCAAATTTTTCAGAATTTTTTTCTCAGCCTCTTAATCAGATATGGCTATGAAATTGTTTTTACAACAGTGTTTAATCGTTTGAAAATACAAAAAAAAAAAAATTTTTTACTTTGATTCTTTGAATAACAGCTTATAGAAGGCGCCAAAGACGAAAATGTCTTGTCCCATCATGGCCGACAGTTAATCTCAAGATTGGTAAGTCTGAAACAAAAAAAATTAAAAAACCATTTTAAACAGGAAGGTTTCTTACTCGATAATTTACCACCGTCAATGAAGAATAAATGAAAACAAATGGCGGATGTGTGAAATCGATTTTTCATTAACGGTGGTCAATCGTTGTGTAAGAAACCTTCCTTTTTAAAATGCATTTTTATATTTTTGTTTCAGACTTGCGAATTTTCTTCTTTTTGGCCATCTAAAATAGACCAGTACTTTAAATAATCCACAAAGTTCCCAAGAATGTCCAGCAATTAAGGGAGCTTTATCTGGGATTCATGAAAATATCGACGGAAATCACGCGACCAGAAATATCCCGACTCACTAATGAAGGTCAACGAGAGGCCGAGACCCGGAAGTAGCTGTTAGCGCACATGGAATTGCGTCTGCACAACCCCTAAATAACATACCCCTAAATAAGTTCACTGCCGAGTTCATGTCTCCTCTATACATCTATATCTATATATACAAGTATAATACCAGATGCGTGGGAGGAAGAAAGGCGGGGGGGGGGGGGGCGATTACGCGCTTGCCCGTTGAGAGCTTTTCAGTGGGGCGAAAAGTGGGGGGTTGAGGGATGACGAGAAAAAGGCCCTATAGCTCCGCACTCGGGGGTCGTCGAGTGTGCTTGTGTGTTATTGTCCAGGCGGTCAAGGGCACCCGCGGCGTGCGTGACGTCACGCGAAAGCTGCAGTGACGCAATCGTTGCCAGGAGCAACTCAGCTGGTTGCCCTCGTTGCATGGCAACCCCCCGGTGTTTTCCAAATCTGCCGCCACCCCCTCCCCCTCTGTCGTCCCCACCGTCAAACGCCACCCCCTGGTTTCCTCGGCTGTTCGCACACGCAACGTAAGGTGGAAGGTTTTGGGGTTCACCGGCTTTGTACACGTGCTGTTTCTCAATGAACCTCGTCCCTGCCCTCTTTCCCCTCGTCGTCGCGGGTCCCCACTCCGGCGGATCTCACACCCCTCACATCCCTCTGACGCCGGAAAAACTACCCCTCAAGCGGCTGCCCCTCTCCAGGGACCCTCTGACGCGTTTACCTCTAACCCCCTCCAAATGTCTGGCTCCCCCCCCCCCCCCTCATCCGCACCCTCCAGCGCAACACGGGCAAACACGAGGCACCAACAAGTAGACTTGTTGTTTGTTTAAATTTTTCTTTTTTTAGCATTCGATAGACGAGAAATTGTTTTTCATTGGGTACTTCAAGCCTGTGTCTCGCTTTGCAGATCTATTTATAAGTCGGGATGATCGATAACATACGTTTTATATCCATGCTCTTGATGCTCGCCCTTACTGATGTAAAGAATTTATGCAATCGTGTAGCTTGAATTATGTGATGACAATTTTCAATCCATTTTAATCTATTCGCAAAGTATATCATTTTTTAAGATTATTAGATTTAAACATTATTTTTATTGCTACTTAAGGGGGTATTCTGGTCTAGAATTTTGAAAAAATTAATTTGACCTTTAAGAATGTATCCTCGAATGGAAATTTTTTAATCCAATAATTTACGGAGTTATAGCTATTAGTTATTATTTTAAATATAGCTATAGCTATTTTTCATCGCGAAATATTTACAAATGGCGATATAATTTGTTGTTAGAGCACATCTCATTCGGAGTACTTCACGGTGACCATTGTTACTTGGCAACGAATTATTCGAAATAACAAAATAAAACGGATATAATTTTAGCATGATATGATTTAGTCTCTGAACGAAGGATTTTTTAAAATATCGATATATAAAAAAACGCGGGCAGTTTAAAGTGCGAGTATTCGCTCGGGTACGAGAAACGATCTATTTCCATCGATTAAAAAATAGGCAAGCATCGAAGAACAAAACCCTTCGTTAGAAGACTGCATTAGGATGTCTCAGAGAAGCTTGCAAAATTTGAATTGAATCGGCAGAGTGGTTTTCGAGATATGGTGGTCACCGATTTTAAAAAAGTCCTGTTGAAAAATATGCTTAAATAAGTTCGACAATAAAAGTTGCACATATGAAAGCTGGATATAAACATATTGGTTTTTATTGAATCACGACCAGGGTCGCAAATAATGCATTACTTTTTTTAATGCATTTGCATTTTCATTAACCATTAAATTTTCATTAACAATTAAATTTTCATTAACAATTAAATTTTCATTAACCATTACATTTTAATGGTTACTAGAAATTATTTCCAATAACCATTAAATTTTAAAGGTTAATGGAAATTATTTTAATAGTTAATGAAAATACAATTGCATTAAAAAAAAGTAATGCACTATTTGCAACCCTGCCCATTACAATGTAGTGTGTAATAGAAAAAATTTCCATTACCCATTGCAATGTAATGTGTAATGGACAAAACTTTGATTGCAGTTTTGGGAATGGAAAAATATAGATGAATAAATTATTGCAATTTTGCATTACATTTTATTGATTTAAAACTTAGATTTTCAGTTACCTTAAATTATAAAAAGCATTTAAATTATCGATACTTTTTAGTATTTAAGGTACCTGAAAATCTAAGTCTAATTCTAAAAAGCATCTATATTATAATTCTAAGTCATAAGTCAATAAAATGTAATGCAAAATTGCAATAATTTATTCATCTATATTTTTCCATTCCCAAAATTGCAATCAAAATTTTGTCCATTACACATTACATTGCAATAATAATATAGATGCTTTTTAGAATTCAAGGTACCTGAAAATCTAAGTCCTAAATCAATCAAATGTAATGCAAAATTGCAATAATTTAAATCAATCAAATGTAATGCAAAATTGCAATCAAAGTTTTGTCCATTACACATTACATTACAATGGGTAATGGAAATTTTTTCTATTAAACACTTCATTGTAATGGGCAGGGTTGGAAATAATGCATTACTTTTTTTTAATGCATTTGCATTTTCATTAACCATTAAAATTTAATGTTTAATGGAAATATTTTCTATTAACTATTAACCATTAAACTTTAATGGTTAATGGAAAATCGTTCCATTGGCCATTAAAAATAATGGTTAATGCATTACTTTTTCATTAAAAATTTCGCAACCCTGATCACGACTTGATTGAATTTTGAAAGAATTCGGATTGTCATAAATTACAAAATTTTTCAAAAATTTAAACCGTATCAGTGCGTCTAAAGAAAGGTTATTTTTCAAACACGTTTTACAGACACGATGTAAATATACTCAATCGAACATTTTGATTGAAGACACTTGCGTCATCACCATGCCGATAAATACACATCCCTGTCCCGCTCTATCCAGCCCTGTACCGTTAATTATTTCCGGTATAGTCGCCCCACCTTTGCTGGATTCCGCGCTTTTCTCCCGAGCTCTCGCGCGCACATTTCCCCCTCTTCATTGATTTATCCTGATCAGCCGTGGCACTAAAATAACATCACATCCAGACCCTTCCAGACCTCCCATCCTCACGCCCTTAATCGTGCGAAAGATTTCCTCCTCGCACGCACGTGCCACGATCATTTTTTATCCGATCAAGATTTTTTTCATCAATAACCGAAGGTATTTTTAATTAAGTTCCACCCTGTTGATTAATATCTACAAAAATTAGGATCATTTCTATTTTTTAAATCCCATTTTGTCCCATTTTTGTCCTATTTTTTTCATCAATAACCAAAGGCATTTTCAATTAAATTCCACAATGTTGATTAATATATAAAAAAATTAGGATCATTCCAATTTTTTAAATCCCATTTTTCCCATTTTGTCCGATTTTTGTCCAAGAGGGGCATCTCAATTTTATAGAAACTCTAGAAGCAATATTTTAGATACTTTTCTTTTCATGGGGGTGAAAACCACGGAAAGGGGTGAAATAGTCACTGAGCATTTTTTTCGCAGACATAACTACAATTGTTAAAGGATTGGGTTATTTTCGATTAAATAAATAAATATACCATTTATTTCATAGCAATTTTTATTGAAGAATCTAAAAAATTAACAGAGATACAGACAATTATCTTGACGACAAAGAAGAATTTCCCCTCCATTGTCCCATTGATGTCTTCGTAAAGTTATCTAAAAAAAAAATATCAATATCTATAGGAATGCATTGTTATCGTTTTGCCAGTTTTGCGTAGCCATTTTTTTCTTTGATTATTTAAAACATGGCAAAGAATTGAAATTTATTTCATTTTTAGGGCACTTTTCTTCATTCTAGCTGGATACAAAAAAAATAATAGTCAAAATTTTCGAAGAATTTACAGACAATGCAATTACAAATATTTAAAAAAAATAAAAATAAAAAAGATAATAATAAAAAATAATAAACAAGGTCGAAAAAAGTCATTCTGAGAGAAATGTGCTTAAAATTGTCGCACCTGTTTTATTAAAATGAGTGTAACTTGGTCAATTTTTAAAACTTTAACTTAAAATGTTGCCTACATGTTTTTGAAAATATACCCTTCAAAAGGGAAAGCAAGAAAAAATTTTTTCTTCATTTCCGGTGGTTTTCCCCCTTAAGATTATCTATCTTTGTCGAGTAAATTTTCCCAGAAACTTGTTATTTTATTTCCTTTCATTATCATCAAAGAACATTGAAAAACTAAAAAATTTCGACTGAACTGAGATATGGGAAATTAGGATAAAAAAACGGACCCAATGTTCGGTTCAAGATTTATTATAAAAATAAGGTACACGTCTGAAATGGAGTACTTTGTTTAATTAAGCGGTTTGTCGAGTTCGATAAAAAAAAACAAAAAATACTTTTATCATTATTTTTTTAACAACATATTTATTAATATTTTGACAATAGACAAAAAGAATTCAAGAAAAAAAATGAAAATTAAATAAATTATTAGCTGATAAAGTTGGGGGTAAAAAAGGGGTGGCTGGTTATTGACACGATTGCAATCTTTCTAGTAATCCGATATAAAATTTATAAAAAGATTCTTAATTAGTAAGAATGTTGTTAGAGCTCCTACCTCAGAAAAAACGAAAAAAAAATCGCAAAATGGCGGCTGTCTGAACAAAAAAAGGCGTTTCTACTCTTTTGCCTCCTCATAAAGAAGCTTCGTTTTCGCGAAAAGTTTTTTTTTCGCAATTTTCATGTCAGTATGTTCAAAATGTCTCAAAACGTCGAGAAATCACATTTTGAAAAAATGTCCGGACGTGTGTGTGTGTGTGTGTGCGTACGCTTTGTGCTTTCCTTAAAATCAATAAATCTGGAGAACGCTTTAGGCGATCGACTTGAAATTTGGTATACAAGTAGACTACGTGTGTCCCTGTTCTGAGTGCAATTTTTTTTGAAATTGCAAAATAATTGTCTGTTTGGCTGGATTTAGTATTTTCTGTAAATTGTTTGTTAGTCATCTAACTTTCGTAATTTTGCAGTTAACACCCTGAAATTTGATGTGCAGATACACTTTATAATAAGGACGGTTGGGATTGAATTTGGGGAAAATCGTTCAAGAGGTTCGGTTAAAAAAAAATAATAATAATTTTTCGCGAAAAATTTGTAGGTTCTCTAACTTTTATAATTTTGCATCTATCGAGCTTAATTTTTTTGTGACGATAAATTCAATAACAATAAAGGATAATACTGAACTTCATAAAAATCGCGTGAGAGGTTCGGTTAAAAAAAATTTTTGAAAATTTCATCAAAATTTTGTTAACGCTCCAACATTCGCATTTCTAGAAGTATAGAGCTAAAATTTTTTGCACAAATATACTATATGATAAGAATGGTTAGGGTTGAATTCGGTGAAAAACGCTCAAGATGTTCGTTCGCAAAATTTTTTTGAAATTTTCGAAAAATAATTGTTAACACTAAGTTTCCTAATTTAGCAGCTATCGAGTTCACTTCTTTAGCACCAATACACTGCACGACAAAAACAACTAATAACGTAATTGAACGAAATTGCTAAGGAATCATGCAAATTTGAAATTTGCACATAGCTTCTTCATTTGTTTCCGTCATTCGTGAACCTTCCTTTATGAGGAAGCCGAGATAATAAACATACATGTCATCAAGATCGTCAAAGAGATCTTCATAAAGGAGGGTTGAGGAACGACGGAAGAAAATGAGGAAGCTATGTGCAAATTTCAAATTTGCATGATTTTTTTCATAGCTTTTAATTTTTTTACAATAGTAAAAAAAAATAATTTTGAGACAAAAGTGGTAGGGGCGATAGAGAGTTATACATCGAAGATTATAATTGGTAAAAAATTTGAAGTAATTCGGTTGAGTAGAACTTGAGATATCGTGTCAACCGTGTTGAGAAAATTGCGTTTAGAATTTCTGCTGCGTCACTAAAATAGCTATAACTTCGTAAATTATTGGAATTTAAAAGTTTCCTTTCGAGGACATTTTCTCAAAAGTCTAAATTTTAAGAATATGTAAAAAAATAATTGATTTTTTCAAAATTCCAGGCCTGAATACCCCCTCAAGTATCGTGGGCGATTCTATATCGAGTTCAGAAAAATAATCCCGTAGTAAAAAACTCCATTGAATCGCCAATGGCAACCAATGGTCCTCATACGACTCCATTGGACAATGAATGCGGACCCATTGAGATTTCCGCATTTTTCAATGGCGTATAGGAACGATCATTGATCAGTGAATGGATATCCATTGAAAAGTCACCATTGCCCAATGACGTCCATTGGACAGCAAATGCGGATGAACCGAATGATCACCATTACTCAATAATGCCCATTGGAAAGCAAATGCTGATGGCCCGAGCCATTAGCATTGCCCAATGGTGTCCATTGGAAGGCAAATGCTGATGAACGAAATGATCAGCTTTACCCAATGATGTCCATTGGGAAGTAAATGCGGATGCACTGAATGATCAGCATTACCCAAAGATGTCCATTGGAAACCGCGTCGCGTTAGTTCCGAGACTTGGCGCGAGATGTCGCAGGACGGCAACCGGCTGAACTCCCATACGGATTATGCGAAGAGTATGCTTATCTAGACGAGTGTGAGCACGGAATATTAGCAGAAGTCGGTGTCCAAAAAATCCATGCAAGGAGTTCTTGCCGATGCTATGGGATAATCCCTATTCCGTTTGAAATGGGGAAGTCAATCCTCATTGGAAAATCCCTATTCGATTTCAAATGGGGAATTCATCGGCGAAAATGTCCTTGGGCAATTGGGCATTCATCTCCATTGGTTATTTTGGCAATGGGGAATGAATGGCGATTTTTCAATGGTGACGAATGGAGTTTTTTACTATATGAAAGAATCTCCATTGATGATCGCCATTCATTCCCCATTGCCTACAAAAAACAATGGAGATGAATGCCGAATTGCCTATGGGGATTTTCTTCATTGAATCCCCAAAGGATAATCCCCATTCCGTTTCAAATGGGGAAGTCAATCCTCATTGGAAAATCCTCATTCGATTTCAAATGGGGAATTCAATGGCGAAAATCCCCTTAGGCAATTCGGCATTCATCTCCGTTGGTTATTTTGGCAATGGGGAATGAATGGGGATTTTTAAATGGCGACGAATGGAGTTTTTTACTACGGGATTGTGCAAAATGTTTGACTTGGCTACGTAAAAGCGATTCAAATGAAGTCGTCGAAAACTTGGTGAAACTTTTAAAAAAAAAAAAAAGGTTTTTGTTAAATTGGACACAGGCGGGAGTCTGTTGTGGGTCTGAGGGACCGGATGGACCGAAGATCGAGCGAGAGATAGCCGAGTGCACCTCATTTTTGAACGAACTGGTCGACCGATGAGGTCGTTGGACTCGGTCCCTCCATATATACATACATATATATGAATATATGTATATAACGACTAACCGATGAGAGTATAGAGAAGATATAAGTATATATATGTATATGTCCCTTTTCTCGCGTTTGATTGATCGATCCGGACGGAACTTAAATCCCGGCAAGAATATTTGTTTAATTGGCGTGCATCAGTCAACTGACCCGCCCTCCCACCCCTAATTATCGTCAACAATACGAAAAGCATTCGTGAATGTACGATTAAAAAAATCTCGTATAATTAAATTTATCTTCCTCGCGTGAGCCAAGGAAGAAAAAAAAAGAAGAAACCCTCTTCTTTACCGCTCACTCGTGCGATCTATCAATCCCAAAATTCATGGTAATTCGACTCGTTACTATGTGGCAATAATTAATTTACAATTCAACATCTTCATTAATTGCCTCTAACCTTCCACCGTTCCCTCTCTTTCTGCATCAACCACGAATATCGAAGGAGGAAGAAAACATCAGAACTCACGTGGGTTTCAGAATTTATTTGAATTGATTAATTCACGATAGTTACAAATGTTACTTTTTTTTTTAATTTAAAAATCTACAGTATACAGATTCACGAAATACATTTTGAAACTCAAAGGAAAATCAAAGTAATTCGTAACAATTACATTCGCAATTTTTGCCCAAAAAAAACCACCCCTTTGCACAGAATAGTGCAAAAATGGACAATTTGAAGAAAATGTCGAAGACGGAGTAGCATTAAAAATAATTGAAATTAAATAATTGAGTAAAAATTGAAATAATTGAAACAATTAATAGTTGAAATAATTAATTTAAATAATTGAGTAAAAATTGAATTGAAATCATTGAGTAAAATAATTGAAATTCAAAAAATGTGTTCCAGAAGTCAAAAAAAGTCTTCTGACACGTTAATGAAAAAAAAAGCTCCGTGTCATTCCTCCACGTGGAAACAGAAAGAAAAATCTAGACATCATTTGTAACAAATTGGACAAAAAACAGGTAAATTGTTGAACTCATTTTCAAATGGAAAAAGATCATTTTTAGTTATCACAAATATATTTTCCTCCAGGTATGCAAATATTCATCGAATTAAAAAATTTGGTAAACATTTAGAATCGCAGCTTTTCCGAAAAACTGCGGGCAATTTTTTTTTCGCGATGATTAGCTTTATTATGTCACTATCAATGATATTTCGTTGGGGGAGGCTGCTATTTTTTATTATTCAATTTTCTTAAAGTTAAAAAAAATAAAATTCAATGAAAAATCAATTAAAAATTAATTTTTTTAATTAAAAAATTTACCATAACCAAAGGTATTTTCAATTAAATTCCATAATGTTGATTAATATCTACAAAAATTAGGATCATTCCAATTTTTTAAATCCCATTTTTCGCCAATTTTGTTCGATTTTTTGTCCAAAAGAGGGGCATTTCAATTTTCTAGAAACTCTAGAAGCAATATTTTGGATACTTTTCTTTTCACGGGGATGAATTAATTTCACAATTTATTTTTTAAATTAATCTCCGTGAAAAGAAAAGTATCTAAAATATTGCTAATAATATTAAAAATTAATTTAAAAAATTTAATTAAAAAATTTTCTTGGCCCATAAAAAAAAATTTCACTCTCCTGGGCACAATTTGGTCCATTTAATTACCATTTTCACGATTTCCAAAAAAATAATAATCAATGGTAAATCTCGAATGGCTTCGAATTTTCTCACTTTGCCAAGATATCGTATCGTTCAACTGACATATCCTTCCTTTCCTCCCTCTCTCAATGGATTTGCTCGGATCTATTTTGTTGGGGCGGAAAGATGCATCGATCGGTACAAGACAATGTTAATGTGGTAAGGGTATGTCAAAGGTAACTCCGGAGATGGGTGAAAGAGAAAGAGAGAACAAAACAGTAAGAGAGCGAGAGAGAGAGGGAGAGAAAGAGGGAGAGAGAGAGAGCGAGCGAGAAAGAGAGACAGAAGGCACTGTTGCGGGGGTGTAGGAGTATATGAGAGAATGAAAAAGGGTGGGGTGAGTTGGTGCGGCAGGACAAGACAGGAGGGGTGCGGCACGTATTTCGCTCTCCTGAGTTCTCTGCGGAACCCCGTCGTGCGAAGACAACATATATCTATATATATATATACATCTACATATATATAAATATATACACAAACATATACATACTTATATATATATATATATTATTATTATACATACACTATATACATATATGTACATCCTGCCACGAGCGAAGCAGCAACAGGTTTAATCGCATCGGGGTGTGGCAGCGCCTGGCTTGACTCTCTTGGCTGGATCCGCTCTCTCGCTGAGGCGCGCTCGCCGGATCGCTCGGCCGAGGCGCTCGGCTCGCTCGTTTTCCTGATGTAGTCTCTCAGCAGAGCGCGCACATCGCGCTCGCGCGATGAGAGAGAGAGAGAGAGGAGGTGAGCGAGAGAGAGAGAGGGAGAGAGAGAGAGAGAGAAGAAGAGAGAGAGACTATACCTCTCTTTCTTTTTCCTCTTTTCTCTCGTAAGAGTTCCTCGAGAGAGATTCTGTGAGGCTGAAGAGATCGGAGCGGAGGAGAGACCGAGAGAATCATTGCTCGGCGTGAATATAAAAGTTGAAATATCGCGCCTGGACTTCGGAGACTTGTTTTTATCGCGTCTGAGTCTTTCTCTCTCTCTCTCTCTCTCTCTCTCTCTCTCTCTCTCTTTCTGGCTTCTTCTCTCTCTCTCTCTCTCTCTCTCTCTCTCTCTCCCTTTTGTTATTGTTCTTGTTCATTTTTTTTATATCGGGGATTGAAGGAAAAAAAGGCTTTACGTGTAATTTCTTTTTTTTCGCATCGCCGAGAGATGAGAGCAATCCTGGAAATTGAAACTTGGACGCTGATAAGCTTGTCCGGTCGAAAAATGTTTTTTTTTCTTGGGCTTTATCAGAGCGAGCCTTGTTACATTTGGGAGGAATTTAATGGGTGATTTTAAGGATTGAATTATGTTTTTTTTTAAATAGTTTGGGTTTATTTGGGTTTGAGGACGCTTGAGAAAAGCTGTTTTGGGGCATTGTTTAGAGGTTGATTGTGTAAATGTTGATACTATTTTTGTAGGGCTTCATTGAAGAGGTTGAAAATACATAAAAATATTTTTGAAAGTTATTTTATACACTTTTTGTTCACAAAAATTGGAGGCAAACGTAATTCCTCAAAAAGTAGGCAGGTGACCTTTGTTATTTTTTTTTGTGAAGCATCATCGGAAACTAAAAAATTAAAGAGCTTTGGATTTGGGAGAACAGAGGCTTTTGTTGGAACTAGAATTTTTAATATTTGTGCATAAATAACAAAATGGTGGACGTTTTTGAAAAAGAAATATTTTTGTCGCTATTTTCAGCAGAAAAAAAATAGTAAAAATAAAAATTTTGACTTACAATAAGTTTGAGCAACACAAAACAGTTTATTTGTAGTAAAGAAATATATTTAATTGGCTCTTTCACTTAAATATTCCTTAACTGTTACAAAATTTGTTAGTCGTTAAGAAATATTTCAATTGCCCGCGCAGAAAAAAAAAGTATGGCAAGCCAGTCTCGGAAAGAGTCTCAAGAACAGTCTTTGCTAGCGTCTGGGAAACAGTCTTGGAAAGAGTCCTGCATAGGATCCGATCCCATACTCTGGTCATAAATCTATCCTGGACTCTGCACAGCGCTCCGAGACTCTCATGACGTGGTTTTTGATGTTTCCCAGGAATCTCTCTGATACTCGGTACGAGACTAATTGTCTCTGCAAGACTTTCTTTTGAGCAGTTTTATAAATTTTCGACCAATCTCTTCTCCAAACAGACTCTCTGAGACTGGCATCGAGACTGTCTTTAATATTTGAGATGAGCATGAATAAACTTGTTAATCCGTCTTTGAACCTGCATTGAGAATGTTGAAACTGTTGATAATGGAGGACAAGGTGCAAATAAGAACGTGATGGTCGAGAGTCGAGGTGGTCGACAAATCTCGGCGAGATTCTCAGCGAAACAATTTAATGTTTTCGACGAATCTTTCCAAGACTATTTCAAATTCCTTGGAGATGATCGTTGTAAAGGGTATTAGATTATATGTTAAATCTATCCAAGACTCGTTACGAGACTTTCAAGAAATTTTTTCAAGTCCCGTTATCAAATGGGTCTTCGATTTATAAAAGTCTTTAAAACGGACTCTGGTAAGTTTCAGACTGGTTTTTGTCTATCTAGATCTTCATAGATCTACGTGGACATGATGTACATCGATCTCTGAAGATTTACATAGACCAGTCGTTGGAAATCTATAGAAAAATCCAAAATACTTGTCATTGTATTTTTCAAATAACTTTTTCTCGGACCTTTTATAGGGTTATCAGTTTCAATTACCGCAAGTACTATTTTTTTCTACCAAGGACAACGTGGCTCGACTTACGGTGGTATAAAGATTCTGTATACCCTGCGCGCTGCTGCCCTAAAAAAAATGTCTACGATAATTGAAACTAAGAGTCCCGGATAACCATAACAAGGATCATCATCACTCAGTCGTCTTTAATGTCTCGTGTATATTTTAAACGCATACATACCTCGTGTCTTGATACATCATCGTGCTTACCTTCTTTTCATTGACCTCATGGAAGAAAATCATTTATTTTATTTATTCAGCAAAATATTTTCAGGAATAAAATGGATGCACATATTGAGACGTATACAGGGCAAATTAACTTGTATATGGGTCATTCCATGTATAATCGACCACTTTTTTCTTACTTTTTCGTAAAACAATGAAATTTTTTTGCTGAAAAAATACAGAAGATAGTTCGGAATAATTTATTTTTCAAACTACATTTATAAACAAAGAAAATGGAAAAAATTTGTAATTTGGTTTATTTTTTGACAAACAACAAGTTTTTAAAATTTTCGAATGCTGGTTAATTTGTGTTGGAACTCGTTTCATGTTTTTTTTTCAACACTCCGCTTTTTTTTGTTGTTAGTCTAAAAATGAACTAAATATCAATTTGTTTATTTTCTTTGTTTTTAAATGTAGTTTGAAAAAATATATACATACAAAAATTATTCAGAACTTCTTTTATTTTTTTTTCTTACTTTTCCGAAAAACTTTGAAATTTTTTCGATGATTACGACTTTGAATGTAATTTATTATTTATTTTTTTAACTTTGAGGTTCTTTCAACATCTTCAAAAATCCGCAGAGGGGTATTATGAGAAATGAGCTTAGTTAAAAAAAAAATTTCAATTGAAAAAAAAAACGAAAACCTGAATAACGAAAAACCAATATTTTGCTTAAATGAAATTTTATAATAATTATCAAATTTTTGAGGCGTCGTATCGAACCGAAAATTCGTTCAATATGGAATAACTTTTTTTTTATCATGTTATCGTCTTCGTGGTCTCATTCTTCTCACGTCGTCCTCTTGTTTTCCTCGTCGTCATCTCGTCCCGACCGTACTGTTCACCGTCGTCCTGTACAAAGTTGTCATCTCATCGCTGTCATAATCGCGTCCTCTTTATCGCCATGGTCAACTTTGACGTCCCATTTACGGCTCTTTTTTCCTCCTCTGTCCTCATCATATAACCTTGAATAGAGTATACTACTTCGCATAAAAATGGACAATATTTTAGCTATTGAGCAAATTAAAAATATGTCACAAATATATTTTTTCACAAAAAATTCCGCCTTAGATTTGTTTTTTAATTTTAGCCATTGTGCTGCTAATGAATTTGTAAGCGATATGTTTTTTAATATCACATTTACCTTTCCCGTTGTTTTGATCCGGTCGTTTTCGTTATCTTTCTTGTACTATTGCTCCTCCAATTTTTTCAGCCCTGTCCTCGTTCTCTCATCGCTGCAATCCATTTTCGGGCTCGTTTACTTTCCTAAACGTTACACATGTTACAATTATTTACATTACACAAACTCGATATAAAAATCTGTATTTTTTTCGTACATTCTTTTGCAGCTTCGACACCTGTCATTTAAAGATCAATTCTCATCTTATCGAGTATCGATCTTAATCAACAAGTGACAACGTCGAATGACCAAGCGGTATCGTAGTTATTCTGTCATTGGAAAATCGATACTCATCTTAATGAGCATCAAACTTTCGTTGACAGGTGACAAAGCTGTAAAAACATGTACGAAAAAATGTTTATATTGCGTTTGTGTAATGTAAATAATTGTAACATGTGGATCGTTTGGAAAAGTGAACGAGCTCGAAAGTGGATTGCAACGGTGAGAGGATGAGGATAGGGGTGAAAAATTCGGAGGAGCAACTGCACAGTAAAAGACGGATAACGAAAACGACCGGATCAAAACGGCGGGAAAGGTAAATGTGATATTAAAAAATATGTCACTTACAAATTTACTAGCAGCACAATGGCCAAAATTAAAAAACAAATCTAAGGCAGAATTTTGTGTGAAAAAAAATATTTGTGACATATTTTTAATTTGCTCAATAGTTAAAATATTCTTCATTTTTATGCGAAGTTATATTCAAGGTTATACGATGAAGCCAGAGGAGGAAAAAGAGCCGAAAATGGGACGTCGAAGTTCACCATGGCGATGAAGAGGACGCGATTATGACAGCGATGAGATGAATACTTTGTACAGGACGGGGGTGAACAGTACGATCGGGACGAAATGACGACAAGGAAAACAAGAGGACGACGTGAGAAGAATGAGACGGCAAACACGATAACATGAAGAAAAAAAAGTTGTTTAATTATTTGATTTATTAATTTATTAATTTATTATTTAATTATTCAAGTTATTTAATTGAACGAATTTTCGATTCAATACGACGCCTCAAAAATTTGATAATTATTATAAAATTTCATTTAAGCGAAATAATGGTTTTTCGTTATTCGTTATTCAGATTTTCGTTTTCTATTTTTTTTTTCAATTGAAAAAAATTATTTTTTTTAACTTAGCTTATTTCTCATAATACCACTCTGCGGATTTTTGAAGATGTTGAGAAAACCCCACGGTTAAAAAAATAAGTAATAAATGAAATTCAAAGTTGTAATCATCGAAAAAATTTCAAAGTTTTTCGGAAAAGTAAGAAAAAAAATAGAAGATAGTTCTGAATGATTTTTGTATATATATATTTTTTTAAACTACATTTAAAAACAAAGAAAATAAACAAATTGATATTTAGTTCATTTTTAGACTAACAACAGGCTTTTAAAATTTTTTGATTGGTTAATTTGTCATGGAGTTATAGCTATTGTATATAAAATTATTTAATACACTATA
Organism: Alloplasta piceator; assembly: GCA_946863875.1. Classification (NCBI taxonomy): domain Eukaryota; kingdom Metazoa; phylum Arthropoda; class Insecta; order Hymenoptera; family Ichneumonidae; genus Alloplasta; species Alloplasta piceator. Next base: position 5,339,922 of record OX333072.1, on the reverse strand, counting down.
TTTTTCGGTAATTAAACAAAAAAAAAGCGAAGTGTTGGAAAAAAAAACATGAAACGAGTTCCAACACAAATTAACCAGCATTTGAAAATTTTAAAAACCTGTTGTTTGTCAGAAAATGAACCAAATTACAATTTTTTTCCATTTTCTTTGTTTATAAATGTAGTTTGAAAAATAAATTATTCAGAACTATCTTCTGTATTTTTTCAGCAAAAAAAATTCAATGTTTTTCGAATAAGTAAGAAAGAAGTGGTCGATTATACATGGAATGACCCATATACAAGTTAATTTGCCCTGTATACTTCTCAATGTGTGCATCCATTTTTTTCCTGAAAATATTTTGCTGAATAAATAAAATAAATGATTTTCTTCCATAAGGTCAATGAAAAGAAGGTAAGCACGATGACGTATCAAGACACGAGGTATGTATGCGTTTAAAATATACACGAGACATTAAAGACGACTGAGTGATGATGATCCTTGTTATGGTTATCCGGGACTCTTAGTTTCAATTATCGTAGACATTTTTTTTAGGGCAGCAGCGCGCAGGGTATACAGAATCTGTATACCACCGTAAGTCGGGCCACGTTGTCCTTGGTAGAAAAAAATAGTACTCGCGGTAATTGAAACTGATAACCCTATAAGAGGTCCGAGAAAAAGTTATTTAAAAATAACAATGACGAGTATTTTGGATTTTTCTATAGGTTTCCAACGACATGTCTATGTAAATCTTAAGAGATCGATGTACATCATGTCCACGTAGATCTATGAAGATCTAGATAGACAAGAACTAGTCTTAAACTTACAAGAGTCCGTTTTAGAGACTCTCATAAATCAAAAACCAATTTGATAACGAGACTTGAAAAGATTTCTTAAAAGTCTCGTAACGAGTCTTGGATAGATTTAACATAAAATTTAATATCCTTTACAACGATCTTCTCCGAGGAATTTGAAATAGTCTTGGAAAGATTCGTTGAAAATATTAGATTGTTTCGCTGAGAATCTAGCAGAGATTTGGCGACCATCTCGAATTGACCACGTTTTTATTTGCGACTTGTTCTCCATTACCAATAGTTCCAACATTCTTAATGCGGGTACAAATACGGATTAACAAGTTTATTCATGCTTATCTCAAATATTAAAGACAGTCTCGATGTCAGTCTCAGAGAGTCTGTTTGAAAAAGAGCCCCAGTTGTGAAAGATGCTCCAAAGAAACTACTGATGAAGCTTAAAACCATCGGTGAGTCTCGGAGAGATTGGTCGAAAATTTATAAAACTGCTCAAAAGAAAGTCTTGCAGAGACAATTAGTCTCGTACCGAGTATCAGAGAGATTCCTAGGAAATATTAAAAACCACGTCAATGAAAGTCTCGGAGAGCTGTGCAGAGTCTAGGATAGATTTATGACCAGAGTATGGGATCGGATCCTATGCAGGACTCTTTCCAAGACTGTTTCCCAGACGCTAGCAAAGACTGTTCTTGAGACTCTTTCCGAGACTGGCTTGCCATACTTTTTTTTTCTACGCGGGTGTCTCAATATAATTTATTAACTGTTAAAAAATATTTATTTAATTCATTAACTGTTAACAAATGTAAAGTTCAATATCGAAATCAATTATTTTTTAACAGTTAATAAATTAAATCAATATTTTTTAACAGTTTACAAATTATTTTGACACAAATAAAATATTTCTTAAGGACTAACAAATTTTGTAACACAAATAAACTGTTTTCTCAGTGCATTCATTATCGGAATGTTTAAATATTTCTCAAAATCTTCATCGATCCGTCGGTCCAGAATTTCGATTTAAACAATCGTAACCTACGTTTAGCCGCCTAAGATATTTATCTCCAAATTTTATTGAAATTTTGAGAAATTTTTCAAACTGACTTCGATGGTAATAAATTGTCATGTTGCGCTGACATTATTACCGGGGTTTTTTTCTAAATCGGGCGGAATGCCTCGGATTTGTGTGTAGTGATAAAAATATAGACATATATTTATGAATATTTATATTTTAATACTAACATCTATGTACATACCTGCATACAGAAGTGGTAGCCTCCCTAAATAAATAAATATATATATATATATATATATATATATATATATATATTCACGGTTGTGTGTTTATTTAGGGAACGGGCCCCGTGTGTACTTTTTTTTTCTTTTATTATTGATCTTTCGTGCCTTTTGTATTTTTACAACGCTTCTCGTTCCAGGTATATACCTGGGTAAAACAATTTTCTCCTCCTACCGGGAGGACCACACACTTTTGGAATAACTTTCGTGTGTGACGGGGCCCATTATAATACATTATGCGTTGTATATACCGCGGGTGGTTTTTTATCGCCACGGATCAACAGCGTTACTCCATACGTATTTCCCTGATTATTTCTCTCGTGTTAATTCGGCATGTGGATTTTGTGAAAGACTTAATTATCTTTTTTCCCCAAAAAACATGGTTTAAGAAAAAGTGTGATTAAAAAAAAGGGAAGAAATTGCATGTTTACATATTGAGGCGAGTTTTCTCGTTTGGGCACCAAACAGTCCGGTAAATTTTCCCTACACGATTTTGAAAATGTACATTTTAAAGAAATCCAAATTTTTTCTAATTTTTATAGGGATTTTTCCCCCTTCAATTTTGAACGAGGTTGCGAAAAATGATTGCGGTTAATTCTACGGATTTATTCTTATTAATCTTTGCTCTCTGGCATAGGAAAATAAGAACCAAAGATCTTGAGACTGTTTTTTGAATTCATGAAAAAAATTGCGTAAATTCTTTCTTACAAACTTTTGATAGAATTAACCTGGAAGTCTGATTCTAGCTGAAACTTTGATTTCAGGAACAAGTCGTGCAACGCTATATTATCTTAAGGGGGTATTCGTAACCTCATCGACATGGCTTTTTCATCGAAAAACCCGTGTAGATGAGGTAATAGACTCGATTGTTTGAAAGATAAAAAATATCGTTTACAGGAAAAATGAGAAAAAAAAAAATTTTTGAAAAAAAATCTGAAAAAATTTCATTGAATCCAGAATGATTGTACGCAACTTTTTTACCCTTTTGATAATTTCACGAAAACTCACTAGTTTTAGAGTTACGCCACATTTTATAAATATGGTCGGTTTTTGGGAAAAATTGAATATTTTGACGAAAAAAAATTGTACGAAACTTTTGAAAAAATGAAATTCAAGCTATTAATCTCCGTCACAAGTTTTTCATGCGAAAAACAGTCAAAAAAAAATTTCATGGGTCGTACGCCAAAATTACAATGCCAAAAAAAGCCGAAAAACGACCATGTTTCAAAGAACGTACCGGGTTCAAAAAAAATCGCAAAAATTTTTTGGAAAAAAAGAAATGAAGCTGAATATGTCCCCTTTAAAATGCTGCTTGGCGAATCAAAATATCTTTTTTTTTTAAGTGAGCAGTGAAACTTTTTGTGCGGCGTGGAATCGAAGCGAGTGTTTCCAAACTTTTCGACGGCAGTTCATTTTTTTTTTATCGAACTCGACAAAACGCTCAAAATATATGTCTCTAGACTAGAATATCGCCTTAAGATACTAGTCTACTTTAGAAGGGCAAAAAATCAAATCTTTAAGATTTTTTTTCTCATTTCCTTTATCAGACTATGAAACTGTCATTACAACATTGTTTCATACTTTAAAAATGAAAAAAAATGAAAATTTTTTTACTCTGATTCTTTGAATAATTTATAGAAGCCGCCAAAGTAAAAAATGTCTTGTCCCATGAACGACAGTTAATTTCAGGATTGGCAAGTCTGAAACAAAAAAATTAAAAAGGATTTTAAAGAGGAAGGTTTCTTACACAACAATTTACAACCGTTAATAAAAAATCGGTTTTAAAAAAAATGGCGGATGTTTGAAATGAAAGTAAAAAATTGAATTTTTCAGAATTTATTTCAAACATCCGTCATTTTTATAAAATCAATTTTTCATTAACGGTGGTAAAATGTTGTGTCTTTAAAATGCTTTTTTATTTTTTTATTGTTTCAGACTTGCCAATCCTCAATATAACTGTCAGCCATGGGACAAGTCATTTTCGACTTTGGCGCCTCCTATAAATTATTCAAAGGATGAAAATAAAAAATCAATTTTTGTTTTGTATTTTTGAAGGATGAAACAATGTTGTAAAAATAGTTTTATAGCCATATCTAATAAGGGCGCTGAGAAAAAAATCTTAAAAATTTGCTATTTTTTGATCTTCTAAAGTAGACTTACTACCTTAAGGATGTTGAGCCCCTATGAAACTTTTAAATGTTAATTGTTCAATAAATAGCTTCTTAATCGTCGTAAAATTTTTCCACGGCCTCCTGAATACTTCATGTAAAAACGTATTAAATTTTCAGAATTCTATCATCATTACTTCAACCTCCTTAAGGGTTAAAATGAAAAATGATGAGAAAATTCTGAAAATTTGGTATGTTTTTGTATGAAGTATTTAAGAGGTCGTGTAAAAATTTCACGACGATTAGGAAGCTCGTTATTAAAATATTAACATTTTGTTAAGAACAATTTTTTAAACAAATAAAAAAAATATTTTTCAATAAACTTCGTTTTGTTTCCACCGCTTTCAATATATTGTAGATATTAAAAAATTGAGAGTGCAAAAAAAAAACTTAACGCAAAGTTATATCAGTTTCCATAAGACTACATTTAATTTAATTTAATTTGTTAATGTTAATTGTTCGATAACGAGCTCCTAATCGTCGTGAAATTTCTACACGACCTCTTAAATAATTCATTCAAAAACATACCAACTTTTCATAATTTTCTCATCATTTGCGATTTGGGACTCAACATCCTTACACCCAGAAAAAAGATCTAGTACATTTAACGAAATCCTAGTCAAGCCAAATAAATTTTTTTAGTTGTAGGCCGGCTTAATACAACTCTATGCATGTCAACGAATTTTTTTTTTTTGAATGACCTACTAGGAAAATATATTGCGATCTAATAAATTTTTATTTAATAATAACAAATATTATTTCAATCTGGACAAATATGTATTTAAATGAATCAATTTTTTTTTTAATATTTACACAATATAAATTTTTAAACATTTCAATCTTTGAATGTACAGCTACACATATGAAGTCTACAATTTCGTAAAGCTTCATATTTTCTTTAACAGAAGGGAAAAGAAAAAAGACCCTTTTTATGGGAATCCTTTTCGGGGATTCGACCATCTTGCGTTTTTCCGCAATGTTCAATGTATTAAATATCCACACTGCAAAATAAGGATATCAAACATAGACGAGCTTGGAAAGGATATAGGCATCGAGAGGCAGGTTCGCTTGTGCGAGAGGTAGCCACCTGGCGGATTTTTGGGGTACTGACAAATCTGCAGATATGATCGGATGAGATTACGGGTGAATAGGTATTTAGTAACAACGAATAGAATTTTTTTTCAACGCCTGTTTCTCGATTACAGGGAATTCAAATAAATAAATACAGTGGAAGTAAATATCGCCCAAAATTGGATGGGAAGAAAATTTTCTTTAAAGTAACTAAAAAATAATCAAATAAACGATTATAGTACCTACGACTAGATCTTTTTTCTGGGTGTAATGAAAGATTAAGATTACATTACGAAGAAATTGCTTTACAAAATCAAAGGTGAAATGGTATCTTTACTCTTTATTATCGTGAGTTTTCTCGTTTGGTAACAAAATGGTCCGGCAAATCGCGCATTTTCTGGGCTCGGACGGGCGCAGGAGGCGACAAAAAAGGACGCAAAGGAGCGGGGAAAAACTAATTTACTTTCACCGTGGCGGGACAAGCGTTTTGCATCGTTGAATTTGTCGCCCGTTTGCGCGTTTTAACGACGATCACGTACACGTATCTGTGTCACACTTTTATCGTGTTTTCCGATTACAATATTGGACACGATCTATCAAGCAGATATACACGAACGGGAATCACTGAAAAGATACATTTAAAAAAATTGCGTATCGTGGACAATTTTTGCAATTGGCTTTCACGCGAAGATGCATTTAAGTGCCGCGGAAAGATGCTTTGAACCGTTCGCGACAAAACGATGTTTATCTTCGACAGGGAAGAAAAAATGGCCACAAAAAAAAATTACATACCGGGAGAGGAGTTTGCTTTATCGCTCTCTCTCTCTCTCTCTCTCTCTCTCTCTCTCTCTCTCTCTCTCTCTCTCTCTCTCTCTCTCTCTCTCTCTCTCTCTCTCTCTCTTTCTCTGGTATTCTGTACTGGAAACTCGTTTGAATCTCATGGATAAATATAATATAGAACGGGCTTTCTCCATTTATGTGCATGTGCGCATATGAAAAGCCGCGGTGGACGGCCAATGACCAGGTGTCAAATAAAGTTTATTGCAAACCTAACGGAGCTCTCCGGAGCGATGTGGTCTATTTCATCGTGTGTCCGATGAGAAACGCCATTTGTTGCATATTATGCACTCCTCCGGGTATGAGTATTGGCACGTAGAGTAGATATGGGGGCAATTTGGTGCACCCTTGAGTTGGAAACTTGGAAAAAAGTCGCAAAGTTGCGGACGGCATCGATGGTCAGGGGTCGTAGATCCCTCTGATAGCCTAGCTTTGATAGGATAGGTTCTGATAGGTAAACTTTTTTCCACGAACAAAAAGTCATTGAAGGCTATTATATCAATGCATGATCAAAATTACATGATTTTTACATGAAAAAAAGAGGAAATTGTTCAACAAAATCAAAGGTGTACCTTCGATAATTAATACATTTCAAAAATTGTCTGATTTATCATTTATTATCCATCTATCTTACTAAATCAGTCCACTTTCTCGTTAGTTGTCATAAGGTAAACGTGGGGATTTAATTCGGTGAAAAAAATACATAAAATCAAGAAAAAAACCATCGCTTTCATGTTCAAATGATACTTTGATATTTTTACTTTAGAAAAATCACCCTTTAAATTATTTTTAAATCATTTCAAATGAAAAAAAGAATAACAATTTGAAACATGCAAATTTCCCTAATATTGAACAGGCATGTCCCAGTTATTGAACACTCTCGAGAATTTTTTTTCCGTTCTGAAAATATTATTTTGGGTACAATATTAAGAAATAAAAGCAAAATCTAACACTTAAATAATCTTTAATTTATCACGTAAAAATACAAAAATATATATTTAGTCTCTTTTGACAGGTTTTTGGTTCACTCACATTTGGTTTATTTTTGCTTTTCAACTCGAACTTTATTTTATTTTTATTTTCAGCTTCCTCGTTTTTATGTTCTGTTTTTGTTTGATTTTGTCGCAGCTTTCTTGTTTTTCGACTGAAATATCGGAGAGCAAAAAATATTGAACATTACATTCGTATTTTTGGGTTACTTTTAGGTTATATTCTCTTTTTACTTTTCTTTTTATGTTGATTGCACGAAAATACAAATAAAAAATATATGTGACGATCTTAGAGTTATTATTAAAAGAATAGAGGTCAGTTTATTCAGGAACTTACAGTTTTTTTTTGAATAAATTCGATTCACACGATCTGTCACGCGTTAACTGTCTCGATGTTTTGAAGGATTTGATGACGTCATCTTGGAGAATTCGAGTGTTCAATAATTGGGACTCACTGCATTTTCTATGTCCCAATGATTGAACACCATATTTTTTAACAAATAATTAATTAAAATTAAAAAAAAAATTGTTATTCGTAAGAAATTTTCTAAGGAACCTAAAACGCCTTTACTTTTTGAGATGCGACCGTTTTTGAATTTTGTATGCCCTTACGCGTGAAGTGGCGCGTCTTAGCAAAAACGATAAGCGTTACTACGAGACGTCAAATCGGGTCACCGTTGCTGATTAAATTGGGACGTTTACTTTATGGAAGAAAACTTACTGGTTTCCTCTGCTCCAAAATTTATTTCCAAACAGGGAAAATCGTTATTTTAACAACCCTCGTAACCCCTGTGCATTTTTTAGGTTTTTGCTTCAAAATTTCAGGGATTAAAAATTTTAAAAAGGTAAACGATTAAAAAAATTAATCGGTGATTTTTATGACTCTATTGATGACTAAATTAGGATTTTTCCACTGCGATGACAATTGGCCCCTCGATCAGGATCGCAAGATCCTGAGGATCATTTACCTCACAAAAAGGACTAAAATTTTTTGCCTGTCTCCACCATTCCTTCCCTTATTCTCTCATATCAAACTAACTAACGGACTAAGCAATTATTCTCTAAAATTAATGTGCAACTTCGATTTTAGCTCGAAACGTTTACTCCACACTGAAAAGACAGTTCATTTATAGTAAAGAAATATATTTAGTTGGCACTTTTATTTAAATATTTCTTAACTGGTAAAAAATTTGTTAGTCATTAAGAAATATTCGTGTTCTCATGACAAAATTTTATTTGTCTCAAAATAATTTATTAACTGTTAAAAAATATTTATTTCGCCATATCCAACTTACATTTGTTAATAGTCAACAAATCCTGGCATATAGAAATATATTGTTTTCTCAGTGCAGGGACAAATAGTCATGTAACTCTATTATCATAATGAACCCGTAGTAAAAAACTCCATTGAATCGCCAATGGCAACCAATGGTCCTCATACGACTCCATTGGACAATGAATGGGGACCTATTGAGATTTCCGCATTTTTCAATGGCGTATAGGAACGACCATTGATCAGTGAATGGATATCCATTGAAAAGTCACCATTGCCCAATGACGTCCATTGGACAGCAAATGCGGATGAACCGAATGATCACCATTACTCAATGATCCCCATTGGAAAGCAAATGCTGATGGACCGAGCCATCAGCATTGCCCAATGGTGTCCATTGGAAGGCAAATGCTGATGAACGAAATGATCAGCTTTACCCAATGATGTCCATTGGGAAGTAAATGCGGATGAACTAAATGATCAGCATTACCCAAAGATGTCCATTGGAAACCGCGTCGCGTTAGTTCCGAGACTTGGCGCGAGATGTCGCAGGACGGCAACCCGCTGAACTCCCATACGGATTATGCGAAGAGTATGCTTATCTAGACGATTGTGAGCACGGAATATTAGCAGAAGTCGGTGTCCAAAAAATCCATGCAAGGAGTTCTTGCCGACTGATGCCCATGGGATAATCCCTATTCCGTTTGAAATGGGGAAGTCAATCCTCATTGGAAAATCCCTATTCAATTTCAAATAGGGAATTTAATGGCGAAAATGTCCTTGGGCAATTCGGCATTCATCTCCATTGGTTATTTTGGCAATGGAGAATAAATGGCGATTTTTCAATGGTGACGAATGGAGTTTTTTACTATATGAAAGAATCAGAATTGATTATCGCCATTTATTCCCCATTGCCTACAAAAACCAATGGAGATGAATGCCGAATTGCCTATGGGGATTTTCTTCATTGAATCCCCATAGGATAATCCCCATTCCGTTTCAAATGGGGAAGTCAATCTTCATTGGAAAGTCCTCATTCGATTTCAAATGGGGAATTCAATGGCGAAAATCCCCTTAGGCAATTCGGCATTCATCTCCGTTGGTTATTTTGGCAATGGGGAATGAATGGGGATTTTTCAATGGCGACGAATGGAGTTTTTTACTACGGGAATGATCGAAATGACGTGAATTTTACATGAAAAAAGAGGAAATTGTTATACAAAATCAAAGGTGTACCTTTGATAACATCAAACCCCATAAGAAAATCCATAGGGGATGAATTATTCTCCCATCAAAAAACTAAACCACCACCTCCAACCCCATAAAAAACCCCATAGGGGATGAATTATTCCGCCATCAGAAAACCAAACCACCACCTCCAACCCCATAAAAAACCCCATAGGGGATGAATTTCCCCACCAGAAAACCAAACCACCACCTCCAACTCCTTATGACCTAAATCATCGCCGACCCATTACTACCGACTCAATTACACATTTACATCGACTTACAAGCAACAAAATCGATCAAAACAAGTAAACTCTTGGTAAATCGTCATCACCGTAGATAAGTTTCACGTTTTACCGGGAACCACCTGCCTCGATCAAAAAGATACATCCTATTCACTTTTGCACTTCAATCCGTGAATCCGTTCGCAATCATTTTCAAATGATATTTCAGCCAGGGGAGTCGCTTTGAGTTTACTAAAAATAGGAAAAATCGTAATGATAAGGTGACAAATAAAAGTAATGATAATCGATGAAAAATAAGAGTTAAAAAAACCAGTCAAGTGCGACCCGACCATATCCGAAATGTAACGGAACCTGCAAGTCGCGATCCTGTTTTAAAGCAACTATATATACCTGCATAATTTGTCGCATACGCATATTCATACATATGAATATATTAGCACATATATACACATTGGGGTGGTCCTTGTTTAGGGCTCGGACGAATTTTTTATCAGACTCTCCCTAAATCGACTCCAAATAATTCAAAAACAATACCTTAATTTTTTCCAATTTTTATTTAGACGCTAACCTCTCCCGAAAGGAAGGTAGATTTCCCCATTTGAAATACACGTGTTTCGATCATATTCTCAGGATATATTTTATTCCAAGTGTAATAATTTTTTTTTTAATCTGTAACTGCAAGATTTTAGTATTCATTGGTGCTACTATTTGAGGAAAAATTAACATTATCAAAATTGTCCAAAATTGTAATAAGGGTTAATCTAGACGTATTGCAATTCGTCTAGATTGGTCCGTATGATAATGCGAATTTTTCCTCAAATAATAGCACCAATGAACACTAAAATCTTGCAGTTTCAGATTATTCAAAAAATTATTGCACTTGGAATAAAATATATCCTGAGAATACGGCCGAAGAACGTGTATTTCAAAAGGAGAAATCTACCCTCTTTTCGGGAGAGGTTAGAGTCTAGATGAAAATCTGAAAAAATTAGGGTATTGTTTTTGAATTATTTGGAGTTGATTTGGGGGGTGTCTGCTAGAAAATTCGTTCGCACGGAAAAAAATGATCAGTGAGAACTGCTGAGGATTCCCATAAATTTTTACAGTTTTCCCTGTCAACAGCGCTTCCTGGAAGGGCAAACAGTGAAATTTGCATATTTCTTTAACACAATATACAGATGTCACATATGACACAGTACATGCCCATCAGATGAATTTTTACAGTGTGGAACAGTAAAATGTACACTACGTGAAACGCTATATTTCTGTTGTATCCGGTGAACTTTTTACACATTTCACATTGTAATAATTGTCCAGGGCCCGTGAAAAAGTTACAGTGTACATTGTAAAAATTGAAAAGAACGTAGTATATTTTGCGGTACGTTTTTTATTTTTCACTGAAAATACTGCAATTTCTAAAATAAATTATAGTGCAGTGAAACGTTTCGATATTTGAATAAATTCCAATGTATTCAAATATTGCAATAAACCGTTATTTATCCTCGCTCAGGCTCATAGCTACGAGGGCTTGTACTTGACTAATTAATCGTGAGATCAATTAATGAAGCGAATCAAGTTTAACCTCGCACTCATAAAGAGCACGAGGGTCACCGAAATGCAATGGTGACCCGTTAAGAAAATGTAGTCTTCAGTACATAGGACTGCTCGACCGCAGAACGCGGGTGATGTTCCAACAATTGTATGTCACTTGAGGACACCGCTGTTGATAATACACTGCGACCTCGATAATCGGAATCCGTCGGGATCGGCTCTTGCAAGAAGTGGGGTTGCGCACATTGCACAGAACCATCTCTGCGCCGCTGGTGGCTGACGGCGGCCCGACGCGATTGGCTTGGCGCTTCTCCCACTACGCTGTAATTGCAACGATCGAGGTACCGATTATCGAGGTCGCAGTGTACATTGGACCTTATAGGTGCTCGGTGGCTTTCTCGCTGGCGCGAGAGGGCGCGCCGTCCGACGCTATCTAGCGGATCTCGGGCGAAACGCAGAGATCGTCGCACGTCGCAGATCGTCCCGTTACATTGCCACACTGTAAAAATTGAAATTGACGTTGCATATTTTGCGGCGCGCATTTGATTTTTCACTGGGAACACTGCAATTTCTAATTATATACCTTGAACATTCTACAGAGACCGTTGTAAATTTTACAGTTCAAACACAGTGGATTTCGTCGTTTCTGCTTGTTATTTCTACTTTGTCATTTTTTTGCGGTGAACATTGCATTTTTTACAGTGTAAATCAGCATTTATAATGGTTTGAAAAGTAGAAACTACATTAAATCCATTAATTTATAATGGATTCCCAGTAAACCCGTAGTAAAAAACTCCATTGAATCGCCAATGGCAACCAATGGTCCTCATACGACTCCATTGGACAATGAATGCGGACCCATTGAGATTTCCGCATTTTTCAATGGCGTATCGGAACGATCATTGATCAGTGAATGGATATCCATTGAAAAGTCACCATTGCCCAATGACGTCCATTGGACAGCAAATGCGGATGAACCGAATGATCACCATTACTCAATGATGCCCATTGGAAAGCAAATGCTGATGGACCGAGCCATTAGCATTGCCCAATGGTGTCCATTGGAAGGCAAATGCTGATGAACGAAATGATCAGCTTTACCCAATGATGTCCATTGGGAAGTAAATGCGGATGCACTGAATGATCAGCATTACCCAAAGATGTCCATTGGAAACCGCGTCGCGTCAGTTCCGAGACTTGGCGCGAGATGTCGCAGGACGGCAACCCGCTGAACTCCCATACGGATTATGTGAAGAGTATGCTTGTCTAGACGAGTGTGAGCACGGAATATTAGCAGAAGTCGGTGCCCAAAAAATCCATGCAAGTTCTTGCCGACTGATGCCCATGGGATAATCCCTATTCCGTTTGAAATGGGGAAGTCAATCCTCATTGGAAAATCCCTATTCGATTTCAAATGGGGAATTCAATGGCGAAAATGTCCTTGGGCAATTGGGCATTCATCTCCAATGGTTATTTTGGCAATGGGGAATGAATGGCGATTTTTCAATGGTGACGAATGGAGTTTTTTACTATATGAAAGAATCTCCATTGATTATCGCCATTCATTCCCCATCGCCTACAAAAAACAATGGAGATGAATGCCGAATTGCCTATGGGGATTTTCTTCATTGAATCCCCATAGGATAATCCCCATTCCGTTTCAAATGGGGAAGTCAATCCTCATTGGAAAATCCTCATTCGATTTCAAATGGGGAATTCAATGGCGAAAATCCCCTTAGGCAATTCGGCATTCATCTCCGTTGGTTATTTTGGCAATGGGGAATGAATGGGGATTTTTAAATGGCGACGAATGGAGTTTTTTACTACGGGAAACGCCTGAATTAGTTCTGAACCGTATATTCTGCATTGAATTCAGTAATTTTTGAAATATTACACATGAATTGTCACTGGTCATTTTTTTCCGCGCGAGCACTAAATAAGGACCACTCTAATATACATATTTATCGATGTTGTATGATGGGTTTTGCATCGTCCACATAGATATCTCGTTATCGGTTCTTCGACGCCGGTTATATAGTATCCAGCATCACAAGACAGTCTATGGGACAGTGCAAGATCTTCCATTTTCCTAACTCGTTTAAATCTCGACACGTAGATATATACATATAGCTACATAAATATATATATGTGTGCATAATCAAGTTTTGCCTCGCCTTATATGGGCCTGGCGCGTTTGCCATCGTCATAATTCAGAATTTTATTTGATATTATTGAAAATAAAACATTTAAAAAAAATAGTAATAATAAATAAAACGCTTGATCTGCATAAGAAGTCAATTGAATATCATTGAATATAATTAATATAATAATTGTCACGATTGCACGTCGTCATTTTCACCTTAATTTTTCCGTGTCTATTGACAGCTCTCCTCTCTCGATACACGATCCAATGGCCGTTTGAAAAGAAAAAAAATATATCCCCCCGAGATTGTAATATATCGAGCGAGCTTTCTCCATTTATGGCTCCGTCGCGTGAACGGACAAGCCACGCGCTCGCGGAGTCCCAGACAGCGCTATAAATATATAGGTATATATGACTGTGTGCATGTGAGGATGCTTGATCTAATGATCGATCAACGAAACCTTAAGATCGCATTAAATCCCAAAGATCAACGTGTTTATAGCTTTTTTTAAATAAGTTATTGATCTTGGAGCATTTTGTTCATCTTGGATTATTGGCATTTCTCGAATGAATTTTGACAATCGCGACGATTTTTGTTTTACTTTTTTTCAGAATGGTTTTTTCAAATTTTTGAATAATCTGGTTTTCCAATAGTTTTTTAATTTTTGAATAGGTTTTTTAATTTTCTATGGTTTTTCAAATTTTTGATACTTTTTTAAATTTTCTTAATCATCTTTGTTACTCCATGAAGGAAGCTCGATTATTGGAATTTCAAAAAACGCTTCAAAATCTTTAAACTGTTGTAATTTTCCAGCTTGAACTTTTTACACGAGATAACAAAGATGGACGTTGTTAAATTTGAAAAGGATTCCTTCAAGGTTTAATTTTCCTTAATTTTTTCGTTAATTTTGAAGTTATTGAAAAATAAAAAATTCTGCAAACTATAAATATAAATATGGACGTGGCTTATTGATTTTTGTTCCATCGTTTGTGGAAAAAAGGGGACTCTGACGATGAGTGTCAATTTCGATTGGACCCAATTTTTGTTGTACATTAGTTTGAGCCCAATTTTGTTGTACATTAGAGTTAAATGGTGAAAGGGAAACGGATGTATCACATCTAAATTAATTTAAGGGACTATAAAAAATAGCCCCGTAATCGTCGTGCATTCAGAAAAAAAGATTTATTTGATTCGAATAAATTTTTCCGGTTGCTTCGTATTTGGGCCTGATAAATAACCTACTAGGTAATTATTTGAATAAGATGTTAATTATTGAAACTAAATAAATCATTCATCTCGTTAATTTCGAGGACAGAGGATCACGAGAAAGATATTTTCGATGATATCCAAAAAAACAAATGTACAGGATCTTTCCGGGAGGTCTTCTCATTGTCGATGCATCGCTACGCAATCGCTGCGCAAAAGCCATAAGTTACTGACAATTACTCTCGACCCAATGAATGAGCACATGCATATGTGTATTAGAGCGGTCCTTAATTGAGGTAGAAAAAAAAATGATCTCGAGATTTTATTAAATTACCTTATTTACTTTGTAAATTACTGAGCCAGGGAAAAATTTCGGTAAATAAATGCGGATCCTCAAAATTATTATTTAATTCTCATTTAATTAGATGTAATTAAATTATTTTATCTAAAATTATTTTTCCAAATTGTTTTAAATACTAAAAAAAATTGTTTGAACAGTTTTAAACCCTCAAATTAAAGAAGAATATAAAATCATTACCTTACATTTTTTATTTTATAATTTTATAATGATAAATTTTAATATAAAAAATTGCTTTTCCAGTATTTCAATATTTTTTAGTTTGCGAAAAGCTGGATCTATAAAAAAAGTGTTCAACATTCCTTATATTTTGAAATAAATTTTGGGGTATAATAAATTTGCTCTTCTTTAAGCATGTTCATTCATGATTCAAAAAATTCAACCTCTCGAATAAAAAATATTTTTTCGTGCAATAAAATATTGGTTGCTGATTCATGGTGGGTTTTTTTTAAGGAGGCTCAAAATATCGATTCACAGAGAGATTTTATTGTAGGATCAGTTTGTGGGAGGAGGGGCAGATGAAATGGTTCTAATCCCGAATTAAAGACCACTCTAATGTACATCCATAGTGATCGGTTAGAATTTATGTCGATACGGAACGGAAACCGGGATCGAATTTCAACGACGCGTGGCTGCATGGCGACGGATAAAAGGATGGAAAACCGTTCGTTTTTTTCTTGTTTCTGTGGCCGAAACAACGTAAAAGAGATACGGTGAGTTACGGCGAGAGAGCACGTGCGAGGTACACGCATTTCTTCGATACGTGAAGTGACAAAAATTTTCAAACCTAAAACTTTGCTTCAGAGATATATATATAAATTTCTTTTTTTCCGTCGAATTTACGATTCCCTGTCGTGGACCACACGCGGTGTCAACGACGATTAAGAAGATTGGGACAAGCGTTTGGAAAAAGTGTTAGAAAAATTTATTTTCTCATAGGTGGGAAAAACACCGTTAAACTTACACGTTTTTATAATCGAACATACGAGATTTCTCGAAAATATCTCGCTTGACATCGTACACCCGACTTTAAATGATCGCTCATCCATTTTTCAAATCCAAAAACTTGATACCTATACTAAGAAAAAAGTCCAGTTAAAACAACTAAATCCATTTAGTTGAAAAAAATTTAGCCGATTCAATATTAAATTGTTTGAAATAATGAAACTATAATTAATTCAACAAATGGATTTGGTTAACCATAAGATATGAGGTGAACGACATTATTTGGTCAATTTCAAGATACAGATTAGTCCAATTTACACGTTACTGCACCCAGAAAAAAGATCTAGTCGTAGGTACTATAATCGTTTATTTGATTATTTTTTAGTTACTTTAAACAAAATTTTCTTTCCATCCAATTTTGGGCGATATTTACTTCCACTATATTTATATTTATTTGAATTATCTGTCATCGAGAAACAGGCGTTGAAGAAAAATTCTATTCGTCGTTACTAAATACCTATTCACCCGTAACCTCATCCGATCATATCTGCAAATTTGTCAGTACCCCAAAAATCCGCTAGATGGCCACCTCTCGCACAAGCGAACCTGCCTCTCGACGCCTATATATCCTTTCCAAGCTCGTCTATGTTTGATATCCTTATTTTTCAGTATGGATATTTAATACATTGACCATTGCGGCAAAACGCAAGATGGTCGAATCCCCGAAAAGGATTCCCATAAAAAAGGGTATTTTTTCTTTTCCCTTCTGTCAAAGAAAAGACGAAGCTTCACGAAATTGTAGACTTCATATGTGTAGCTATACATTCAAAGATTGAAATGTTTAAAAATATATATTGTGTAAGTATTTAAAAAAAATTATTTCATTGAAATACATATTTGTTCGGTTTGAAATAATATTTATTAATACTAAATAAAAATTTATTAGATCGCAATTTATTTTCCTAGAAGTTCAAGCAACGATTTAACCAATTCAGTTAAAACTTCCACTGTATCTTTGTTGAATTACCAAAATGATCTCGTTGAACGTCCGCAAACAAATATTTGGTTGAGTCAAGCAAATATTTGCATTTTCAACAAAAAATTTTCCTCAGTGCAGAAACAACTTAGGAGAATCAACATAGGCTGAATAATAAAAAAAATCATTAATTAAAAATAACGCGAAATAATGAATTCTACATTTACTGCATTTTATTTAAATAAATAATGCATAAGAAAGGGGACTTAATTGTCCGAAAGGGAAAAAGAGCAAAGAGAGAGAAAATGCGATGGAATAAGGGAAAAGGGAGAGAAAAAATTCAAAATATCTATTATCAATTATATAGACACTTTTTGCGAACGATAATCTTCTCAAAAACCCATTCAAAAATTCATTTTTCTAAACGCAAAATTTATCCAGGGCAGAAAAAAAATTAATGACCGCAGAACAATGATTAAATCCATACAATCATTAAAATATGTTATTGACAACAATAAAAATATTGTTAAAAACAGCAATTACATTGAAGAATTCACATTTAATTAAACAATTTAAAAATCGTTAATTAAAAATAACCTGGAACAATGAATTTTACTTCGCATTTACTGCATTTTGTTTAAATAAAAAATTCATAAACAAGTAGTTTCAATTTTCCGAAAGGGAGAAAGATCAAAGATCGAGAAAATGCGATGGAATAAGGAAAAAGGGAGGGAAAAAATTCAAAATGTTTATTATCAATTACAGACACTCTTTGCGAACGACAATTTTCTCAAAAACCCATTCAAAAATTAATTTTTCGTAACAAAAAATTTATCCAGTGTATAAACAAATAAACTAATGACCGCTGAACATCCATACGATCATTAAAATATGTTATCAATTGGGGAAAAATTGAAATATTGTTAAAAACAGCAATAACTTTGAAGAATCCACGTTTAATTGAACAATTAAAAAAATCATTAATTAAAAATAACTCAAAATAATGAATTTTACGTCGCATTTACTGCATTTTGTTTAAATAAATAATGCGTAAGCAGGCAGACTCTTAATTGTCCTCAAGAGAGAGAGGGACAAAGAGAGAGAGAGAGAGAGAGAGAGAGAGAAAACGCGATGGAATAAGGGAGGAGAGAGGGAAGAGAGAAAAAAACGAGAAATAATGAGACATGAAGTCAAGAGACAGAGACAGATGTATCGCAGGCATCATGACAGAGGTACTAAACCATACATACACACACACACATATCTATATGTACATGCATACTCTCATACACCAATTGCTGTGAGTCAGAAGGGCGTAACTCGAATGGACGGTGCGCGTAAAGCGGTATGAGCCGAGCCCTTTTGCCAGTTGGGAGACGAATGCCGGTGTATCGAGCGGGAGAAACTCTCATGAGCGCGTATGAAGAACCGTGGGTGAGACAAGAAACGACGGAGCGACCGAGAGGGACAAAATCGTCTTTCCTATATCTATATATATGGCCACAAGCGCGCGCGCGCCCCCTACTCGAAAGCATAGCGAGAAGTTGGTAAAAAGAGGAGACGCGTGTCGTGAAACAGAGCTTCGATAATGTGAGAAAGAGAACGAGAGAGAGGGAGAGGGAGGGAGAGTGAGAGAACTCGCAGTTGGATCGAGAGATGGAACGAATGGGCTGAGAAGAGAGATGAGAATGCAAGACGACTACGGATGGAAGGAGGAACTCGAGAGAGAGAGATTGTGGAAGAGAGTGAAGCTGGACGAAAAGAGGTGCGAGAGGTGGGGATCAAGAGAGAGAGGGGGGGAAAATGAGAGATGCAATTTTTGCTTGAGAGGGAGTGAAACAGGAACAATGCTGGATGAGAGGGGGGGGGGGAAGGCGGAGGTGAGAATGTTGGAAACATGTTGGAGTGAGAGAGCGATAGAAAAGAGGGGAGAGAATGGACCTGAGAAGAGGGAGTTGGCGCGGAGTCCGAGGGACGATGGCGAAGTGCAGAGGAGTCGCATCTCGGCTTCGGACCTATTTATAGACATGCTCTCACAGCCTCACTCTCCAACCCACCTTTTACACTGCCTCTCCTCCATATAGGTGTGCATGAATTTATATATATTTATATATATATGGGTAACGCGATTGTACATTGTATATGAGTGCAGGGTGACCAAAAGTCCTGGTCTCGCGATCACCCTCGTTTTGTACCTTGTTTACATTTTTTTTCTTCTTTTCCCTCCTCAATCTCTCCCTCACTTCTTACTCCGCGCTCTGGATCGCGCCATCCGTTTGAGGTGAATCAATCAGGCGAGACGGCAATAAATAATTCATGGGATCTCCATGTGAATTTATTGAAGATAGAATTTTATTATGGACGGTTTTTTTTACTTCTTAATGTCCTCTGTGGCTTAAGGGATTGTCTCATTGATGTGTCAAGGGCAATAGAAATGCGATCGATTTCGAGAGAATCCCGAAATGCTGGTTTTAGAGAAGCCATTTTGGAAAAATAACGCAGGACGCTTGTTTCAAAGATGCCATCTTGGAAATTTAACGTGGGACGCTTGTTTTAAAGACGCCAGATTGGAAAGATAATACGAGACGCGTTTTAGAGACGCCATCTTGGAAAAATAACGTGGAACGCTTGTTTTAAAGACGCCATCTTGGAAATGTAACGCGAGACGCTTGTTTTAATGACGTCATCTTCGAAAAATAATGCGGGACACTTGTTTTGAAGACGCTATCTGGGAAAAATAACGCGGGACGTTTGTTTTCAAGATGTCATCTTGGAAAAATAACGCAGACCCTTATTTTAGAGATGCCATCTTCAAAACATAACGCGGGATGCTTGCTTTAGAGACGTCATCTTGGAAAAATAACGCGGTACACTTGTTTTGATCTTGGAAAAATAATGTGGGACTCTTGTTTTAGAGACGCCATCGACCAAAAAGGACGCGGGACGCTTGTTTTAAAGATACTATCTTGAAAACATAACGCGGAACGCTTGTTTTAGAGACATCATTTTGGAAAAATAACGTGGGACACTTGTTTTGAAAACGCCATCTTGGAAAAATAACGCGGGATTCTTGTTTTAGAGATGCCATCTTGGAAAAATACCGCCGGACACTTTTTTTAAGACGCTATCTTGAAATCAACGCGGGACGCTTGTTTTAGAGACGTCAACTGGGAAAAATAACGCGGGACACTTGTTTTAAAAACGCCATCTTGGAAAAATAAAGCGGGATTCTTGTTTTAGAAACGCCATCTTGGAAAAATAACGCGGGATTTCAAAGACGCCATCTTGCGAAAATGATGGTAGACGTTTGTTGTAAAGACGCCATCTTGGAAAAATAATGTTCAGTAATCAGGTTTGAAGGTTATGGAACTATACATGTGAAATTTCAAAGCCAGAGCTTATTTGTAAGAGCACAATTTGCGAGTGTGTCTTGAGCAATATTTTTTTTTGTAATAATTATTTTTATTTGAAGAATTGTCTTGTGAAATACGAAAAAAATTTGAAAAAATGTTATGGTCGAATTAACGATGATAGGAGCAATGTTGAATTTGATATAGTAATTAAGCAGTCAAATGCTGTATCAATTAGGTGTGGAAATAGTGGGGCTTCAGCTGAAACGGGACAATTCGGCGTGACCGATGAATGAAAGCGTCAAGCGTGTGCCGGGAAGGGTCGATCGAGATCAGTTGTGGGATCGAATGAAATTGAATTTGACTCAATTGGCGCTCTTGGAGAGGCGCACACGCATAATGTATACATATATATCTATATATATTATATATACGTGACTAAATACATGGGGTCGCCTCTTTCGTGACCCCAACGACAAAGTGGTACATGCCAGGCGTGGAAATGAGCAAAGCATGATTTCCGGAGCCGACTCATCATCGTTACTCGTCAGAGTATTCACGATGCTGTTCCCTTCGATAAACAAAAACACGATTCGAAAAATATAGAACATACGACATTTCAGAAACATATTTCTCAACGAGTGCATTGAGAAAACAATGAACCAGGATTTGTTAATTGTTAACAAATGTAAAGTTGAATATGGCGAAGTCAATTATTTTTTAACAGTTAATAAATTAAATAAATTATTTATAAGAGTTAAAAAGTTATTTTGACACAATTAAAATATTTCTTAATGACTAAGAAATTTTGTAACAGTTAAGGAATATTTAAGTAAATATATTTCTTTCGTACAAATAAACTGTTTTCTTAGTGTCATCAATAAATTGCATCCAAAAAATAGGATCTTTCATGTCCACATTCATGTTCCTGGTTTTTCGAAAATTTATCCAACAGCTTGAGGGTTAACAATATCCCAAAATTCAGGAAAACTTATCAAGAACAACATATTTTAATCATCTTTCGTGCCCAAGAAAAGTTCTGGCATTAGATAAATACAGCTTATCAACCTTGCTGCATTTTAATTTTTTTATTATTAGTTCTATTGGAAAATCAGCTATTTTTTTAAAATTTTCGTTAGATTTTATTTTTTTCCCATCTCAAAAATTACAGCAATGCGTTGCAAAACTATTACGACCGGAATTTACTCAAAATTATTTTCCGGTTCGGTAATTCGAAAACTAGATTGGCTTCGACATGACCTTCAAAGGGTTGAATAAACTACCCCAATTACTCTGTATACTTACCTTTTACGAATTCGCAACATTTCTCAATAATTACATCGTGAAACGTCGAAACGAGAATAAATGGTTTTCAAAATGGGAAAGTTTGAAATGAAGGTACTAGAACACAAGTATGCGAATCATTGTTAACTTGTATTTTTTGTTAATAATTATCGTACGAGCGCTAAATGTTGCGCCTGGCGAACAACGACCGAAAATACAGGTAGTTGGATTTTTATGTGCGTTGCACTTGGAAAAAAATCACGTGTATGTAATAATAATAATAATAAAAATAATAATAATAATAATAATAATAATAATAATAATAATAATAATAATAATGTTACATATTCTCTTTTTTTAATTTTAATTTATTCATTTATTTTATTTTTTAATTCTTTAATTTAACTAGGCAATATAAGATAATATCATTTGTAAAAAAGTATAGTTGTCTCGGGGATTTTGGAAATCGAGGAAAGTTGTGACTCGGATTGAGGCTTTTTTTTCCTCAGGGAAATCGGAGGGTACAGGAGGGAGGTTTTTTTTCTCTATTCGGTGATTAGGCACGCACACACATCTTGTGAGAATCGCGAGCTATTTCGCTATTAAACGTCTTTCTACTCTCTTTCATCCCTCTTTTTCGCGCGGACGCAATTTTTTCATTCCTCCGTCGCTCGTGAGCGCGATAATAAAAATAATCAATCTATATTTATCAACGATATCGTATATATAATCTATCTCTCTCATATATATATATATAAATATTAATGTCAATTAGTCACATATATATATATATATATATATATATATATATATATATATATATATGCATTGAGCTACGCGTGTCAATAGTGTGTGCGTGCTTTTTTGCACCTTTACACATTTTTCTCTTTCACTTTTTTTTCGCATTTTTTTTTCTGTTAATAAATAGAGAAACATATACATAATATTAATCGTCGAGAAATCGTGTGTATACACATAGCCTTAAGATTCTATATAATGCAATTATATACTTAATAATTCGAGATAAGGGCGGAAAGGCGAAGACAGGGCACGAAAATGTTTGGTTTCAACATTTTCGTGTGTAAGTATTTGTAACGTGTGCGATTGTGTGTGGTTTTTTTTCGAGGGTAAGTTTAAAGAGCTTTTCTCGTTTTATCGTCTCTGAACGATCTGTTACAGAATTTTCATCTCCTCGTGTAATTCTTAAGGCGATATTCTGGTATAGAGACACAATTTTGAGCGTTTTGTCGAGCTTGATAAAAAAATATTTTTACCATTTTTTTTTTACAACATATTTATTAATATTTTGACAATGAGAAAAAAAAATTTTGAGAAAAAATGAAAATTAAATAAGTTACAATCTGGTACACTGTAAAAAATGTTATTAAATTTAATATACGAAGTCGAAATTAATAGACCTCGATTGGAAAGTTAACAATTTTATCTTAAATTCAATATTTGTATATTGAAATTAAGAGAGTAAATTCTGAAAATTAAAATTTATATTGGGATATTACTGCACACATGTATATTAAATTTCATATACTTTATGTGCATAAAAACTTCATATTTTAGAATTTCATGATTTTTTACAGTGTAAAGTTGGGGCTAAAAAAAGGGTGTGTTGGCTGACACGATTGCAACCCTTCTAGTCATCCGATAAAAAATTTAAAAGAAGATCCTTAATTACCAATAATGTCGTTATAAACTCGGAGGAAGAAAAAAAATCGCAAAATGGCGGCTATCTGAACAAAAAAGACGTTTTTCGACCTTTTTTTCATACTTTTTAATTTTTTTACAGTAGTAAAAAAAAAAATAATTTACATACAACAGTGATAAGGACGATGGAGGGTTGTAAATTGAAGATTGGTAAAAAATTTGAAGTAAATCGGTTGAGTAGAACTTGAGATATCATGTCAGTCGTGTTGAGAAAAGTAGTTTTGAGAAAAAAGAAGTTGTTGTTGCGTCACTAAAATATATATAACTCCGTAAATTATTGGAATTAAAAAATTTCCTTTCGAGGATATATTCTTAAAGGTCTAAACTTTGAGAATATTCAAAAAGAAATTGATTTTTTCAAAATTCTAGACCAGAATACTCCCTTAATTTATGTGCATGTAACAGGCATGCATTTGAGTGTGCGTGTGAGTGTGTGTGAGTGTATGTGAGTGTGTGTAAGTTATATACATATGTACAAAAAAGAAACGTTCTTATTTGTCCATTCAACAACGATTAATCACGATCGACATAATTACACTTTAGTGACTTCATTTGAATTTTTTTTTTCTTCAAAAGCTTCAGGAGCAATTTGAGTTCTTAGAGGGGAAAGGCGATTTCTTCCGGCGGTGCGCGTTGCAATGTGAACAATTTCCGGACGATACTGGCGCGTCTTTTTTTTTTTAAGGGTGGCGAAGGGTGGAAAATGTCGCCGGGATTTAGCGTGTCCGGGGCACGAGGGAAAATGATGAGTTTTACCTTTTTTTTTTCTTTTTCAATATTCCACTTCGATAAAATTTGCTTTTCAAGGATGTGAGGGTAGTTAAAGCGATTTCACGATTTTCAGGCGTTCGAAAGACTCTCTTTGCAGATTGGATGCAAAATCGAGATTTCAATTAATTTCAGTGAATATTGCAAAATCGATAATTAACTCAAAATCGAAGAATTCATTTTTGTTTTATCGCAGCTTTAGCGCGATACATTACATTTTTCGTTCAAACTGCAAATGTATCGCTGTATAGTTCATATTTACAATTAACGCGCTTAACACCCTGAAAATTAACCGTTAAGATGTAGGGTTTGTTTATTTACTTAATTTTTTTAACGAACCTCCTTTCGCGCCGTGGATCCACGAAAGATGGAACCACGAAACATTATTATTAAGATGGTATGACACGTGTGACAGAGCAGACATTTTTGGGTAAATCTTTTTAAAAAATTTTTTTTTTTTTAATTAACATACCCCGAGATCGATGAAGAAAAAGTAAATGGCACATTCAGGTGACTGAAAAAACTCTCGACATTGAATCGAACTTGAATCTGGTATTGATTTTTTTTTGTTTTTTTTTTCTCTTTTAAATCAACAGCGTGTGCTTTTTCGAGTTTAACCTCGTGAGGAAAATATCAAGCCTCGAGCAACATATATATAGAGTATATATATACCAATTTTTGTCAATTAACATTTACATCAACACGGTTCGAGAAAACTTGCAAAGAACTAATCACAGTGACGCTTTTCTAAATATATATATATATATATATATAGACATACTTATGTATATATATATATATATATATTTATATCTTATGATGATTTCGATTGAGAGTTCAGAATTTAAAGATTCTCAAATTTACGATTATCAATTGAACCGTTTCCGATGGAAATATAGATATTTATTTATGTGTGTATGTTTCTCTCGACAAAAGCTTATTCTTCAACTCTCTATATTATTATAAATATATATATATATATATATATATATATTATGGACTTGCGCGAATCAAGTAAGTGTTTCTAACCTACGAGTTGAAACTGATCGTCGTTATCATAATAAATTACCCAATTTCGATATTATTCTTCAATGTCCAAGAATAATGCGCGCCTAACCAAATTCTTGCTCACACGGTTTACTTGACTCAATCCAGAAGAATTGCATTCTTGCGCCAATGCCCAAAACTCCAATTATTATAGGTAAGGAGACATTTACAGATCTACCAGTTATTTCTCCACGTGAAATACATTTTCGCAAGATATAAGCGTTTTAATATCCCTGTGAGACTGTGAAAAGTGACTCACCATATTTATAATTGGCTATAATAGTTTACTATTTAAAAAACGCTCTGTGATAACCTGATTATAGATATGGTAATTATATATGGGTCACTCTACGTCAAATGGACCAATAGTTAGAACCAACCCCTTTTAATTTCGATGAAATTTGGTCAGAAGTGTTCTTTTATCATAAAACGAAGTTCTACCAACGGAAAAAAAATTAAAAATTTTTTTTCGAAGGTTTTATGCAAAATTAAAAATTTTAATATTTTTTTCAATTTTTCAAGATTATTTTTGATACATATCGAAAACTATTATAGTTACGAAAAAATCGTTCCGGTTTAATAATCATTTTTCAAAAAGTATTCGGAATTTTTTTTTGAGAAATGATGAATTTGGTGAATTTGAATTTTCGAAAACCGTGAAAATCCACGATCAACATTAAATTTTTGATTCATTTTTTTTTACATAATACCTTGTACTGCAGATCTGAAAAGACCCTGAAATATTCAGAATTGTCTTCATTGTTTTTTCAAAAATATGAATTTCTGAATTTTGGTAAAAAAATCTTTTTTTTTTACCTCTAAGTTAAGTAAAGTTGAGCAATAATGTAATTTTTAGTGTACAAAATTACAAAATTACATGATTGCTTAACTTTACTTAATTTAGAGGTGAACATTTTTTTTTTAACAAAATTAAAAAATTTATGCTCAAAAAAAACAAAAAGCGCGGCTTTAAAAATTTCAGAATCTTCTAAGATCAGTACAAAGTATTATATTTAAAAAAATTGAACGAAAAATTTAATGTTGATCGTGGATTTTCACGATTCTTAAAAATTCAAAACTCCGAATTCATCATTTATCAAATTTTGTTTTCGGAATATTTTTTTTTTCGTAGCCCCAAGTATACTCTTCAAGACGAACTCAGAACGATTTTTTCATAACGATAATAGTTTTCGAGATATTTAAACATACTTGAAAAATTGAAAAAATAGTGAAATTTTAAATTTTGCATAACTTTTGAATTTTTTTTTTTAATTTCTTTTTTTTAGTAAAACTTTGTTTTATGATAAAAGAATACTTCTGACCAAATTTCACTGAAATTGAAAAGGGGCGATTCCAACTATTGGTCGCTTTGACCTGTATATAAAAATTATAATTTTGACTAAATGATCAACTGGTAACCACTCTTTTAGTTGTAGTTATAATTGTTATCGTCACGATTACCATATTTTCATTTGGGTTATTGTCCGTTATAAGGATTGAAAGGTACCATTCATCGTATCGATTTTTTTTTCGGTACAAACTTACTAGAATTAATGTCGACTCAATAACAACCCTTTCAATTTTGACACATTTTAGCTTTTTTTATTCTTCTTCCTTATTTGGTCCGCATATTAAAACGCTTGCACCTTGCAGAATTGGGTTAGACTTTTTTTTAGAGATCTCATGAAATTGGTATAAATTTTGATTTGGGTTCCACTCTGATTTGGATGACCCAGATGCTAATGAATTTCGGTAGAGATGCTACTACGATGAATAAATAATCGGTAGAGTTGTAAATGCCCCTTATCCAAATACAAAGCTACAAAATAATGACCGGGTAGGGAAAGTAAGGGTTCAAAAAACCAAAAAAAGGGTGATGTTACAGAATAATTAACGAAAAATTGCCTCCTTATCAAGAGTCACTGGTTGACGCCGGATTGAACAAGGGATGTTGCTACCCTGTTAAATATCGTATGATTTTTTCCTAAACTCGCGATATTCGAGCTTTTGCGACGAAAATGTCTCGCTTTTTGCGACTGAAGAGAGAACGCGGGAGCGACGGGGACGCTCGAGGTATCGATTCGCTCCAAGCCACATTATATATATACACGTTGTCATGTGTGTTTGTGTGTTATGCGCGTTCAGGATTCCTCCGAGGTTCCATTCTGACACCGCGGAACGTGACGCGCGTCTTCGCGATTTGGTTTACACGCGTTCTCTCGAATGCCCAACGGAAATTTCCGTCATTCCAACGGCCACCAAAATGGTCGCCACTAATTCCCACCCAACCACCTTTACGCCAATGTCACATACGCGACACGTTCGTCCCTCGTGTGACTTTAATGAACACCCTGAGCATCATTTTATTTTATTTTCTCGAAGATCTTCGATCCCGTGAATGTAGCACCCAATGATTAGCATTCGACAGGTTATGTTCGTGGAACGCCACTGGCGAATGTGCGCATGCGCGGAGACGCCATTTCATGGCGCGGAGACGCCACTGGCGAATGTGCGCATGCCCGGAGACGCCATTTCGTGGCGCGGAGACGCGATCTTGGGGCGCTTCGCGTCACGCACGCGCGATTAACCGAGAGTACTATCGCGCGTCACATCGAAGAATACATTGCCCTCATGAGCAAAGTTCGAACATTATTATTATTATTATTATTATTATCGTTATTATTATTATTATTATTATTATTATTATTATTATTTTCTTAAATTCTCATCGTCATCTTCTAGTTTCCAGCATTGGCTGGACTTGATTTAGTTTCAGAATTGTGAGAAAGTTCTGTTATCACAACACACACAAATAAGCGTCGGTGTCTCTGTCTCTTCGTGAAATTACTGATTGCACGGCGATGGGGCGTGATTTTGCGCGTGACTTCGTGAATTCGAGTGCGTCGCCTCTCTCTTGAGCCTCTGTTTCAGATGTACCTTGGCGTGTCTCTTCTTCTCGTCGCTTCTCGCAAATTTACGTCCGCACTGGTCACAACAAAATGGCTTTTCACCTGTATGCGTGCGCACGTGAGTCGTCAGATGATCGCTTCGTGAAAACGACCTCATGCATATCCGACATTGAAAGGGCTTTTGTCCCGTGTGTATTCTGATGTGTCGCGTGAGCTCGTCACTGCGGGAAAATCGTCTGTCGCAACCGTCAACCGGACACGCGTAGGGACGCTCATGAACGGGCGTTTTACTCGGTCTGTTGGGATATTTTCGAGGTTTGACAGGCACGAGCCTCAGTGGTAATGCGCTCTGTTGGTATACCTGAGACAGAATCTCATGACCCTTCGACGTGCTTGGATTGTACTCGGCTAGTTGAACATTCGCTGATCCCTGAGCCGATTGTTGTTGTTGTTGCTGCTGCTGCTGCTGCTGCTGCTGTTGTTGTTGTTGTTGCTGCTGCTGCTGTTGCTGTGGTTGTTGTTGATGTTGGACTGACGTCGCGTAGCCGGAATTGGCATTGGGCTCTTGTTTCAGCGTCGTTTCCTGATGATGATGATGATGATGACCGTGATGATGCGAAAGGAGACCCGGATCGTAACTGTCCTCGTGGGCCGTCAACCAACCCGATGGCGTCGACGACGGAGTATCGTGATAGACCGGAGGTGGTTGAGACGGTTTGGAGTCTACCTGTAGGAGTTCGACCGTCTCGCCGACATAAGGTGCCGAGTGAAGGGATGAATTTAGAAACGGTTGACTCGTCAGGGTCAAGGTCGGCGAGGGTAACGAACCCCAAAGCTCTTGACTCGCTGTCTGCTGTTGATGCTGCTGTTGAGGCGTCTGTAGGGTATTCAGGGTAGGTGATTGACTACACGTCGTCGTAAATACACCACGATACGTTAGTGTTGGTACGCTGCAGATGTTTAGACTCGTTGCCGGCACCGACGAGACCGTGGAATTCGAGTGGGGCGCTGAATACAGTATAACACCACCCTGAAGAACATTGCAACGTTCAACGTCGTCCTGTTGTTGATGCTGATTTCGCTGCGGACTCGAGGTCGTGCCTACAATCGTACCCGTGGAATCCTGATTGTCCTGATGATGCTGCTGCTGCTGTTGTTGCTGATGATGATGATGATGGTCACGCGCTCCCGACGTCACCGTGTCCTCATCATCAACCGTTGCTTCCTCCAATGATAAATCCTCGCCCGCCAAACTACCTGTAATCAAAGTTACGGAATACGTTTATTGAGAACTTTGATATCTTCAGGAATTTTTTGGTGTTTATCTAAACTTGTTGTCATTAGTGTTATACCGCAAGTGTCGCGTTTTACCCCGATTGAATTTATCTATGTGTCTTGCATATCTAGGTTGTATGTGTGTCGCTTTGGTACACAACCATGTATTCTATCGTTTGGAGAAATAAAACCTCGGAAGTACTTCCTGCCTGATGGTTTATTCGACAATGACGAGGGCGCTGACACTCAGAGAGGGTTGAGGATCAGAAAACTCGTTTGTGTGCGCTAGAATGCTTATTGGAACAGAGCTAAAGTACAGAGGCAGGAAGAGCCTCTGTGCGATACGGAGACGGGCCTTATCTACTTCGTAGCTTGCCCTATACGAGTTCTCTCTATCTCCCGGGTCGTCTCCATCCTGCCGTCCGTCATTTCCTGTCTGCGTTACATACATCCCGCGAAAGACTACCAATGTACCCGAAACGTCGAAAAGACAGCAAAAAAAACAGTATTCCGGCTGAAGAGCATTTTCCCAGTTATTTTCATATTTCATAGAACGGTGGTCCAACGTTTTAACAAGGTTTTGAAATGTCTCCGTTCATACAGACTCTCGTTTAAGCATTTAGATCGTTGTTTCGATGCCAGGGTGCTTGTCATCCCAATTTAGCCGACAATATCTCTAGTCTCTCTCTATCTTGTTTCAGATCTTGATGTACCTGTTTTAATCCATTTCAACCCAATTACTCTAACTGAGACTCTTCCTAATTAATTCTTAATTTAAAAGTTTAATCGTCGAAATAACATTGAAAAATGTAATGGAAAATTATGTTCCAAGAGAAAAAAAATGGTTGCAGCGGGAATTGATGAGTTAACGGAAAAAATAGACGACATGAGTGAAAAATAACCTGAATAAATAGCATGAATATCGGAGATGAGTTTTGAGCACAGAAATTAGAAGGTGAATGTTAGAAAATGCCAGTCGATGAAAACGAGAGTAGGTTGTGAGAGACGAGAGCGCTTGTGCGAGAACGAGAAGGTAAACAGCGAAAGCTTTTATCCGGGGGTTCGTGAGAGAACGGCGAAATGTTTGAACCTTAGGTGTAGAGGGATGATCGGTGTGTTTGTCGAGAGGGGATGGTGGTGGTTGAAAAGTGGGGTTGCTGCGGGTGAAGTTCGTGGAAATCATGAATGAAACGTCCGGTGGGTGGTGGAGTTGGCGAGATGCCGACTACGTCAGCAAAGCGGGAGGTAGAGGAGGAGGATGAGGTTCAGGGTTGGAGGGAAATGAACGAAAGAGGGTGCAAGAGGCTCTGGGGAAAGTAGGGATGAGAATAATGTTGTTGGGGTGAGCAGCCGCTCGACCGTCAAGGGTAGATGGAAGGACGAGAGGCGAGGAGGTGGAACTCTCTCCTTAATGTCGGGGTCGTGAAGTATTGATCCGACCGCAGCTGGCGGTCGAGGTTCAATATTGGCCGTTTTCGCGGACGACTCGCGTAGTACGTCACTGGCGCCTCGTGGCCGCAACTCAGTCGCACGAGCTCGTGTGTTTTATCGGCCATCAGTACCACCACCAGCCGCAGGCCTCGACTTTGACTTTGAAAACGGCCGTCGCTACCGCACCAAGGTTCCGCGGGGTTGCGAGTTCAGAGCCAATGTGCCAGAGGGGTGGGTGTCTCCCTGGTTCACTCGCCAGGAATCGATTCGACTCAAGGACCAAGGTCCTTTTTTTGACTCCACTCTTCAACTACGTTTGTCATGTTTCTACCCAGTCTACTATTTTTTTTCTTGCAATAGCCATTTTGTTTATCCGTCATTAACTACATCCGATGATTTGGCATTAGAAATCTGCCGCTTAATGTGATCTACGTAGCGATCAATCTGCACCCTATAAATATATAAATTCCGTATTGCTTTTGCAATTGATGCAATCGGTTGACAGGGTCAACCGGTCTACAATATTCTCGCTCTCCTAATCGAATTAGAGAAATGGAAGAAAACAGATTCTATCGAAAACACAGAGAGACGCGGGAGTTTGACCACGGTCGATGCAATCCTAAACCTACGTCATCCGGAGTTTACGCACCCTTTGCCGTTGGCAAATGAATGTAAACGAGACAAAGATCTAACCCATTGACATTAGCCAGTTTCCCAAGTGGGCAATTACCGCATTACGCGCATTACGCAATTGTGATTCGGTTATCGTCTTTGGGGAATTCAAAGGACATTACCGCGAAAAATAAGGATTGACAACTGACGCGGTACAAAGTTAGCGGCAATAACTTGAGTAGGTAGGTCTGAGGCGATTACAATTTATTATTGATTAATGTGGAAATGTGTCTGATTGACGTTCAACATCGTGTTTCTTAATCTCTTGCTGTACCTGAGATCGGTGGTGGTTCAACGAGTGCCGAGGGTCCAAAGAATGAAGGTAGATCGCCGCTCGTTGTAACGGGAGTATTAAGATCACCGGGTTTGTCCTTATCTCCATTATCGCGATTCGGATCGTCCCGGCAATTACGATTACAGTCGTCATCATCGTCGAGACTGCGGTGCTGATGATTCTGATCGTGATGAAGCATGTGAAGTTTGTCGCAGCCATTAGCGGATTCGCAGGGTGACGCTGGATCATCGTGATGCCGATGATGCCGCAGATGCTCGTTCGTGCTACTGCTATTGTTGTTGTTGTTATTGTTGTTGTTGTTGCTGATGCTGTTGTTATTGTTATTGTTGTGAATGCTGCTGTTATTGTTATTGTTGTTCGTATGATGATGATGCCGGGAGTGATGATCCGGCGAATTCGAGGCTACGGGATGAAGAGGCGGACAACTGGACAGTGTAAGACTCGGTGCAATCTTAATGCTGTTGGTGTTGATCGACGCCGCGATTGTGGGCGATGTGCCACGAGCCCCAATACCGATCCCGTTGCCCGATGTCGAGCTCGCTGTACTGTTGTAAGCGAGACACGCGTCGAAGCTCAGCTGCACGGTTTGCAGATTGAAGGTCGCGTGGTGATGGTGATGATGATGATGATGATGATGCCCGGGCGGAGGTGACGACAGTAAAAAGGGACTCGCAGCGTGATGCTGCGTGCCCACAACTTCCATACCGTCCATCGTCATCCTATGCAACAGATCGGTATCGTTTGTTATGCCGGTCGTTGACAATGTCTCCACTGGATCCGACGATCCCACAACGCTCGTTGTCTCGTCAACCCCACGTCCTTCTATCGTCCTTGCCGCTACTGTTGTTGTTGTTGTTGTCCCTGTTGTCGCCTCGGTGGCGCACTGCGTCTCCTCGCCTAAGGTCGTATCGTTCAACGCAATTATTATCGTTACAAGACTGATGTTTTTGTTTGTCTTTGTTTTTATCGCTACTAAACCCGATACATATCGTTACAGGATCCCACAATTTTTTAATGTTTGTATGTTTGTGTCTGTTTGTCCCTGTCTTTGTTTTGGCCCAAGTCATCAACAAAACGAGCAATTTGGGACAAATTATAGCACCGATAGCGACAATGTACACAAATGCACGCACATAAACAAACACGCGATGCACATCGAGAGAGGAATTATGTGGTCCTTTCGAACTTCCCTCGCAACAGTAACAATGTATCGCTTTCCTCTCTGAATTTCTTTGATTCTCCGGACTTTTCAGTCCTCTCACTCTACCCGAGATTTCTATACGTCTCTTTTAGTTTGTGAGGCAAAAAAAAAGAGACAAAAAAATAATATATATGTCTTCAGTGGATGCGTGGGCTACGTGGACTCGCGAAATCCAGCTTGCAAAAGCCCGTCTTCCTCCACTCTTTAGCTCTCTCCCAACGCTTCCCGCGCTCAGAGAGTCTGAAATACTGGCTGAACCGGCACCGTGATGCGCATATACATATTTATGTGTATATGTATATTTATCCACTAGTGTGCTTGCGCGCCCCCGTTAGCGTATGCATGTGTTATGCATTTATATATATATTTATGCACACACACACACACACATATATATATATGTTCCCGCGCGCTAATACCCTTTCTATATTCCCGTGGGTGTATTATGCCGCGCTCGGTGGTTCAACCGCGCACCAACACACACATTTACACAGTGGATGCCCGTGGGTTATGTATACACACATTTATATATATATATATATGTATATATCTAGTATACGTTTTCGCGCGCTATGTATGGCTTTGTGTATTGCACCGGTGGCCGTGTGTGCTTGGGATGGCGCACCATGGACCAGGATGTAAAGGACGCGCGATGCGTGGGGGTCGCGCACGAACTGAGCCAAGGAGCGGCGCGCCCCGTAGTTTTATGAATGGACCGCGAAGACTGTCCCATATTTGGAAGCGTCGAGCGACGCTCGGCCAATCCCCGCTCTACGGCTCTCCTATACCTAACGTCCAACATCCCTCCGTTCTCGCTCGCTCTCTCTCTCTCGCTCGCGCCTTACCCCACTTCTCTCCCACCCCACCCCACCCCCACCCTCGCGACGCCGCAACCTCCTCTCTCGAGCCGGCGTGTCGCGTGCGCGCGCTCTCTTCGCTGAACGCTTTCCTCTCTTCTTCCCAAAGCTCTCCCTCTATCTTTGTCTCGCTCTCTCTCTCTCTCTCTCTCTCTGGTCCAAGTCATGCGTCGTTGCGTCGTTGTCGCGTTGACTCGATGTGTACCGGTCTCGTATGTTGCCCCTCGAGCGCTGCTGTCCCCACACTACCGGCCGGCGGCCGCCACGTGTCCCCCTCACTGCTCGCTATGCTGAGCCCTCCGTCTCTGTGTGTTTGTGTAATGCAAAATTCTCCCACCCGCGGAGCGCGCGTCGCTATCTCGTTGCCGCCGTTCTCGCCAGAGAATTTTTCCACTTCCACCCCCAATATGATGCGTACTTCGTACATCTACACTTATGAGATGTATGATGCCAACTTGGAAGATTTTATCCCAAATTTAGGGGAAAATTTTGAAACGGGAATTCATAGAAGGACATTTTTAAAAGGGTATTTTTAAGGGGATATTTTTTTAGGGTATTATTGAGGGAAAAAATAAATAATTTTTGGACTCCAAATTTGTTCTAACTCATGTAAAATCTAAACTTTTATGGAGGTTCCTATTCTCCATGATCTCTAATCTACAGTATTCATCAGTATTCGTGCATCTGTTGTTTACAAAGGTTAAATAATTTATCTTTGAATATTTTTAAAGATGTTTTTCCCCTCTAACCTACCGGTTCACCAGTGACGTAGCTAACGCTAGCTCCCCTCTCCCCTCTTATGGGGTTCGCGCCTCGATCCTCTCCTCTACTCCCCGCTTCTCTTTACGATAAACCTCTGGTCCCGCGACGCTTCCTCCGTGACGTAGATTGTGGCGCGCGCCCAACCTCCTTCTCTCCACACGCGCGCGCTACGGTAGCTCCGACGATGGGAGCCCATCCGTTGCTCGCTCTCGCTGGCGAGCGCGCGCGCTCGTTTCCGATCGCTCGACGAGTTTACGAGAGAAAATAGAGACGGAAGGATAGAGGAGGAAGATCGATTGATCCGTGTGTATGTATGTGTATATACATATATATATATAGGGAACTTGGGTCGAAGTGCCGACGTTGACGACGTAGACGTGGGTTATCTTGAATCTATAACTTCCTGAGTAAAATACGTATTATGTGTGCGTATGTGGAAGCAACAGGGAGAGGGAGAGAGAGAGAGAGAGAGAGAGAGAGAGAGAGAGAGAGCGAGAGTCTGAGAGAATAAAAAATTGTATAGGCTGAGAAAGAGCACGAGCGAGGAATAATGGAAAAAGTTTTGTATACCAGAAAGGACGAGAAAGCTCCTCGCGAGACTTGCGTTAACAGAGAACAAACGGTTGAGCATCTATATACATGCGTGTGTATACAAGGCTTATGAGACTATACGGGATTCAGACTTGCATTTTATTTTACGGTACTTTTTACGTTTTTTGTTTTCGCCTTCGTCGTTCACGAGAGAAAAGGAACAAGGATTTATGAGAGTTTGATGTCTGAGACGAAAATTGATAATTTTGGGGTTCAGAGGCTTTGGATTATTTAGTGCTGTCTTTTGCAAGTCATGATGGTTCAATTGTGTCATAAAGGAAGTTTGGGAAATTTTTTCTGTGCTTGATAGTTGAAAAATGGTTTGGCCTATCGAGAAATTCGAAACGCGTGTTGGGGAACAATCAACGTTTGCTATGAATGAGTTTAATAAAAAATGTAGTGATCCAATAAAAACTTTTTCTTCAAAAAAGGCTGGTCGGTTGCTATTTAGTATTTCTGGAAAATCAATTAGAGTTGATGAACGAATTTTTTTTTTAACGTCTTTAACTTTTCGACAAAAGTTGCAGGGTTTTCAAGACCCACGGAATATCAACTTATGGTAAAAAATTAAGAATTCTGATTGATTTGACAACAATAAACTTGCAGATAATAAACTTGCAAATAATGAACTTGCAGAATGATTTAGCATTTTTTTATAGTTCGAATACTTCGATTAACATAATTTTGATAAAGGCCTTTCTGGATGATAACAGTTAAGGATGCAAAGTTTCTAATTTCGAGATTTTGTACTTGAATTTTTTAATAATTTGTTTTTTGCATACTTTTGACAATCGTCGATCAACCTTTTCTCGCGTATCACTGTGTTTATCAACAATCATGGCGCCTAACGGTGCAGTTTCGAGGTTTCTCACTTATCTCGGAATCCTAATAATACTTGGGTCTATGTACATTAGCCGAGAATTTATTTCGCGAAGCGCAAGAGCGCGGAACGTCAGCGGGCAAAGCGCGTGGTTACCGAAATAGCATTAGAAATGCACGTAATACACTGGCAAAGGGGTATCGTTCTCTCGCGTGAACGCAGGTGGAGTTTTGTGAGACACATCGGGATTATAAAATACCAGAGCGTTAGGAAGAAAGGGGTTAACGATTTTGTAGTTTCATTGAAAATTTAACTAGCGTCGGAAGACATGGATTCGAGAGCCATGAAATCTTGGCGTTTGGAGTTATGAAATTATAGGGCATTTTTTTTTCATTTCTTCAAAGTTTTGAATAAAATAATTTGTTTATTACATAAAACAAAAAGAGAAAACATGCTTTTTAACCTTTGCAACCCATTTACGAATTTTACATATCTATTAGGGCGATTTTTGTTTCGACTTTTTCTTATTTCTTTCACTCCCCACCCGAAATTTTATTGCATATATCTGAAAGAAAATTCCCTGAAAGTTACAGCCCTTAATATTAATATTAAGTACTTTCCCTTCGCGTGGTAAGTTTTTCCATTTAAAGTACACGTAAATCAAAAACTTTTTTCTTCAAAATTTTACCACTCGTTTTTTATGCTATCGCATTGATTTTGGTCGCAATTTAGGCAGAATTGAACGATCTTTGAAAGTGCCTTTAACAGCGTAAGTGTAACTTACACTGGTGAGATGGTACGAGGTCACTGAAGTTAATTTTTACCCAGAATTCTCGTTTTTTCGCTGTTATCTCCGAAATTATCAACTTTACCGAAAAATTGTAAAGGAAAATTTTTCTGGAAATTTAATTTTCTATAAAAAAGGTCCTTTAGACCTTATTGCTAAAATCAATATTTCTTGAGATATTAAACCATAACTTATTTGTTATATGAAATTTTTTATGGATTATTGAACCAAAAGTTTCAAATTGTTGATATTTCATATCACTGGTGATATGATATGTGATATGGTGATATGATATGGAATATCAACAATTTTAAACCTTTGGTTCGATAAACTACAAATTTTATAACATAAATAAGTTAAGATTCAATATCTCAAGAAATATTAATTTTACCCGTTAGGTCTAGAGGACCTTTTTTGTAGGAAATTAAATTTCCAACAAAATTTCTCTTTATGATTTTTCGGTTAAGTCAATAATTTCGCAGATAACAGCAAACAATCGAGAATTTTGAGTAAAAATCAACTTTAGGGACCCAAGCCATTTCACCAGTGTAAGTTACACTTAAGTTGTCCCAGAAACTTTTAAAGATTGTTCGATTCTACGTAAATTGCGACCAAAATCAATGTAATAGCATAAAAAACCGCGGAGTGGTAAAATTTTGACGAAAAAAGTTTTTCATTTACGAGTATTTTAGATGAAAAAACTTATCACGCGAAGGGAATATTAATATTAGGGCTGTAACTTTCAGGGAATTTTCTTCCAGACATGTGCAACAAAATTTCGGGTGGGGAGTGGAAGAAATAAAAAAAATAAAAAAAAAATCGCCCTCATATCTATATTTATTTTCGGTATAAAAACGCTTTTGAAATTTTGTAAAAATCAATTTTCTCTGTCCTGTTATTTCACGGAATAAATTTTGAATGATTTATCTTTTGATTAAATTAGCTCGTAGACGAATTTTCTTTGATTAAAATTCACGAAGACTGAGTTTACTATTATATTTTTTTTTTCCAACCTCTATATAAAATGTGACTGTTTGGGAGAAAAGTTTAATATAAAAATTTCGAAATTAACCGCCTGACTCATGAATTTTGGAATGCTGCCAGGTTTAAAAAAAAATGCTGTTATCAAGAACATCACGGAGTGGTCTCGCATCGATTATCTGTTTTTGGAATTTGTATTTTGCTCGAAAATTGTTGACATCACCGATTTTTCGCAAGTCCCGCAAAAGACTCGCAACTATATGGGCTAACGGTAAAGGAATTTTCGATGAAAGAAGTTTCGTATAATGGCGTTTGCTCCCCTCCCACGTGCCATTATTGAAATTACCGAACACACTTTGTTTAATTACGTTCAAGTTGTTGTTGTTGTTATTATTGTATACAACGATACTTCCGCTTGTGTCATACAACGCCCACGAAAAATTGCGTTGACTTGTATTTTGTCGGTCGCGATCGCTCGGTTATTCAGCATCAGCGAGGAGGTTTTGTCGCGCGACAAGATATATAATCCTCGAATATTTCTATTCTGAGAGAGCCCCGCGCCTTTATTGTGATCTCGTGTGTGAGAGGCTCTTTCGAATATCAGACACGAGACGAAATCGCATCGTCAACGGTAGTTTTTCGTAAGACATCTTCGAATTTTTCCCAATGGGGCCCAAAAACTTTGAATTGTAGTTTTATTTTTTAATTTTTAATTTTTTTTAACCTTTTGATAGTTTTGTCACTCGTATTCTCCACGTAATATAAATCATAGAATCATATAAATCACAGAATTAAACATGATTCTTTTAAAATTGCAGCGCGTGGCATTTTGTTAATTTTTGAAAAATATGTATCGGCTGGATTGAGGAAGATTCTATGTCAATCATATTAAATCCCTGAGTAACTATGATACTATTGAAAGGGAAAGAGAGAGCTGAGTCTCAGGAAGATTAACATCCCCTGGAGACTTCTCTGACTAAAAAACTGGGCATTTAATTTGGTTACCACGTTTATGGGTTACATTTTCTAAAATTTCTATTATTCCACCCCATCCCCTATCTATGATTTATAATTTACATAATAGTTTCCGGTCATAAAAAAAAATTCAAACTCCAATCCACCGCAAAGAATCAGAGGTTACTTCTTGAAGTTCAACTTCAAATTTTGATTCTGTCAAGCTTTCATTCCAATCTCGGTGTGATCTCAATCTCAGTCCAACGAAACTTCCATCTTGAATGAATATTTCTTTGGTACACTTAAAAAAAATCACGGTTACACAGAAAAAAAGTCCAGTAGTTCATTCATTCATGAATTGGTACAGTGATTATTCATGGATTAATCCAGTACTAACGATAAGGCAATTCCGATCTGCAAATTCAGTGATTTTTTATAGGAAGCTGCCAGGAGCTGGAGACTGTTCTACGTTGATCATACAATTTTTGTGAATTTTTTCAGATTTTTAAAAATGGTCCTTTTTTCGGTTAAAAAAAATCATACCTCAGAAACGGTTGTTCCAAAAAATCTGCAAAAAATCAGAAAAATGTTTCAGAGCAAGGATAACAACATAAAAAATTACGAAGCAAATCAAAAATTTTGTGGTCTGGAGGCTAGGTGAATTGACGTGGACAGCCCCATATATTACTGGAGTAGATAAGTAATAACTACTGTAACATTGCCATTCTACTCTTGGAGAATTGAAATTGTAAATAATGCTAGTGATTCTTTAGAAATTTTGCTAGGATAATTTCAAAACTTGTTATTTAAAATAATATAAGTTGCAATGAATGTATAAAAATTTACTATTCTTGAACGCACATTCAAATGAGAAGCACTTGTACCTTTTGTAACGCGGATTTGGGGAAAAACGTAAAACACTATTGCAAAAGTTGCCGAATGTTCTCAAGCTGACCCGAGTTCGGCTGAGGAAAAATTTATATATCTATATATTGTAACGGAACGACCTGCGGCCTGCTCATCACTTCACCCGAGATCCGCTAGGTGACGACGGTCGGCGCGCGCTCTCGCGCCAGCGAGAGAGTCACCGAGCACCGATAAAGTCCGGTGTACGAGGTCCTCAATTAACATTAAATTGTTGGAACATTACCCGCGCTCTGTAATCGCGCAGTTCTATGGACCAAAGACTACATGATTAAATAAAATCACCATTGCACATCGGTGGTGCTTGTGCTCTTTATGGGAGCGAGGATAAATAAATAAAGCTTCCGCCTAACTGATTAATTTTACGATTAATTAATTAAGTAAAAACTGATTAATCTCATGGTTAATTAGTTAAGTAAAAGCCGGGAGGCTCATAGCCGTAGCTATGAGCCTCCCGGGACGAATGTCATTTTAAGAATAGTGGTTTAGAGTGATTGCAATGCCCTGATACCAAACCCCGCAAGATCTTATTTTACTGATTGCAAAGCACTATTGTAACTTTTACTATGCAAGCTCAGAACGATTGCTATAAGTTGACTAAAACGTGAAATATTTTTTTTAGCTATTTGTAAAGCACTATTGTAATTTTTGCTATTCGAGCTCAGAACGATTGTCATAAGTTGACCAAAACGTGAAATATTTTATTTCGCTATTTGTGAAGCACTATTGTAACTGTATTTCGTTACTCACTATTATACTTTTTGCAATTGTACCTCGATTGTCCCCAAATTGCTATATTTCATTGTACTTTTCGTTACGCGAAAAACCAAATAGTGCAATAAAATTTCTTTCAGTGTACTGTGAACAGAGGTTCTGTAACCAATCCAGTATTATTGGAGTGTTACTGGACACTTCAGTAATTATTACCCTCTTGGCCATGAATTACTACTGAATTTTTTTCCGTGTAGTTAAAAAAAAAAATGGATGAATGCTTCGGGACTTGTATACCGCCGACTGCGGTTAGAATTAAAAGGGTAAAATAATAGGGTGGATTACAGGCACGCGCGAGACTCAACCACGATGACCACCGTGGCAACCACCTGACGCCCTATTTGGGATCACGCAACCACGACGGCGGGCGTCGGCAGCATCCGCCGGAGCGCGACGAGGATGATGGTGGTTGTGGTGGTGGCGACGCGTCGGTGGTACACACAGTGACGGTATTCGACACGCTCGTGGCACGCGCGCGTCTCTTCACTCCCTGGTACTCGCGAGAGAGGAGAGAGAGGAGCGAGAGAGAGAGAGAGAGAGAGAGAGAGAGAGAGAGAGAGAGAGAGAGAGCGTCCCCGAACCTTCCAAGAGCTGCTGTGCTGCGGTGCGCCACTTATTCATCTCAGGACCGTAACCGAGGTGAAGAGAAAAGAAGCACGTCTAACACGTAGAGCCATTTTTTTCCATTCCTCATCCTCTCCCAATCCTCTTCATTCATTCAATACGACTTACGGGATTTCTAAAGCGTTAATGTGGCCTTAAGCACCATTCGTCGTGGATACCTACTTTCGGATTTCCATATAACACAATACAACTATATTTGCCTTTTTTTACAATGTCACCATTATAGATTTGTAAATTTCCCCAGCGGCAGTTTTATAGTTTTAATTTTCATTTTTAATGGCGAGATTTAACGCGTTTTATTTCAATTTGGGTTTGCAATAATGCAATTTCAACGAAAAAAACGTCAGTTTTTCTTTTGGTGGAATTTTGGGCACTTTGGAAAACTTTGATGCTGTTCTGTGTTTTTAAAAACACTTTATTTCACTCCGTGCGTAAAGTACCCAATTTACGGACACTTCGCTTCGCTGCGCGTGCGTAAAGTGGGGACTTTACGCACTCGTGCGATAATAGTACATTACTATACGAGTTCGAGTATTTTGCTTCTTTTTAGGGTTTCGTACCTTAAAAGGAAAAAAACAGAAGCCTTCTAAAAGGAAAAAAAACAGAAGTCTTGGGTCGCTTTGTCCCAGATTTTTTTTCAAAAATTAAGTACATCAACGCTAAGTAACATTTAACGCCAGATACTGATTGGAATAAAAATTATTTTAGATTAAAATGGACGGTTAGTAGGTTCTAAAATTTTTTTTGTTTAATATATCGTGTGAGGTATCATTTGAAAGAGCTATCTCTAAGCATTCTGAAAATTTAAATACTGTTGTACGAATACCATAAATATATTACAGTCAAAGAACGTTTGTCCTGAATTTAATGAGGATCGAATAAAGGCTCTATATTTCGCAAAATAATAAATATTTTTGTGAAGGTTTCAACTGGGGCTATTTTTTCGACATTGCCCTCCATTTTTGTACCTCAACAGAATATCGGCGAAGAATGCAGAGCATCGAGATCTAGTTGTGAGATTATTTTTTAATTACAGATTTAAATGTGAGAGAAATGAAAATAATTATGTACAAATTGGTTAGGATAATTGTAAGAAAAATTCTGGGAAGCAAAACTCGATCTTTACCAGCTGTTGCGATGGTCACATCGTGTTTTTTTTCATGAAAAATCCAAAAACGTACCGATGATCAAGGATGACGTGGCTTTCTCACAGAGGACTTTCGTCCAAGTGTCAAAACATCTTGAGGAAGCAACGTGGCAATGTATCACAGAGTTACGTTAATTATAGTTTCCGAGCTGACAAAAAAAATCTTGTTTTACCAAATGACAAATATTTTTGCAGTCCGAACTCTCGTCGAATTTATTCGACACGAGGGACACTCTCCTTTAATATCTCTGCCTGAGTTTATTCAATTTTATATTGTCCTTCATCCGTGCCCAGTCACACTAAATAATGATCGGGGAAAAAAAATCCGGTTGATCGTTTAATTTGCCTCAATTCCGCGTGACAACTCGATGACCATATTTTTAATATCATGGGCCTCTCAAACGAGCTCGTTTAATTCAACCCAAAGAGTTGGAAATGCAGCACATCTCGGTGAAGAAAAAAATTATCCCCGAGTGTTTATCTCGTTATGCCGTTCTTGCGACACATCTGAGCGGTTTTTTCTCTTTTTTCAACCGTGGACCAGATGAGCCAGTGATTTTTTTTCATGACATTCATGCTGGGACATGTACGAGTGTCGTTTGGTGTAGCTTCGTAATCTCTCTTGAATCTTTGGTTTCACAGCCTTTGAGTCATTCAGAGCTCTCATTCCCGTGTCGCCTCTCGTAATCCCATCGGATTTTATTCTTCTGGTTGAGTTGACAAAACGCTCGATCAATTCATGGGGGAGGGACGAACAATTTTCAAATGACATACAAATATTA
The DNA here is from genome assembly GCA_946863875.1 of Alloplasta piceator. Classification (NCBI taxonomy): domain Eukaryota; kingdom Metazoa; phylum Arthropoda; class Insecta; order Hymenoptera; family Ichneumonidae; genus Alloplasta; species Alloplasta piceator. The sequence continues at coordinate 5,296,903 of OX333072.1, read as the reverse complement.
TCGGACAATTTTTTCCCTTCCCTCAAAACGGAACAAAATGGTTGATTGGGACAACCAATTGAATATTAGTTAGGTATATTTCGGTTGCCGTAACCATCTGCTTCGTCACAATAACCAACTAGCATTAGTTCCACTATTCATAGTTAGTTGACGCCACTAGTCAACACAACTGACTTGATTAGTCAGTCTAACTAATAAAATAGTATTCAAGAGGGTAAAGGATGGACGACGAATTTTATAGGCACTGTAGCCAATTATACGATCATATCTGCAGATTTGTCAGTATCCCAAAAATCCGCCAGGTGGCTTCCTTTCGCACAAACGAACTTTCCCCTTGACGCTTATAACCTTCTCCAAGTTCATCCATGATTGATGTCCTTATTTTTGAGTATGGATATTTAATACTCTGCGGCAAAACGCAAGATGGTCGAATCCGAAATGGATTCCCATGAAAAGGGTCTTTTTTCTTTTACCTTCTCTTGAAGAATCGACGAAGCTTCACGAAATTATAAATTGCATACGTGTAGCGACATTCAGAGATTGAAATGTTGAAAAATATTGTGTCGGTATAAAAGAAAAAAATGTATAATAAGCCACGAGCAAAATAGTTGATACAACCATTTCACTCGTGATTGGCCGAGCTAAAAAATTAGTTGGACTGCCATTTATAAACCAACCATATAAAATTCGCCCATCCAACCAATTTCTCGTCTGGCGCTCAGAGCACTGTGAGATAGTTGGTTGAGTCAACTATTTCTTTTTGTTACCACAGCTAAGTCGTTTTTTCTGGGCATGAGTTAGTTTCTTATGGATGCGGAACTGTGCAGCTTTGAGTCAGAAAATTTCTGGCTGTCAGGTTATCTCTTAAGGTGGACACTGAGTTGGCATGTTTGTTCTCGCCATTTGGACAGAACGTGATACACATAGAGACGAGAAACAGCATTACTCGCTCGACTGGTTGGTCACTCTCGCGGCCACTTCGCTCTCTGCGAGTCTTACAATGCGGAATTCATCGGTCAAGCTCGCGATTACCCAAGTTTTGGACGTTTTTTTTTCATGTCACTCCGCGCGCTGTTCCTCGCGACTGTCCCATTCTCGCCTCTGCATACACGTTTCTCTTGTTACTCGTAGAAAAAGTAACAGCGGTGGGATAAACGCGACAATGAGTAAAATCGTTTTGGACACCACAGTTGGCCCTAACTCTTCAAATTGTCATCACCGTCAGGAATTTCTATCTTCAAGCGATTTAAGGGGGTATTTTGGTCTAGAATTTTGGAAATTTTTTTTTTTTGCATATTCTTAAGGTTTAGACTACTTTAGGTCAAGTATTACTAAAATTGAATGAGCTACAGCTTTTAACAGTCAGCTGGCTTTGATATAACAGCATCATACTTTAAACTTTAAAGGGGAAAGCCACTGTAAAAGTTGAATATTTTTCTGATGGCTATACTTTCGTTGTTTTTCTGTATTTTTTGGAGATTCTGGTTCAAAGGCTCTCAATAAAGGTACCTTTGTGCTTAAAACAAGCGTTCCTTTTAAAACAAACTGTTTTTTAGGGAAAAAATCGGAATTTAGTAATTTTTTTGGGCCTCTAGCTAGATAAAGCCGCTTAAGAGATTTTGAATGTCAGGATGATCGAAGTTCTGTCAACGATCGAGCTATATCGTCAAGATTATATTTCTAATCCCCGGCGGGAAGCTGTGACATCAAACACGATCTTAAGATCCGACGAGTCTTACGTTCGTGGATTGAATTACAAATTCCCTTGTAGAGGCATTCCTAACCACTTTTGATTGGTTAGGAATTCGTTAGAAATTGGTAATATTCGTTTGGCACAAAACTGCCGAACCTGAGAATTCTATGCCCCAAAATCTATCGCCCAAGTTATGATGAATCGAATGTTAATGACTGCTCTGGATAAAAAAAACGCATTAATAAGTTTCAACGCTTTTTCATCGAATTCAATTCCAATGCATGGGAATCCATCTCTCTTTTACAATGAATCTAGAAAAATGTTCATGCTGATTATAGATTACAACGAAAATTTGCTAACCCATCCATAAGATATGCCTTTAATTCCATTTGATTCCATTTGATAATTGATTTATTTTATTTATTTATTGAATTATCATTCAAAGTATGATTCGCGAGAGGATTCGCAGATGCAGCGGCTCCTTTTACCATGTAATAATTTTACATCGACCTCACTGTCACCACAAGCATTACAACTCTCAGATTCCCAAATCACAAAAGTATCATCGATGTAGATCATAAAGTAAGTACACTGAGAGAAAAAATTACTGAATTTGAGTACATGAATTTATTTATTAAATGAAAGTATTAATTCGATTATTTATTTGTTGAACCAAGAAAATCACTCTTCATTAAAAAAAATATTTTCATGAATCCATTATACTCCATTATATTGAACTCTTATTTAATAGTAACAATGAAATGCATGATAGATTTGATTAAATTTGTATTCATTGGATTAATTACATTGATCGCATCATAAACATGAGATAATTTGAATCTAAAAAACGAATTCAATACAAAATTATTTTTTTCGAAAAAATTATTTTCTTGCAATAAAGTCATTATTATCTTACTTAAAAAAATATTTTTATTGAAATAGATTTGATTGAATTCGTATTCATTAGATTAATTACATTTATCGCATCATAAATATTAGATTATTTGAATCTAGAATGATGATTATTTGAATCTAAAAAACGACTTCAATAGGAAATTTTTTTTTTGAAGAAAATTATTTATGGCATCATAAACATGAGATTATTTGGATCTAAAAAATAACTTCAATACGAAATTATTTTTTTCGAACAAAATTATTTCTTTGCAATAAATTCATCATTATTTTACTTCTAAAAATATTTCTGTAGTAGTTTCAATATTTATTAGATATAACATTGATTGTGATTATTTTAAAAGAAGCTGTAGTAAAATAAATAACACATTATTTTATTTCAATAGAATATTTGTTTGGAATGATTAAATTTGTATTTCCTTCAAGCAAAGAACTATCATTTCTATAGTATACTTTAATAGTATACATAAATTGTTAAAAATTAAAAAACTGTTTTTTCAAATGTTTTCTTATATTCGAATCTTCATAACTCCTAATTTTTTGCACGTGCATAGTAGTACTCGATAGCGTAATAGGTAGCGTGTTAGGTATTTAGGTAGGACAGGTATGATGGTAGGTAGGGTCGAGGGTTCGAATCTCGGTCGGACAGAGAAATTAGATCGGAGAATTGGCGCAGATTCGTCTTTTTTTTCTATTTATCTCTTTTTGGGGTCACTAAACTATGCATATTAAATTATTTGGCAAGGACTATATATTTTTTATAAAATGTCTAGCAACAATTAATAAACACGCATTTGATTGACTCAATCATTATTCCTGTTGATTGGACTAATTAATTCGTTGATTCAACAAATTTTTTTTCTCAGTGCTTTCTGTATTAAAAGACATGCATGTTTTGAATGATAAAATGTGTTCTTGATTCAAACAACATATTACATATAATTGATAACATATTGTTAGATTCAAGTAAATTCGTTTATTGAAACAGAAATTTATGGAATTGACTGAAAAAAATGAATCAAGTAAATATATAAGGGAACCAATCTAATATGTTTTGGCAAATAATGAAAAATTGATTTTTTGCCTTCAAAACTTTATTTCATTGGTTCTAGTAATTTTTTCTCTCAGTGTGATAACCAGTTTTCGAAAATGATCTACCTCTCTTCCGCTGCGGTCGCAGCTTGGATCTGCCCTTCGATCTTGAATTTTAGGATCAATGATCAATCACACCGATACATGTCCACACCCGGGAAATCTGCCCAGTAGTTCATCCAGAGTTCAGGCCAACCACGCACACAGACACGCGGGAAACATTTGCGGGCCTTTGTTAAACAAAAAGAAAGAGAGTAACAAAAAGAAAAAAAAACGTCTGTCCGTCTGTCAGGGATCTCTGTCGTCGACGACGTGAGATCACGTAGTTGCGAAAGCACGTCGAGCAGTCAGAGATCGTGCGTGCTTTAGTCTCTGCAATGTCTCCGCTCTGGCTTTCCTATATTCAACATCCAACGCTTCTTGAAGCCAAAGAACGCGCTCCGTCTCACTCCAACTCTTTCTCTAGCTATATCTTTTTCTCTTTAACATGGCACAACAAAATCTAAAATTATCACTGCCTGCCGAGGTGGTGGGCGCGTACTATTCGCATCCCAAGTCGTCGCGTTTTTGCGCGGGCGAGCGATGTTATTTCGAGCCGCCACGCAACCACCTGAGCCAAGCATCCCCAAATACCACGATGATATCCATGGTATACTCACATATGTGTATAAATTGTATCACGTACACTCCCGCTCAAAAGTTTGGAAACACCAGTCAATATTTCTTGCCGCACTGGAAGTTGCCTAACTCCGTCAAAAAAAAAGATAATAGAATTTTTAAAAAAGCCTTTTCAAGGGAACGAATTCAGCTTTATTTTTCTTTTGCTTAAATATTTTTTATGATTTTTTTTTGATCCAGTACGCGTTTTTGTACGCGAACGTTTTTTGGCCTTTTTTCGTCCATCGCGAATTGGACGCATAACTTGAGAACATTTTTTTTTGTCTTTTTTATCTATGGTACGTTTGAAAGGGTTAGCAGATGCTCCATTTTTGTATTATAAACATTTTCGTACGATTTTTTCTCTCAAAGTTATTTCATTTTTGGCTAAAAAAGACAAATTTTGAAAGATGCAACGTAACTCAAAAACTATGGAGTTTAAGAGAAAGTGTCAAGTATGAAAAAAGTAGCGCACGTATGCACAGAATCGTGTGGAATTATTTCGGAATTTTTCTATGAATTTTTTTTAAAACTATTTTCGCTCGAAATTCTGATGATGGCGTCCCAGTGAAAAATTGTATCTCATTGAAATTTCCATACTTCGGGATACAATAAGAATCTGAAAAAATTCAACAACATTGGGCATGTTATAAACAACAATGATCAATAATAATTATTGACCATTGTTCATCATTGCTCAATAAATTGTTTAAACAATTGTTCAAACAAATTGTTAATGACTTTTGGGCAATATTATTATTGATAATTGTTGTTTATAGCATGCAAAATGTCGCTAAATTTTTTCAGATTTTTAACGTATCACGAAGTACGGAAATTTCAATCAGATACAATTTTTCGCTGGGGACGTCTCGAGCAAAAATAGTAAAAAAAAAAAAATTCATAGGAAAATTCTGAAATAATTCCAGGCGATTCCTTGTATACGTACGTTACTTTTTTATCCTTGATATTTTCTCTTAAACTCTATAGTTTTTAAGTTACGTTGCATCTTTCAAAATTTGTCTTTTTTAGCCGAAAGTAAAATAACTGTGAGAAAAAATCGTACAAAAATTTAAAAAAAAACGAAAATGGAGCGTCTGTTAACCCTTTCAAATGTACCGAGGATAAAAAATACAAACAAAAAAAAATGTCCTCAAATTATGCGCCTAATTCGCGATGGTCGAAAAAAAGTCAAAAAACGTTCACGTACAAAAGAGCGTACCGGATCGGAAAAAAAATTATAAAAAATATTTTAAAGAAGCGAAATAAAGCTGATTTCCTTCCCGTCAAAACGCTTTTTTTTAAATTCGATTATCTTTTTTTTCGACGGAGTTATGCAACTTCTGGTGCGGCAAGAAATATTGACTGGTGTTTCCAAACTTTTGAGCAGGAGTGTATGTATGTATATAGATATATATTTATACATATATGTATTTATGTTGGCTACTGTGCGTGCCCGTCGCTGACTCAGGTCGCGAGTTTCGCTCTGCGAAACGATTTTTTAGCAGCTTGCATTGAGCTTTGATGCTGGTATTACAGAAACACCATTTGACACCGAATAATCTCGGTACACGGAAAAAAGGGCAATTATTCATGAATAACCCAGTAGGGCCCTCCCAGCTGCAAGTTCAGTGATATTTCATGTGGAGGTGTTCAGAAGAATTGATGGAAGACTCTAGAAATTCCAAACGGGAAATAACCCAAAATAATTCGGGAAATAATCAGCGCAATTTACTATACTGAATTGATGGAATTGATGGAAGACCCTAGAAATTCCAAACGGGAAATAACCCAAAATAATTCGGGAAATAATCAGCGCAATTTACTATACTGAGAAAAAAGATCAGTTAAAACAACTAGATCCATTTAGTTGAAAAAAATTTAGTTGATTCAATATTAATTTGTTTGAAATAATGAAACTATAATTAATTCAACAAATGGATTTGGTTAACCATAAGATATGAGGTGAACGAAATTATTTGGTCAATTTCCAGATACAGTTTAGTCCAATTTACACATTACTGAGTTGCTGTACAGAAATATTTCGTTGATTTCTAGTATATTTTAACTAAATGAATTTAGCTGTAACAAAACACAATTCGTATTTTCAATCACACAATTTATTTGGTACAAGGATATTTATTTGATTGAACTGAAACTTTGCTCATTCAAGCAACGATTTAACCGATTTAACTAAAACTTCCACTGTATCTTTGTTGAATTACCAAAATGATCTCGTTGAACGTCCGGAAACAAATATTTGGTTGAGTCAAACAAATTGTTGCATTTTCAACAAAAAAATTTTCTCAGTGTATGTACCAGACCAGTAATATTCACTGATACTCGATTACTGTGGAAAATAATCAGTATAGTTTACTATCCCAGATATGGGATAAACAGGATCAGAGTTATGATCCTTTGACATTTTTTAAAACTTGATGGAATCCGACCAAAATCGTTTTCGAGACTTTTCAGCATGATCCGTGAGGAATTTATGCATCGCAAATTGCATATTCGTGTTGTCCGGAAAATTTCCGATCCAAAACACACGCATTGAACCTCTGAATGACGAAAAAAAATTGACCATCTGACGGGGTCACGGATCAGCCAAAGTCGATTTGCAAATGGACGGGCCTCATGGGGGTCAAAAAATCATGATTTTTTTCTATTCAAGGGTTATATCGATGGGAAATCGACTACTGATCCCGAATATGCATTATAAAAAATGAAATTCCCACCAGAAGTAGGCGGAAAGACTGTTTTTATGCAACGGTAGGCTTAGGCTTAGGCTAAGGCTTAGGCTAAGGAAATGAGAGGTCGGAGAGAGCGAAATAAAACGGCATTGTCCATGTAGATTTTTTTTTAAATGAGCTTTTTGTAGATAAAATCGATAACTCGTGTAATCTTGTTTAAGGCTAATTATCATATTAAAATTTTAATTAAATGTTACTTCTCGGCGTTGGTATATTCGCGATATCTTCATTTTTCTACTTTTCGTTTACAATATAAATTCCTATTTTTGCACGGAGCCATTTCAATCTATCTATACTTAGCAGTGCGAGAGACGTATGTATGCATATCTATATATATTAGATAGATATATATGTAAAACGTAAAAGTGTTCCGTTCGAACCAGGTTCTTCCTCGCGCTATTACTATATGATTGCAAAATCATCCGATGACGATGATGAATCATTGACCGAACGGCTTTCTTCTAATATACCGTTCGTTCCAAGTTTTCAGCATCTACACACGCCTTATTTGTACATTTGATGGCGCCTAGATATACACTAGGGTGAATCGAAAAAACTAAAAACTGTTGGCTACCCTCAAAAATCAAAGATATCGTTGAAATAAAGGTCTCTGTGCAGCGGTTCGATTTTTTGAATTTTTTTAGAGGGCGCGCGGGGCGTCCAAACACGCCATTTTTAGCCTTAAATTTACTAAATCACTGATAAACGGAAACCGATCATTCAAAAAATTCTGAATTTTTTATATAAGGTGCCCAGACATGTACTCTTTCTAACCCATATTTACTGAACATTAACAAATAGTTCATATATGGGGAATTCTTTATCAACTGGGCCACTTTTTTTTGAACCTCTCCAATTTTTTTCAAAATCTGCCAGTTTGAAATATTAGTAAAAAGGAACGTCTGTGATTTTTTTTAGATTTTTTTAGGCGTCCGTTCAAGATTTTCAATTTTTCATTACGAACACTGTATCTCAAAAAATATTTACCAAACAAAAAAAAACATAAGAATAAAAACTTTTTTATTTTTTCCACTTTATCGAAAAAAATAAAAATCATAATTTTTCAGCATTGAGAAAATGGAAATTTCGCAAAAAAATAAGAAATTTTTTTTTTTAAACCTAGTAGAAAACTTTTGATTCTAGTACTAATTTTACAGGATGTCTATTATTAGGTGAAGAGTCTGCGAAAAAAATTTCAGAATGGCACCTCCAATGGTTACGATAAAAAAAAAATAAAAACCCTGCGAAATCTCATGTTTTCATTTTTTTTCATCGTAATCACTGCAGGTGTCACTCTGAAAATTTTTTCGCAGACTCTTCACCTAATAATAGACATCCTGTAAAATTAGTACTAGAATCAAAAGTTTTTTATTAGGTTTAAAAAAAAAAAATTTTATTTTTTTGCCCAATTTCAATTTTCTCAATGCAGAAAAATTATGATTTTTATTTTTTTCGATAAAGTGAAAAAAATAAAAAAAAATTAATTTTTATGTTTTTTTTTGTTTGATGAATATTTTTTGAGATACAGTGTTCGTAATGAAAAATTGAAAATCTTGAACGGACGCCTAAAAAAACCTTTAAAAAATCACAGTCGTTCCTTTTTACTAATATTTTTAACTGGCAGATTTTGAAAAAAATTGGAGAGGTTTAAAAAAAAAGGGGCCAGTTGATAAAGAATTCCCCATATATGAACTATTTGTTAATGTTCAGTAAATATGGGTTAGAAAGAGTACATGTCTCGGCACCTTATATAAAAAATTCAGAATTTTTTGAATGATTGGTTTTCGTTTAACAGTGATTTAGTAAATTTTAGGCTAAAAATGGCGTGTTTGGACGCCCCGTGCGCCCTCTAAAAAAATTCAAAAAATCGAACCGCTGAACAGAGACCTTTATTTCAACGATATCTTTGATTTTTGAGGGTAGCCAACAGTTTTTAGTTTTTTCGATTCACCCTAATATACACACATATATATATAAATGTGTACATTTTAATCGAATACTGTCAAATCAATATCCTGTTTGCACGAAGATTATTATTTTTATACCCATTCGTGAAATTTATTTTTTACCGTTTGAATTCCAAACGAGGAATCGAAGTAACGTTATTCTTTCTAATCGAATTACTATTTTAATGCCGAAAGGAAATAAACAAAAAAAAATACATTTTTTTTGCAACGATGAGAAAATTCATTTTTTAAGGTTGATGCTTGATTTTTTGAAAAGTAACTGAGTATTTATTAAAGGGATGAAAAAAAATTATTATAATTGAGAGGGAAGGATCAAAGTCATGTCATTTTTCTAAGCAAATCCCTCTTTTTATACCCAAAAAAATCAATAAAAATTAAATAGTTTTCCTCACAACTATTGAGCGATTCATTTCTGCAGCTGACGTATAATTGTGAAAAGTAATTAAATATTTATTAATGGGGTTAAACACTTTATTCAAACTGAGAACAGAGTTTTTTATTCCAAGCGAACCTCTCTGCTAATGCCCATAAAAAATAACAGAAACAATAAAAATGAAGTTCTTTTTTTCATAACAAATTTTGAAAATATAATTAAGTATTTATGGAAGGGATGAAAAAAATAATTAAAATTGTGGGCGAAGCATCAAAGTAATGTCATGCATTGTTCTAAGCGAATCCTCCTTTTCATATAAAAAAAAAATCAATAAAAAATTTTCCTCCGTTTATAAAATCGATTGAGCGACTCAAAACAGAAAATATCGGAGTTAAATCGATCGTTTTACGTATTCGACGTTGTTCGCTGAAAAAATGTTTGCTGCAATGATCGATACATTTGTCGATAATGATCGATCGTGTTTTAATTGAACGTCGGGCCGCTCGTGTCGCTTTTATTGTCACTATCGGTATACCTCGATTTACACAGATCTCGGATTGATTTAATCGATTCGCGCAACTTATTAGTACGTTCAAATACTCTCAGCGCAAAGCTCACTCTACCGTAAAGAGCACTCTAGCTGCTGTTCATTGCCCGCATTACTCTTTTCTCTCTCATTCTCTCTTTATCTCTGCTCTCCCTTTTCCCTCTTTCTCTGTCTCTCCTCCCTCTATCATCTCCCTCTTGCTCCCTCGATCTCGGGTAGTCTCATACGAGCTCGTGCCGAGGACGCTTTTTGCCTTCGCTATCAATGACTGAATCCAACGAGAGGCACGCGACCACCCGAGGCTACACACATTGCGCTCTCTCTCTCTCTCTCTCTCTCTCTCTCTCTCTCTCTCTCTCTCTCCCTCTCTCTCTCTCTCTCTCTCTCTCTCTCTCTCTCTCTCTCTCTCTCTCTCTCTCTCTTGAATGCCGCGATATACAAACGCCACCACGTGCGATAATGCCCGCGCGTGCTATGCGCTCTGTACCGTGCACAAGCGCGATTTTTCCCTTCTACATTTCCGCGCTCGCACCGCATGTTCCCCAGCTGGAATGCTTCATCCTTTTTTTTTTCCTCTCCCTTGCATAATTCGCAATACGAGGATATAAATATTACACTTAGAAATCAGCTTTCTTCCTTATTTTCAAAATTGTTTACTTTTTTGTGTATTTACAGATGATTAGTAGAGACCTCAATTAACATTTGAATATTTTTTTCAGTTTGGAGACATCCTTGAGGGAAAGACGCTGATACATTTTTTTTTTTGAATTTCTCTAAAGTATAGATTTAAAAAAAAATGATTTTGAGTAAAATTTTCAATTTTTAAATTGTTACAATTTTTTTCTTTTTTTGAATATTTGTAGTCGCGTTGACTAAATCTGCACGGAGCTGATTTCAAATTCTTTATCTTCTTTAAAGTATATAGTTTCAAAAAAATTATTTGAGTAAAATTTTTCAATTTTTCAATTGTGCCATTTTCTTTTAAATATTTGTAGTCGAACTGGCTAAATCTGTACGGAGTTGATTTCAAAAAATTTGATAATTACTATTTTTCACATTTGTTTGAATATACCTAGCATTTTTTCTATATATTGCATAGTTCCTTTTTTATAAACAATTGACTGACAATTTTCTAATAGAATTTTATACTATTGATTTGGAAACGCGCCATCTTTACAAAAAACAACATATCAAAAAAATCCTACGTACTTCTATGACTACTCTTATCTATAATCGAAACAACTGTGGTGCCTCTTCGTAACTCAAAAATTATAGGAGCTGTTGGTACACGGCCATCGACCTTCCAGAAATAAAGGCGTCATTGGAAAAATGCTGCACAGTCGCCATTTTGACATATATCCTTGTGAAAAAATAATTTTGTATTGTCAATTAGATGCATAATAAAACACCTTTTTTGTAAATCCGATTTATTTTATGGTTTCGCTGAAAAAAATCACGAAATATGCCCTTTTTTGTCTGTAGAGTGGCCCAACCCCTTAATATTACTATACAATATTAAATAAACATAATATTATAAATGGCAATGAATCAGTTTTCAAGTTTCTACACTGCGAAAAGTGTGAGTTTACGATAAAGACACGAATTTTAATTTTAATCCCCTAATTCCCTCATTCGAATTCACCTCTTAATTAAGAGACTCAAATTAGGAAACTTTAATCCTCATCCAGTGCGCATTTTTTCACCATGAAATTTGCCTAAAATTTGCTGCAAAAATTCGATTTTTTTACCATTTCACTTTGTTTTTTGACAAATACTTAAACATAAAATGGCTCATAAACAGGGTTGCAAATAATGCATTACATTTTTTAATGCATTTGCATTTTCATTAACCATTAAATTTTAATGATTAATGGAAATTATTTTCATTAACCATTAAATGTTAATGGTTACTGGAAATTATTTTCATTAACCATTAAATTTTAATGGTTACTGGAAATTATTTCCAATAACCATTGAAATTTAATGAAAATGCAAATGTATCAAAAAAAGTAATGCATTATTTGTAACCCTGCCCATTACAATGTAGTATGTAATAGAAAAAATTTCCATTACCCATTGCAATGTAATGTGTAATGGACAAAACTTTGATTGCAATTTTGGGAATGGAAAAATATAGACGAATAAGTTATTGCAATTTTGCATTACATTTTATTGACTTAGGACTTAGATTTTCAGGTACCTTAAATTCTAAAAAAGCATCTATATTATAATTCTAAGTCCTAAGTCAATAAAATGTAATGCAAAATTGCAATAATTTATTCATCTATATATTTTCCATTCCCAAAATTGCAAACAAAATGTTGACCATTACACATTACATTGCAATAATAATTTAGATGCTTTTTAGAATTTAAGGCACCTGAAAATCTAAGTCCTAAGTCAATAAAATGTAATGCAAAATTGCAATAATTTATTCATCTATATATTTTCCATTCCCAAAATTGCAAACAAAATTTTGACCATTACACATTACATTGCAATAATAATTTAGATGCTTTTTAGAATTTAAGGCACCTGAAAATCTAAGTCCTAAATCAATAAAATGTAATGCAAAATTGCAATAATTTATTCATCTATATTTTTCCATTTCCAAAATTGCAATCAAAGTTTTGTCCATTACACATTACATTAGAATGGGTAATGGAAATTTTTTCAATTACACACTGTACATTGTAATGGGCAGGGTTGCAAATAATGCATTACTTTTTTTTAATGCATTTGCATTTTAATGGTTAATGCATTACTTTTTCATTAAAAATTTCGCAACTCTGGTCATAAATATATGGTACTAAATTTCGGGACCGGAAGGTGGACTTTTATTGACCCTCGATCAATGTAACATTCCGTCGAGTCACTTTCGCGCCCGCTGAGTCGATGGAAAAAGGATAAACGGCAGGTGAGTGAGCGACCATCTCTCGGATAAAGCGTTTTTTGCCCTGAGCAATGATGCTGCCTGTCAATTGAGGAATTTTCTCTCCCAGTGGCACGCGACCGCCCGAGGACATCGCGATGCGATGCTGAAGCCACGTGCGGCGTTTTATCCGCGGCGAAGAAGAGATCGGCGACTGCAGCTCGGAGAATGCACACACGCGACACCCGGAGCCATCGTTCTCCTTAACCCAGCGTCGTAATAAGGCATCCTCGTGAATATAATTCAGGGGAATTTGCCGCAATAATTTCTCTCCTTTTCCCGTATATTTCATAGATTGGGGCAAAATGGAACGCTCGAGGTAAATACTTATCGATGGTACAAATTACACGTTTCCATCGATCGTCGTGAAAAATCATGCAAAAGGAATGATAAAAGGATTCTAAGAGAGACCAGAAAAAGGCCGAAGCTAAAAGTCCTCGCTGATTATACAATTACATCATTTTGGAATAGCTAATCTCCACTGGAACATAATTAGCGAAAAAGGAAGTCCGTGACGTTTTTATTTGGTAAATTTTTGAAACTCTAGGAAATGAGGACTTTTTTTGGGTTCCCGGGTCAATTTCTGATTCAATGGATTTTGAATATCCCAATAAAGAGGAAAAAATAATTTTTTTGCTATTTTCGAGGGTCTTCAAAATAAATAATTAATAATAATCAAATAGATATTTAATAATGATAAATAAATAATATAAATATCGGTTTTCGAAACTTGATCGAAAAAGAGGAGATTTTGCAAAGATGTGATGCTTTCGCAACGTAAATTTTTGTGTAAGTTTATATTTGAGATTTTTTTCTTGACTCCATTACAATATATAAAAAAATATTCACGGTATCTCGAGGCTAATAACCTGTGGCAATTAATAATTCGCGCCTTTTCATTATAGATCCATTTAGGTGTGACCATTAAAAAGAAAACGTCCCCGTTAGCGATAAAAGATTGTCAGGAAAAATGGGTTACTCGCCAAATCGAGTCAAAGAACAAAATAAAGGGATCAGTAAAAAAATTACATAATTATCCCATGTTCATTATTATTATGATATGTTATTATTATATTATTCCTATCGAATTTTCGAGGTTACTTAAAAAACTTTTGTAAATTGTAATTTCAATTTTTGAGCTTTCCAAGTTGTATTTGTGTTGCAAGAAAGGTGCGATTTTTCAAATTTTGGCCAATTTTTTAAACCGTCCCATCGTGCCTTGATAATAAATATATATTCACGCAATGTAGGAGAATAATATATCGTGCTCGAGTGCAATGAAGTTTCCCCGGACACAAAAAGTCCTCCGGCAATGTATAAACGCGGATAGTTTGTCCGGAGTGATAAAAAATTGCATGATTTAAGATTACACGGATTTAAATCAATCCAAACTTTTTGATTATGGTCAGCGGATATTTATTTATGATCGCAGAGCCTTCAATTGAAATTTCAATCGAATTTATTACGTTCGATTATCAAGATTGAGGAAACGGGTTCAATTTTTATAATCTCTAAAACGAAGCCCACAGAAACCTCTCCAACTCCCAACTTTGTGATTATCAGCGGATATTTACGATCACAGAACGGTCAATTGAATTTTTAATCACATTTATCATATTAAATATCAAGAAAATCGTTCAAAGATTTGCCGATAAAGAAAACGCGTTTAATTTTCTTAATTTCTAAAATACAACTCACAAAAACCTTCCCAAATTCTTTCTAATCCTTATAACGTGACAAAAAAAAACCTTATAAAAAATGTAGTGAAGTTTTGAAATCCTTTAAAACCCTCGCAATAAAATCTTCTTCAAAATTCTTCAATACAATAGCTTAAAAAAAAAATCAATTCTTAAACAAAAAATAGCCAATTATCCCTGATAAAAAATCCTGAGAAGAAATACGGTGAAGTTTTCAAATCCTTCAAAGTCCTCACAATAATCTTCTTCAAAATTCTTCAATAAAATAGCTTTAAAAAAAATCAACTCTCAAACCAAAAATAACCACTTATTCCTGATAAAAAAAACCCTGATAAAAAATGCGGTGAAAATTTCAAATCCTTTAAAGTCCGCACAATAATCTTCTTCAAAAGTTTTCAATTAAATAGTTTTGAAAAAAAATCAATTCTCAAACAAAAAATAGCCAATTATTCCTGATAAAAAACCCTGATAAAAAATGTGGTGAAGTTTTCAAATCCTTTAAAATCTTCGCAATAATCTTCATCAAAATTAAAAAAAAAATCAATTCTCAAACAAAAAATAGTCAATTATACCTGATAAAAAACCCTGATAAAAAATGCGGTGCAGTTTTCAAATCCTTAGAAATCCTCACAATAATCTTTTTAAAAATTCTTCAATACAATAGCTTTGAAAAAAAAAATCAATTCCCAAACAAAAAAATGTCAATTACCCCTGATAAAAAACGCTGATAAAAAATGCGATGAAATTTTCAAATCCTTTAAAATCCTCGCAATAATTTTCTTCAAAATTCTTCAGTAAAATAGCTTTGAAAAAAATCAATTCTCAAACAAAAAATAGTCAATTATCTCTGATAAAAAACCCAGTTGAAAAATGCAGTGAAATTTTCACATCCTTTAAAATCCTCGCAATAATCTTCTTCAAAATTCTTCAATAAAATAGCTTCCATAACAAATTTAATTCTCAAACAAAAAAAAAGTCAATTATCGTTGTTCGGGCAGTTTAAATGGCACTTTCTACTCCGACGATTTGCACGTGAGATTGAGAAAATTGAGCGCCTCGAAACCGTTCGTGCCAATGTTTGCCATTTTAGTTAATGGAGTTTGATTGCAAAACAAATTTGAGAAAAAAACGGAAGAATTATCGTCACGTCGAATAAAAGGATGGTCCATCGGGGACCGTTTTAGCTGTACTTATATCTGCCTATATTTGGCCTGTTTGGTCGTCATTGGGAGGACAAGCTTATTACCATTCGGCTATTCGTTGCTCGAGCGCGATTGAGTGACTCACGTGTGCGGGCTCTTCTTGGCTCGTTTTCCACCGTGATAGTCCGTTGTTTTTTGCGACGCAACTGTAATGCCACAAGTCAGCTCGTCGTCAGTCCTCTTGCCAACACACTCGCACACATGCAGGGACGATTAAGGATCGTTTCCGGTAATTACCGGGAGACATCGAAGTCGTTCTCACGAGGGGATGCCATTGTACCGCGAGGCTGACCATATGTCGGGGCATTGATAATAATGGGACCAATGGGTGACTATCATGAAAAAAAAGAGAAAAAACTCAACATCGCCAATTGCTGGATGTTGAACATTAGAAGAGACCATTTGACGACTCATGTCTCTCGATTATGTGCGAGGAATTACGTGCTGCAAGACCTTTTTTGCAGCGCAACAAATTTATATCGCACAGTGGGAACAAAAAACCCGAGAAGTTTTTTTTTTACTCGGTATTTAACGTTACCGTGAATTGCACGACGATTTAATGACGAGTGGTAAAATATGTACCGTTGTTGCATTGTTTTCGGTTTTGAGGAAATTCTTGAAATTTGGTGAAGAATTTTTGGGCCCTTTGGAGGCTGCGAATGGGACATCTGGGAATGACCGATGATGGACCGATTCAATTTTTGGTGATATCTTGAGGACTAGCTTGAGGATGAAGATTTTGAGTTTGAATCGAGAATGAGAAAGTTCTTAGGAAAATTAGGCCCCTTTTCTGAGGCCTAACGGATGAAATTTTGTTTGAAACGCACATTATAATAATATTTTTATTGCAAAAGGAAAATATCCTATAAGTAATTTTCTAGGATGATTTTCAGTAAAATTTTATTTTGAAAATTTGAGGAATGAAAACGAAAATTTTTATTAACGGGTTATACACAGTTAGGAGGTCGAAAAAAGCGATTTTTCAAGAATCTTTTCCGGAAAGACATTATAATTTATCAACGTTAAAATTTATGTGCATATTTTTGTAACACTTTTAACTTTATTGTGAATTTTTTCTTTTTAAAAATGATGATTCTCGAAGCCGCTGCACTGAGAAAACAGTTTATTTGTAGTAAAGAAACTTGGCGTCGAGACGCTGCCGCGCCTCTTGATACTTAGTTGGCACTTTTATTTAAATATTCCTTAGCTGTTACAAAATTTGTTAGCCTCTAAGAAATACTTTATTAACTGTTAAAAAATATTTATTCAATTTATTAACTGTTAACAAATAATTGATTTCGCCATATTCAACTTTATATATGTCAACAGTTAACAAATCCTGGTACATTGTTTTCTCATCGTCAGTGTATAAAAAAGCGCGTTTTGCAATGAGTACGATATCTCTGGATCGGATAATCCAAATAAAAAAATTAAAAAGATTTCGTTAATATAAGATATAATCTAGTATTTGATCGAAGGAATAAACGCAATATCAATTTTTAACAAAATGGCGGCTTCTAAAAAAAAATTCGAATTTTGTTGAAAATGTTTGCCTTAAATTGTTTATAAAGTGGAAAATATTGATCGGTAAAAAAACCGTCGATTAATTACTGAGAAATATATTTTTTGAGCTTGTGTAAGAAATTGAGACTGATTGGTTCTGCCGTTTCTGAGAAATCTTGCTCACTGACTCAAAGAACACAGTTTTGAGAAAAACGCGTTCAAATTTTCAAAAGCATTTTACAA
Source organism: Alloplasta piceator (assembly GCA_946863875.1). Taxonomy (NCBI): domain Eukaryota; kingdom Metazoa; phylum Arthropoda; class Insecta; order Hymenoptera; family Ichneumonidae; genus Alloplasta; species Alloplasta piceator. The sequence goes on along the minus strand of OX333072.1, from coordinate 5,279,335 downwards.
ATAGTAATTACGGGTTTACAAACATGCCTATAACTTCGAAAATATTGGTCAGATTGACATGAAATTTTCTGTATATATTAGGGCCATTTTTTTCAACTTTTTTTTTATTTCTTTCGCTCCCCACCTGAAATTTTGTTGCATATGTCTTAAAGAAAATTTCCTGAAAGTTACTGCCCTTAATATTTATATTAAGTACTTTCCCTTCGCGTGATAATTTTTTTCATCTAAAATATACGTAAATAAAAAACTTCTTTCTTCAAATTTTTACCACTCCGCGGTTTTTTATGCTATCGCATTGATTTTGGTCGCAATTTACGCAGAATTGAACAATCTTTGAATGTGCCTGCAACAGCGTAAGTGTAACTTACACTGGTGAGACCCTACGGGTCACTAAAGTTGATTTTTACACAAAATTCTCGTTTTTTGCTGTTATCTACGAAATGATTAACTTAATCGAAAAAATGTAAAGGAAAATTTTTCTGGAAATTTAATTTCCTTCAAAAAAGGTCGTTTAGACCTACTTGCTAAAATTAATGTTTCTTGAGATATTGAACCTTAACTTATTTGTGATATGAAATTTTTTATGGATTATCGAACCAAAAGTTTCAAATTGTTGATATTTCATATCACACAAACACTGGTGATATGATATGAGATATGGTGATATGATATGGAATGTCAACAATTTAAAACTTTTGGTTCGATAAACTATACAAATTTTATACCATAAATAAGTTAAGGTTCAATATCTCAAGAAATATTAATTTTAACAGTTAGGTCTAAAGGACCTTTTTTGTAGAAAAGTAAATTTCCAACAAAATTTTGATTTATGATTTTTCGGTTAAGTCAATCATTTCGGAGATAACAGCAAAAAATCGAGAATTTTGGGTAAAAATCAAATTTAGGGACCCGTACACTCTCACCAGTGTAAGTTACACTTACGTTATCCTGGACACTTTTGAAGATCGTTCAATTCTGCATAAATTGCAACCAAAATCAATGCGATAGCATAAAAAATCGCGGCGTGGTAAAATTTTGACGAAAAAAGTTTTTCATTTACGTGTATTTTAGATGGAAAAACTTATCACGCGAAGGGAAAGTACTTAATATTATTATTAAGGGCTGTAACTTTCAGGCAATTTTCTTTCAGAGATATACAACAAAATTTTGGGTGGGGAGTGGAAGAAATAAAAAAAGTAAAAAAAAATCGCCTCAGTGTATATACTTTTAGATATATGTACATTATGAAAATGAAATTAAAAAATCGATTTTTTTAAAATCCTGAGTGCGTATAATCCCTTAAGGAGGGCCACTGTGACGGGTCAAAAAATCGAAATTTTTTCTCTTTATTCTTAAAGTATAGGTATGTATTCAAAAATATTTAAACAAATTTTTTACTCAAAATAATCTCAAAAACTGACTGAGATATACCCAAAGGAAGAGCAGGTAGTCCCAAAGGACTACGCAAAGGACTACCAAAGATATAACTATATATTCAGAGTAAACGAATATGCAATGAAAACTTTAAACGCTTATATCTCAAAACGACTTTTTTGAAGACGGTGACATCGATTGCTGGAAGACCAAAGAATCGATTTAAAAATTTTTTTTTTTCAATTTTTGTAATCGCATTAGCTAAGGTTGCAACTCTCGCTTCTTCTGCAAACAAAATTCGCTATATAATGGTTTTTTTTTTCATCGTCCATTGCCATGTATGGCTAAAACGATGCTCAATGTCTCACATATTTGTGACATTCGTTGGACGAATTTACCTTACGTAAATGTGTGATATACGGGAGTGCACACCCACAAAAAAGATGTAGTTGTAGGTACTATAATCGTTTATTTGAATTTTTTTTTAGTTACTTTAAAGAAAATTTTCTTTCCATCCAATTTTGGGCAATATTTACTTCCACTATATTTATTTATTCGAATTCCCTGTCATCGAGAAACAGGCATTGAAGAAAAATTCTATTCGTTGTTACTAAATACCTATTCACCCACACTCTCATCCGATCATATCTGCAGATTCGTCAGTACCCCAAAAATCCGCCAGGTGGCTACCTCTCGCACAAGCGAACCTGCCTCTCGACGCCTATATATCCTTTCCAAGCTCGTCTGTGTTTGATATCCTTATTTTTCAGTATGGATATTTAACACATTGAACATTGCGGCAAAACGCAAGATGGTCGAATCCCCGAAAAGGATTCCCATAATAAAGGGTCTTTTTTCTTTTCCCTTCTGTTAAAGAAAAGACGAAGCTCAACGAAATTGTAGACTTCATATGTGTAGCTATACATTCAAAGATTGAAATGTTTAAAAATATATATTGTGTAAATATAAAAAAAAAAATTATTTCATTTAAATGCATATTTGTTCAATTTGAAATAATCGGAAATAATATTTATTAACCCGTAGTAAAAAACTCCATTGAATCGCCAATGGCAACCAATGGTTCTCATACGACTCCATTGGACAATGAATGGGGACCAATTGAGATTTCCGCATTTGTCAATGGCGTACAGGGCTGACCATTGATCAGTGAATGGGTAAATCCATTGAACATCAAATGCGGATGAACCGAATGATCATCATTACTCAATGATGCTCATTGGAAAGCCAATGCGGATGAATCGAATGATCATCATTACTCAATGATGCTCATTGGAAAGCCAATGCGGATGAATCGAACGATCATCATTACTCAATGATGCTCATTGGAAAGCCAATGCGGATGAATCGAATGATCATCATTACTCAATTATGCTCATTGGAAAGCCAATGCGGATGTATCGAGCGATCAGCATTGCCCAATGGTGTCCATGGGAAGGTAAATGCTGATGAACGAAATGATCCGCTTCACCCAATGATGTCCATTGGAAAGTCAATGCGGATGAACTGAAAGATCGGCATTTCCCACAGATGTTCATTGGAACCCGAATGCGGCTAACGATGAAATGATCAGCATTTACCAAGGATACCCATTGAATAATAAGTAACTACGAATTATACAATGATCAACATTTATCAATAATGTCACTTCATTGATGACTGATCGAATGATGAGCAGCATTCGTTAACGATGTTGCAATCCATATTCGAGTTTCAATGCTGAACAATTGAACCCATCGATCGATGAGAATTTTTCCGAATGCGATATTTCTCAAACGGCGGTGAATTAATAAAATTAAGTAAGAGTAGATGTCGCTGATTCTCATATATGAACCAAATATTTTCTTCAATTGTAATAAATGCTGATGATTATATCGATGATCAATTAATATTAGCATAAGCTCGGAAATTATTCGAAAGTAATTTAAAAAAAATATATTATAAGATGCTCATCAAGTACGCGTACGTTTGGGACTAATGATTTTTAAAACCGTTTATTTTTAACATATACACATAATTTTATCAGTCCTTCTCAACCCGATTTGTGAGAGGAGAAACGTATATACTTTCATTATCAATCGTCATCTGAATACACCTACAATCTATTTTCTCAATTCTGAGCTTCAATCATTTCTATTAAATGTAATATATAATGCGTATATAATTATTGGTCGTTATGCTAATATTAGCATTATGATTAACCTTACTTACTGATAACTTACATCATTTGATTATTTAATGCGTAATTCCATGTATATATAGCAATCATATGAAAGAATCTCCATTGATGATCCCATTTATTCCCCATTGCCTACAAAAACCAATGGAGGTGAATGGCGAATTAACTAGGGAGATTGTCTCCATTGAATCCCCATGGGATAATCCCCATTCCGTTTCAAATGGGGAATTCAATGGCGAAAATGTCCTTAGAAAATTCGGCATTCATATCCATTGGTTTTGTGGGCAATGGGGAATGAGTGGCGAGCAGCAATGGAGATTCTTTCGTATAGTAAAAACTCCATTCATCGCCATTGAAAAATCCCCATTCATTCCCCATTGCCAAAATAACCAATAGGGATGAATGCCGAATTGCCTAAGGGGATTGTCTCCATTGAATCCCCATTAGATAATCCCCATCCCGTTTCAAATGGGGAATTCAATGGCAAAAATCCCCTTAGGCAATTCGGCATTCATCTCCATTGGTTATTTTGGCAATGGGGAATGGGGGGAATGGGGGAATGGGGATTTTTCAATGGCGACGAATGGAGTTTTTTACTACGGGAATATTAAATAAAAATTTATTAGATCGCAATATATTTTCCTAGTAGGTCATTAAAAAAAAAAAAAATCGTTGACACGAACAGAGTTGTATTAGGCCGGCATACAACTAAAAAAATTTATTTGGCTTGACTAGGATTTAGTTAAATGTACTAGATCTTTTTTCTGGGAGCACGCGAAGGATCTCACCGAGTGTTGTAAATATGAGAGCGGGCGAGAGATACTCTCTCCGGTCGTATGAAACGAGTCTCGTGAAACTAACGGATGCACGTAATTCTCATTGAGGAGGTAAGGAGGCGGTTCGGCGTGCCGCGAAATCGCCAACACCGACAACGACGGTCATACACCGTCTCGCAAAATGCGCGAGAGAAAGAGACGCCAGGGATTAATCTCGAGAGAGCCTCGTCTATCACGGCATATCGCGCCCGAGATATTCGCCGCTCTCGAGTCAATTTTATCCTCGCGTGATCATTAAGAGCCGAAGGGAAAAATTCAAACGACATCCGATGACGGCGATTTATATCTGCGTTAAGCTCCGCCACTGCACGATCAATCTTATCGCGCTGCAGCATTCCCATATCCATAATAAATCATTACCGACTCGAATGCATCGAATGTCTCCAACTCTCTTGTTGCAACGTGCAAATTATACATTTCTCACCGTCCGAAGAAATTTTATTGTAATTTTGACAGAACAGAAACAAATAGGCAAAATTAATATCCTTTTTTTACACCAAGAAGCTATTTTTTTGAGGTCATTCTGGCGATATATCGATATATCGAAAAATATATTCAGGATATATTTTGCTCATTTATAAATGTCGTAATATACCATAAATATATGTTAAATATACTTTGATATACCATATAATGTGCCTGAAATGTATTTTAAATAAGTTCGCAATATATTTGAAATAAAATATATCCATTAGGTGCTATATATTAAAGTTATATCGATGAATATAATTTGGAGAAAATAGATGGAAAATGAAATTTTCTCTTTTCACACGAAGAAAGTTTTTATCAAAGTGGTTCTTGTTACCAATATATGAGAAAATATATATCCAAGATATAACTCCTTTTTGGTCCTTTACGTATATCTTAATATATGATAAATATGCTTTAAATACATTTTTCATATGTTACATAATCCATTTTAAATATATTTCGAATATACATTTGATATATTTTATAACGTATCTGAAATATATTGGCGATAATTATGCAATATATCTAAAATAAGTTAAAAAATATGGGTCACTCCATGTCAAATCGACCAATAGTTGGAATCGACCCCTTTCAATTTCTATGAAATTCGGTCAGAAGTTTTCTTTTATCACAAAACTAAGTTCTACCAAGGAAAAAAAATTTTTTAAATTTTTTATCGAAGTTATGCAAAATTAAAAATTTCACAGGTTTTTCAATTTTTCAAATTTATTTTTTAAATATCTCAAAAACTATTATAGTTACGAAAAAATCGTTCTGGATTCATCTTAATGAGTATACTTTGGGCTACGAAAAAAAAAAATCCGAAATTTTTTTTTTTTAAATGTTGAGAATTTTCAATTTTTTAAAAACGTGTAAATCCATAATCAGCGTTAAATTGTTGGTTCAATTTTTTTATATAATACCTTGTACTGATCTCAAAAGATCCTGACATTTTTAGGATGGTGTTTTTTTTCAAAAATATGAATTTTGGAATTCTGGTAAAAAAAAATTTGTTTACTTCTAAGTTAAGTAAAGTTGAGCAATCATGTAATTTTGTAATATTGAGCAGTGCAAAATTTCAATTAATGACATAAGAATGTAAAAACAGAAACATAATTGAATTTGCGTTATTTATTAAACTTAAAAAATGGAAAAAATTGTGAAATTTTGAATTTTGTATAACTTTCGAAAAAAATTTTTTTAATTCTTTTCATATGGTAGAACTTCGTTTTATGATAAAAGAAAACTTCTGACAACATTTTTCATCGAAATTAAACGGAGTCGATTCCAACTATTAGTCGATTTGACATGGACCGGCTCATATATAAACATATATTTATTATTATTTCAATGTGGCAGTGATAAATATATAATTTGGAGAAAATAAACGGAAAATTAAATTTACTTTTTTACACGAAGAAGCTTTTTTAAAGTGCTTTTTGCTATCGATATATAAAAAAATATATATTAAATTTACTTTAAATACACTCCTTTTACAATACATAATCCATCTTAAATATATTTCATATATACTTTTAATATATTATATAATATATTGGAAATATATCTAAAATAAAATAGAAAAAAATATATAATTTGGAGAAAATAAGCAGAAAATTAAATTCCCTGTTTCACACGAAGAACATTTTATCCAAGTACTTCAAAAAAAAATTCCTATTTCGAATGGTCACTCCGTTAGATTCTAAAAACCAAAAAGCGCGATTCATTGAAATAAATTTCAGTCAACCGTGAATTTATATTAATTCTTCTTCGTGTTACCTTTGATATAATGAAACGCTGATGAAGCGACAAAAAAAGCAGCCCTTGAATTATTTATGTGGAAGAAAGATGAAGTTGCGTAAACGATATTCCGAGTCTAGGACGACCCCCAGAGGCTCTATCTGGTCGAGACTCGCCCGCATATATTATTACCGCGCGTGTGTCTCGCGCTCAATTCGATTTAAATTCATCCGTGCGTCTTCGTAAGACCATCCTTCCAAACAGGTATAGATATATCTGTATATGAGACATTCTACGTCAAGTCAACCACCCCATTTTTTGAAATCGCCAAAAATCGCATACATATTTTTAGAAAGTAGTTCCAACTATCAAGAAAATTTGTGATTTTTTTCAGATTTTTAAATTTGATTTTTTAGCCGGAAAAAAATTAAAAAATTTTGTTTGTCCCATTTTGTAACTCGAAAATTATTCATCGTACGAAAAAAAAAGTAGAACATAAAATTTAGGATTTTCAACGTACTTTTCACTAAAATTTTTTACAAACTCCTCCGAAAGCTCTATTTGCTATTTTCAAAGTAAATAATGTTTTGATATTTTTTTTCTCAGAATTGACATCTTCGATTCGTCTGTAGTCTTAACAGTTTTTTACTTGATATATTTACAGACTATAAAAAAATTGACGTAGTGGAAAATCGATTATTTCAAATGCATTTTTATTGACACAATCTATCATTGTAGAGTGATTCAACGAAATAGTGTAGATATTGATATTTTATCATTATTAATCGTAGACAGGGAAAAATAATAAAATAATCTCGTTTTGATACTGCGAAGACGATTCCAGGAACAAAGCAGTATCATTGCTTCATTCGCAAAAATCATGCCCAAATCGAACTAAAAAAGTACTCATTGGCCATAGAAACGTCGGTGTATCCAAAGAGGGTAAATTAATTCTTTTTTGCAATCGAGAGACGTGAGTAGCCTTTGACTCTAATTTGAATAGACTTTATCGGTGTCCATGGTTCCATTGATAAAGTTTATTAAAATGTGCAAAATATATTTAAAAAAATAAAAATGAAAAAAGTTTAAAAAATTGAAAAAGTACAAAAAATAAACAGAAATGCGGGCTCTAGAAAATATCTATAGATAGTCTCAACCCTGTTAATGCATAGAGAAATTTGTGTATTCATTTGGGATGAAAAACGCATGGGAAGAAATGGATTCTCCACTGAGCCAATTTTTTTATAGTCTGTAAATATATCAAGTAAAAAACTGTTAGAACTACAGACGAATCGAAGTTGTCGATTCTGAGAAAAAAAATATCAAAACATTGGTTGCTCCGAAAATGGCATATAGAGCTTTTGGAGGAGTTCATAACAAATTTCAGTGAAAAGTACGTTGAAAATCCTAAATTTCATGTCGTACTTTTTTTTTTCGTACGATGAATAATTTTCGAGTTACGAAATGGAAAAAGAAAATTTTTTGTATTTTTTTCCGGCTAAAATGTGTAATATAAAAATCTGAAAAAATCATGAATTTTCTTGACAGTTAGAACTACTTCATAAAAATTTGTATGCGATTTTTGGTGATTTCAAAAATGGGGTGGCCGACTTGATTTGGAATGCCTCATATATATTGAGCCAGCTTGGCGATGATCCTTGGGGCTACCTGAGTTACGCATACGTCGACGTTCACCGATGTAAAAAAAAAACTTATACACGTAAATCGAAGAGAAGGAAGGAGCAGGAGAGAAAAAGAGGCCTCTTTCGCGTCCGTTCACACTACACTTTTCTCTCATGATCGTTAAAACGCTCTCCCCTCCCTTCCTCCCAACCCCGCTCCCTCTTCCTATTTACGTGTTTTCTTACTTTCAGCATAACCCAAGTTGCGTGACGCGACACTGATTACTCATTCACGTTTGTACCCTCGTAGACGAAACCACCACCGAGTTTAAATGGGATGAGACTTTCATTAGTCGAATCGTCTCGAGGCAAATGTTTCCCTTTTTTCCCCCTTTCCTCCAGCTTCTCGCTTTTATTGCATTTAAATTTTTCTTATTTTTTTTTCCTTTCGCAACCGATCTCTCATACTATTTGATTATCGAGATCCGTTTCTGGATAATACGCAAATGAATTCAAAGGACAGACGTCCATAACGATAATTAAGACGGTATTCTGGTGTAAGAGACATTTTGAGCGTTTTGTCGAGCTTGATAAAAAAGAACATGTTTTCACCATTATTTTTTTTACAACATATTTATTAATATCTTGACAATAAACAAAAAAAAATCGAGAAGAAAAAATGAAAATTAAATAAGTTAGTATGTAAAGTTGGTTAACTTTACATTTAACATTTGTTAACTAGTTAACAAGTCCTGGTACATTGTGATCTTGACAATGAACAAAAAAAAATTCGAGAAAAAAAATGAAAATGAAAAAAGTGAGTATGTAAAGTTGTTTAACTTTACATTTAACATTTGTTAACAAGTTAACAAATCCTGGTACATTGTTTTCTCAGTGTGCGTCACTAAAACAGCTGTAAACTCCGTAAATTATTGGAATTTAAAAATTTCCTTTGAGGATATATTCATAAAGGTCTAAACTTTAAGAATATGCAACAAAAATTGTTTTTTTCAAAATTCCAGACCAGAATACCCCCTTAATGATTCACAGCAACCAATGATTTACAGAGATTGAGCCAGATTTATTTGAAGAATTTAACACTAATTAAAATTTATCTCACCACTTAATTTACTATTTTCTTATTATAGTGTAAGTATTTTTATATTTATTTGATTTTTTTAAGTGCTTTTATAGTATCAAGATTTATGTGATTCGAGGAAAATTTGTCAATGTCGAGTGAAATTTCTTCGTTATAGATACGAATCGTCGTTTGTTAGTTTTATTTTTCCTGGGTGGTATCGAGAGGTCTACGCCACTTAATTTACGATTATTCAACGTGTATGACATTTAGTATCGAGAAGATGGACTTTTTAAAACTCGTTTGAGCATTCCGAGCCGGAATCGTATTTGAAGATTAATAAAATTTGATATCACGATTATTTTCCAGTCCCGACTTCAATCTCCTAACTATTTAGATATTATGAAGTAGATTTTTATATATATACCTTTCATACATATATTAATATATACCTGTATATTTGTAGAGACACAGTAAAAAAGAAACCATGCATAGGAAAAAAAAATATTACGAAAATCTCTATTCCGGCGTGATATATAGTTCGGGCCTTATAATAGGCTTTGGGCATGTACACTAGGCCCCGTCTGCATTATACAGGAAGAATCCCGACAAGATGAGTCTCTCGGACTAACGGGATACTAACGCAAGTCCCGAGACCACGAGAAGTATCGTCGAGAAGATTATATCGATATTATAAGTTTATGCGTGTGCTCGAGATGACTCCAAATGCACGATTCTCCTACACTTATAACAGTGATAGGTCCAGAAAGATTATATTTTAAAAATTGAGATCAATGTCAGAAGAATTATGGACGTTAAAATTTTTACCAGATTTTTTGAAAATTCCTCAATTTTTTGATAAGTGCTTGGAGTACTTGGAGCATTTTGCACAAAAAAATGCAGATCGATAAGTGCAAAATTATGGAAATTTAGACCGTTCACACTTTTTGAAAATTTTGTAAAATTTTTGAAGCTGAATACCTTGAACGATTATTTTGGATTTCAATAACAATCTCCCTTGGCACTTGCTGCATTTATCCTAAAAAAATTTGGATTTATGAGGTCACGTTTGCGAATTTTAGAGCTTTCTGAAGCAACTTTTGGAATTTTCAAGTTTTTACATCATCCAGAAAAATTAAATAAAAACATTGAGATCAATGGCAGAATTATGGAAGTTAGAACGTTTACCAGATTTTTTGAAAATTCCACAATTTTTTGATAAGCGAAGGTCCTGAGCAATGTACTTGAAATTCATGATGAATTATAATGATACTTGGAGCATTTTGCACAACAAAATTCAGATCGATAAGTACAAAATTATGGAAATTTGGACCGTTTACTTTTTTTGAAATTTTTGTCAATTTTTTTAAGCTTAATACCTTGAACGATTCTTTTGAATTTCAATAAAAATCTCTCTTGTCAGTTGCTGGATTTATCCTAAAAAAATTTGGATTTATGAGGGCAAGATCGCGAATTTTAGCGATTTCAGAAGCAGCTTCTGAAATTTCCAAGTTCTTCCATCATCCAGAAAAATTAAATAAAAAAATTGAGATGAATAGCAGAATTATGGAAGTTGGAAAGTTTACCAGATTTTTTGAAAATTCCACAATTTTTTGATAAGTGAAGATCCTGAGCAATGTACTTGAAATCCATTATCAATTATAATGATACTTGGAGCATTTTGCACAAAAAGATTCAGATCGATAACTGCAAAATTATGAAAATTTTGACCGTTTACACTTTTTGAAAATTTTGTCAAATTTTGGAAGCTAAATACCTTGAACGATTTTTTTGAATTTCAATAATTCTCTCTCTTGTCAGATGCTGCATTTATCCTGAAAAAAATTGGATTTATAAGGGCAAGTTTGCGAATTTTAGAGATTTCAGAAGCAGCTTTAAAAAATTTCAAATCGTTTTTTCTATCATCCAGAAAAAATTAATTTAAAAAATTGCGATCAATGATAGGAGAATTATAAAAGTTTCGAGCGTTTTCAAGACTTTATGAAAATTTCGCAATTTTTTTTTAAGTGAAGGAGTACAATGTACTTTAAATTCATGATTAATTATAATGTCTATGAAACAGACAAGTACGTAAAATACTCCAGAATAATATCCACTAAGAACTATTTATTTATAAAAAACGTTTTTTCCCCACGAAAAAATTTCCCCGGACAAATGTTCCTAGAATATTCTACCTTAAACTAGATTTTAACTTAAGATCGAGTAATAACAACAATTGTTTTAATTCAATTATCACAAATTACTCATTAATAATTACTAATTGAATACCTCCCTAGTCGTCTCGACCAACAAAATTACGGCTGTAGAAAGCTAAAAATAAATTCAAATTTAATTCTTGCAAATTTAAATCTTGCAATTTGTGACTTCTCAAAAATAATATCAACTAATTATCGTTATTATATATTTTCAGCCGAATATTTAAAAATTCAAAAATTATAAGATATTTCTGTACTTAAACATTTTATAGATGATAATTTCTGCGCATAAATATTTCTTCATCAGGTTACTTTCGAGTTATTTCCATTTTGGGATATTTTGGTCAATTTTTGTATTTTTTTCAATATTTTCAGCGGACACCGATTAGACATACGTTATCAATTTTCGAATAAAATGCGACACCAAGAAATGTCTCAAAAATGAATAAAATCAATAATCAATAGATTTGCCTATAAATCAGTCAATAAATTAATCCATTGAAAAAATCTGATATAAAACCTAATGATGTTAATAAAATCCGTGGCAAAAGTAAACAAGGTCGTCGATATTATAAATAATTCTATAAAACCTATTTTACGTACCCCTACATATATTTATATATATATATATATATATCTGAGGATAATCGACATTATAAGAGATATATCCTAGGAGCGATCTAACAGGCGTCAGTGCCGAATGAGTTACGGGCACGCGAGCCAGTCTTAAGGCACGGTAGCCGACACGATCGTCTATGTTATGAGGGGGGGGGGGGGGAGAATCGAACGAGAGAAAGAGGCATCAGCGACCCACGTACGTATTCATCGATAGGAGAGCCGATCATCGGGATTCCGGGGGAGGGGGAGGGGGGAAGGGGCGGGTGGAGGGGAAGAGCTTTGGCGAACCGATTCTGCATCGGGCAGATGCCGGTCGCGGTCGATCGAGCGCGCTAAGCAAGCCGACGTCAAAGGCTCGTCCGGGACTCATCATCGTCACTTATCAGTAGACCAACACACACACACACACACACAGGTTTCCCCTACAGCGTTTATATCGGAATTGATAGACGATAACGGTCGGGCCGTAACACCCGATTCAACGTTTCGAGATTAAAGCTCGCGCACACTTCGATAATCCGATACAACATCCTTCTGAAATCGTTAAATCGATATTGGCTCGATCGCGAATTTTCAACTTGAAAACGAGAATCCGGAAAAAAAATTTCAATGAGGATTCATTTTTCCGATTTATTTGAATATCGATTTGATGAATGAAAGGGGGTGTTCTTAAAATTTAGGCCTTTAAGAATGTATCCTCGAAAAGTAATTTTTTAATTCCAATAATTTATGGATTTACAGCTGGAATTGTTATAAAAGGGAAAAAGAATTCATTATCATCTGGTCTGTTGTCTTTTGAGCCAAACATTTTTTTTTTTCTAAATCAAAAATGTTCGTAAGGGTAGGATAAAGGCCATTACCTGGAATCTTTTTCAAAACATTTTTTTTTCAATCGCTTGCTGAAATACAAAGCAAATTGTGGGGCTGTGTAATTAAGGGGTTAATATAGCCCCACTTATTTTTAACCGCTGATGATTTGAACCCCTGAATTGTTATTAATTTATTTAATTAATGACAATTCAGGGGTTAAAAAAATCGAAAAATAGCAAAGGACTTTTCTACTCCATATTACGTTAACAATTAATTAAATTGATAACCATTCCGGGGTTTAAAATATCAAAAAATGGAAAAGGACTTTTTACTCCATATAACGATAATAACTAATAAAACTAATAACAATTCAGGAGTTTAAAGTATAAAAAAATGGCAAAGGACTTTTCTACTCGATATTACGTTAATAATTAATTACACTAATAACAATTCTGGAGTTTAAAATATCAAAAAATGGCAAAGGACTTTTTTTACTCCATATTACGTTAATAATTAATTAAATTGATAACCATTCAGGAGTTTAAAATATCAAAAAATGGCAAAGGACTTTTTACTCCATATTACGATGATAACTAATAAAATTAATAACAATTCAGGAGTTTAAAGTATCAAAAAATGGCAAAGGACTTTTCTACTCGATATTACGTTAATAATTAATTAAATTAATAATAATTCTGGAGTTTCAAATATCAAAAAATGGCAAAGGACTTTTCTACTCGATATTACGTTAATAATTAATTAAATTAATAACAATTCTGGAGTTTAAATTATCAAAAAATGGCAAAGGACTTTTCTACTCTCTATTACGTTAATAATTAATTAAATTAATAACAATTCAGGAGTTTAAAGTATCAAAAAAGGGCAAAGGACTTTCCTACTCCATATTACGTTAATAATCAATTAAATTAATAACGATTCAGGGGTTTAAAATATCAAAAAATAGCAAAGGACTTTTCTACTCGATATTACCTTAATAATTAATTAACTTAATAACAATTCAGGAGTTTAAAATATCAAAAAAAAACAAGCGACTTTTCTCCTCAATATTACGTTAATAATTAATATAATTAATAACAATTAAGGGGTTTAAAATATCAAAAATTAGCAAAGGAATTTTCTACTCAATATTACGTTAATAATTAATTAAATTAATAACAATTTCGGGGCATCAAAATATCAAAAAATGGCGACGGACTTTTTTACTCGATATTACATCGGGATTTTGCCTTCACGGTATTGCCCTTCATTCCTGGGACACAGTTTCCAGAAGATTTGTTGTTAAAGAAGGGTTCATTATCATCCAGCCAAACATTATGTTTTTTAATTAAAAATGTTCTTAAGGGAAGGATAAAGGATTAATTTTCGTGATGCTTAATCGATCTATAGACGTTTTTCGCAAAACTACTTCTCTCAACACGGCTGACATGATATCTCAAGTTCTACTCAACCAAATTACTTCAAATTTTTTACCAATCTGTAACGTATAACTCTCCATCGCCCCTGCCACTTTTGTATCAAAATTATTTTTTTTACTATTGTAAAAAAATTTTAAATTATCAAAAAAAAAGTGTCGAAAAACGCCCTTTTTGTTTAGACAACCGCCATTTTGCGTTTTTTTCCCCATTTTCTCTGAGGTAGGGGCTATAAGGACGTTCTTACTAATTAACTCAACCTCAAATTTCGTATCGAATGACTGGAAGGGATCGTGTCAGCCATTACACCCCTTTTTTTACCCCCAACTTTACCAGCTTATAACTCATTTAATTTTTTTTCTCGATTATTATTGTATATTGTCAAAATAGGTTTTAAAAAAATAATGGTAGAAAACTATACATTTTTTGTATGGATCTCAAAAAAATGCTCAAAATGTATGTCTCTAGACCAAAATACCGCCTTAACTTTATACGGCATTTTGAGTGTCGCAAAACAGCATCAATGTACATATATATGCATACAAGCGTAATAACAATATATATATTACGATGTTACGAACGGCAAAGTGCGCACTGATCGAAAAAAAAAAGATATTGGAAAAAATAGTCGGGCGGTAAATCAGTCGTTAAAGTGGGACGTCAATGGCGATGCTCTCGAGCGTCATGCCGATGCGAAGCGTTTGAAAATCGAATGGCTCTTACGTAGGAATTTCCCTGGGCATTACGTTATCAAACAAGGTTATATGGAGAAAGAGAAATGGAGAGCGAGGGAGAGAGATGTTGTTAGGGGCGAGAGAATGGTGACTCTATCTATCGCTCGGGCCTTAAAACAAACGAGCGAGAATATATAAACGCACAAATGTCGGGCGTGCCATTATCATTACCATTTCACCTTGGCCAACCACCGTACTGTACATGAAAAAACATTTTCACGAGTACAGAATCGTTGCAGCATTGAAGTGGATTATAAAAAGGATCCCATTTTTCTCTCAAAGGCCACAAAATCGACAAATATATCTGCATTCCTCCGGAAAATAAAGTACATGCGATGTACATGGAAAATATATTCCGAATATATTAAATATATTTCAAATATACGGGTCATTCCATGTCAAATCGACCAATATAGGTGAAATCGACCCCTTTCAATTTCGATGAAATTTGGTCAGAAGTTTTCTTTTATCATAAAACGAAGTTATATACCAAATGAAATTTTTTTTTACCAAAATTCAAAAATTCATACTTTTGAAAAAAAACACCTTTCCGAAATTTTCAGGATCTTTTAAGATCAGTACAAGGTATTATATTTAATAAATTGATCCAAAGAATCAATGTTGATCGTAGATTTTCACGATTTAAAAAAATTCTTCAAATTTGTCATTTTTCAAAAAAAAATTTCAGAATATTTTTTTGTCACCCCAAGTATACTCTTTAAAACGAACCCAGGACGATTTTCTCGTAACTATGATAGTTTTCGAGATATTAAGAAAATAAACTTGAAAGATTGAAAAAAATGGTGAAATTTTAAATTTTGCAAAAGTATTGAAAAAAATTTTTTTTCTTTTTTTCCATGGCTAGAACTTCGTTTTATGATATGTAGAAGAAACTTTTCTTTTATTATAAAATGACATGTAACTATGATAGTTCGTAACTATGGTAGCTTTCGAGATATTTAAAAAACAATCTTGAAAAAATGAAAAAGTGGTGAAATGTTAAATTTTGCATAAGTATCGAAAAAAAAATTTTTAATTTTTTTCCTTTGGTAGAACTTTGTTTTATGATAAAAGAAAACTTTCTTTTATCATATCACGACATGAAAACCAAATTTAATTGAAATTGAAAGGGGTCGATTCCAGCTATTGGTCGATTTGACATGGAATGACCCATATATGTTTGAACTGTGAGTGATCCTAGACTCAATTAATTTTTCAATATTTCTTTATGGATTGATCGCCCATAAATTCTTTATGGATCCAGATTATTAGTCACAAGTGTTGTTTAAAAAATAATAATCCTTCGACTCGATCCTCTGTATAAAACTTTATAATTAATTTAATTTAATTTGTTAATGTTAATTGTTCGATAACGAGTGTCCTAATCATCGTGAAATTTTTACACGACCTCTTAATTAATGCATCTAAAAACATACCAAATTTTCAGAATTTTCTCATCATTTGCGATTTGGGACTCAACATCCTTAATAAAAAATCTATCATAATCAATACTTTCGATTATCAAGGATGCGGTGCAAAGGAAAATTTGTAAGGAAAGACCGGAGTGTGGTATTTTTGTTTGGGGAGACTTGCGCGGAAATCTGAGACACGCAAAATAATCCTATTCCAAAGACTCGGTCATATTTTATGTATATATATATGCTAGAGAAAATCTAGGGCCTCATAGACCATACGGCGCTAACACAGTGGAATATGTGATTTCCACGAGCTCGAAGCAACGTTTACGGGGACCGTAACCGGTCCGTAAACGTTTTTCCAGTCTATTAAAAATCTGTCCCCGCCGGGCTAATTCGTATCCGCGCCTGTCGCCCTCGATTTATTCCCTCGTGAGGCCCCTCCCCCCCCCCTCCGCGCCATCTTGCACTCTCGATCATGAAAGAGTGCAACGAGAAGACGAAGAGGAAGGAACCGGAGATGATGAAAAAGTGAAGAAAAAAAAGGATCACGTATGACGAAGAAGTATGGAAGCATAAGAATGCCGAAGAAAAGGTGTGTTCGCGAATCGCGGACGGAAAGAGAAATGCACGAGAGGCTTGGCCTCTCTACGGTCCTTATAAAACTATTAATATCGTTGAAAATGTCCTTAATCAAAAGTTATGTCATTTTACATTCCTAAACACGAATGAATGAGTACTTTATATACAGATGAACAATAGTCACGACAAATGCAACATTAATTTTGCAAAATTTATTTGGGGAAAAAAGATTTTCAGTTTGGGAATCTTGAAAGGTTTATGGAAATTCATTGTCAATTTATGGACAGTCGGGAATTAAAATTAGGATGATTTAAATTTAAAAATGACCAATTTACTGGATTTGAGATTAATTATGTAGCAATAGATTGGTGACAATTTTTTTAAAAAGTGTTAAAAAATGCGGTATAAAGGATTTTATTAATTTATACAGATGGTTTAATTATTCATTTTATTTATTTTATTAAATTATACAGATGAACAATAGGCACGATAAATGCAACATTTAATTTATTGTCAATTTATGGACAGTCGGGAAGTAAAATCAGGATGCGTAAAACTTGAAAATAATCAATTGACTGGATTTTAGATGATTTATGTAGCAATAGATTGCTTGACAATTTTTAAAAAAGTGTTAAAAAATGCGGTATAAATGATATTATTAATTTATACAGATGAATTAATTATTCATTTATTTGATGAATTTATACAGATGGATTAATTATTTATTTATTTTATTAAATTATACAGATGAACAATAGTCACGATAAATGCAACATTGATTTTGCGAAATTTATTTGGAGAAAAAATATTTTCAGTTTGGGAATCTTGAAAGGTTTTCGGAAATTCATTGTCAATTTATGGAGAGTCGGGAATTAAAATTAGGATGCTTGAAACTTGAAAATAATCAATTGACTGGATTTTAGATGAATTATGTAGCAATAGATTGCTTGACAATTTTTAAAAAAGTGTTAAAAAATGCGGTATAAATGATATTATTAATTTATACAGATGAATTAATTATTCATTTATTTGATGAATTTATACAGATGGATTAATTATTTATTTATTTTATTAAATTATACAGATGAACAATAGTCACGATAAATGCAACATTAATTTTGCGAAATTTATATGGAGAAAAAAGATTTTCAGTTTGGGAATCTTGAAAGATTTACGGATTTCATTGTCAATTTATGGACATTCGCGAATTAAAATTGGGATGAATTAAATAAAAAAATGACCAATTTACTGAATTTTAGATAAATTATGTAGCAATAGATTGCTTGACAATTTTAAAAAATGTGTTTAAAAATATTTAGAATAACTGTATTCTTATTAATTCATTTTTGAACAAGAATGGGGTATAAAAGATTTAATTAATTTGTAAAATAATAAAGAGTCATAAAATAACAGAATAGTAAATAGTGGAATTATTTTATAAAAATAATTTCATAACTTTCATTTTAATTTATTTATATAAACGATAAAAGTAAAAAATTATAAAGTTTATAATATAATTATATAAAAACAAGCTACAATGAGACTCGTCATCATTTATCTTCTTTATACATCATTTACACCTAATTTTTGAAGTTACTAATTTGAGGTTAATAAATGATCGAAGATAGCGGTGTTTCACTTTCACTCGAACCACAGATTCAAAAACCTTAATTTTAATTTTTGTTTAAATTATTTATATCTATTTCAATCCGTTTAAAATTAGTTAATGACCAACCAAGAATTTCGAGGTTGAACTACATTTCAAAATGTTTCCTCACATTTGTCAACATCTCCATTTATAAAATCGTCTCTCGCCAGATTTACCAACTTGGAGACCCTCTCAGGTGTGTCCAATGCCTTTTATAAAAAATCATTGAATTTTCACACGCGACGTTTCGTTAAAAATTTCAATAAACAAAAATAAAATGACAAGTTACTCTAAATTTCTGTATTTTTTTAAACTTTCTTCATTCCAGTTCCCTTTCAGATTCTCACAGCTCGTTCTTTCTCCAAAGTTAACTTCAGTCGTTTGCTATGAGCGAGAATCAAGAGAAATTCATCAAGGAGTGTCAATTTTTCGAATGTAGCCAAATAAGAAGTGAGTTTGAAAAATGGATCGTGACACGAAGAAATGAGAAATCTCGTCCAAGAAATCCAGGAGGGGGTTGATCGTGTATTTGTTTTCGTTTCTTGGCTATCCAAACACTATCCTGCATTTTTTACTTATCATCTTCCCTCGTGCATTTTATTATACCCTTTATGTCCTCGTATGGGTTTTTCTCTCTGTATAACGTATAATATATAAATATATACATACACCTATTTCTTCTCTTCTCGTGTCTCTCTATCTCAGCTCGATTCTGTCGTATTTTTTTTTTCGATTTTTCTTTCTCGAATCATCCCGTTCTCGCTCCGTTGCCGGGTCCGAATCGTCCAATTTTTTTTCTCTTAATTTTCCTCCCGCCCCTCTCTTTTGATTTCTCTCTCTCTCTTCCTCTCTCTCTCTCTCTCTCTCTCTCTCTCTTTCTCTCTCTCTCTTCCTGTCTCGAGGGAAAGGGCTCTCGGAGAACGACGAGCGTCTCCTTCGAATCCTATGGGGCGACACACCCATCGAATGCCAACTTGAGAGAGAAGAGAGAGAGAGAGAGAGAGAGAGAGAGAGAGAGAGAGAGAGAGAGAGAGAGAGAGAGCGAGAGAGAGAGAGAGAGAGAGAGAGAGAGAGAGAGAGAGAGAGAGAGAGAGAGCGAAAGAGAGAGAGAGAGAGAGAGAGAGAGAGAGAGAGAGAGAGAGAGAGAGAGAGAGAGAGAGAGAGAGAGAGAGAGGGTTACATGCGAGAGGGTAAGGACTTGCTTTGGTCCAGACGAAGAGTATAGAGACGCAGGATCCTTCTGCTCCTTTTGCCTTTTACCTTTTTTCCTCCATGTCCTCTCTCTCTCTCTCTTTTTCTCTCCTCTCGCATCGCGTCGTTTCCCCCTCGAGCTACGAAAACCTCTCCTTGCCTCTTCGTTAACGTCTTTTGTCGTGAGGCCTCGTAAACTTTGTAGTTTGTACGCCGTTGTATATGTGCCTTGGAGGATTTTTTTCTTTTTTTTTTTTACATATATTTTTTATATCCTATCTCTCTCTTGAGCGAAGAGCGAGAGAGGAAGAGAAAGGAGGAATCAGGAAGGTGAATGAAACGCGAGTTCGATCGAAACGCCACTATTTATATACGGGGAAATACTTCAGGATCACGAATTGCCAATGACTCATGGGCGACACACAAGTCGAATGTACGAACGACGCGAGATATAACGAATTTTACATAATCAATGGATAAAAGAGCGAGAGGAAGAAGAAAGAAAGGCGGGAGGGAGCATTTCTCGTGTCTCACTGAGTATAAGTGTTTTTTTTTTTTTTTTAGTGCGCATGCGTGGAAGATCATAATAAGATTCCTCCGGGCTCTGATCTACCGGTATTTTATTCACGCGACAAGAGATTTTTTTCTTCTCCCTCCTCCTCCTCCTCCTCATTCTCTTATTCTTATTCTCGATGATCATTTTTCGATACGCTGCAACGACGGGAAATAATCTTGCGATATTGAAAATAACAAACGCGACGTCGCGGGGAGTTTGTAAAATACGCCAATTTATTTTTATTTTCGTAAAAGAAAAGTCGTCATTTGTGCTCTGAGAATGCCAGAGGCGAGGGGGTGGTTTTTTTTAGAGGGAAGAAGCGACACTCAGGGAAGGTGAGTCTAATTGTTGTAGTTAGGCAATCATGTAATTTTGTGATTTTGAGCAGTAAAAATTACAAAATTACATGATTGCTCAACTTTACTTAACTTAGAGGTAAGAATTTTTTTTTCCAAAATTCAAAAATTCATATTTTTGAAAACGAAAACACCTTTCTGAAAATTTTAGGGTCTTTTAAGATCAGTGCAAGGTATTATATTTAAAAAATTGAACCAAAAATTTAATGTTGATCGCGGATTTTCACGGTTTTTAAAAATTCTCTAAATTCATCATTTTTCAACATTTTTTTTCGAAATATTTTTTTTTTTCGTAGCGACGATATTTCGTAACTGTAATAGTTTTCGAGATATTTGAAAAATAAACTTGAAGAATTGAAAAAATGGTGAAATTTTGAAGCTTGCATAAACTTTCGAAACAAAATTTTTTAATTTTAGTAGAAATTCGTTTTATGATAAAAGAAAACTTCTGACTAAATTTCATCGAAATTGAAAGGGGTCGATTCCAGCTATTGGTCGATTTGACATGGAATAACCCCACTTTTATTATGATTTAACGTTGTGATGAGATTCTGAGATCGACTAAAGTATTATTGAAATTTAATATTTTTTTGAATGGTGAAAAAAATTATGAGGAAAAATATTGAGGATTATTACTGGGAGAAAGACACCAATTATTTCTTTAATTGTTTAAAATTTGGTTCGATATTATAAAGTTTTAGGGGATGTAGATTGTAACCCCTGTTTTCTTGCTTGCGCGCCATTCTTGAGATTTTTTCCGCCATTTTTGTTGCAATTCCATAAATTATTATAAGAATTATTATAATTCAACTGGAATTTAATGACGAAAAACGAGGTAGAAATATTGAATTTTCACGAGATCATGTCGAAATGGTAAAAAATGATGACTTTGAGACGGGCGAATGCTTTTGAAGGGAGGAAAAGGTCGCCAGGGGTCGAAACAATCGAAATTTTACAGCATTATTTTCAATTGAGATTCAAACAACTTTTTAAATCTGATCGGGGACTAAAAACAAGACAAATCATGGTCAAAAATGTCAAAAAGCTCTTTTGGAATCCATATTTTCAAATCAATTTTTGCTGATCCGTAATCCGGGGCAGGCAAAAATTACTGTTCGACGGAAATAACGAGTAACACTGTCGTTCCATCAATTTCAAAATTCTCACTAAAAACTGCACGATCTGTCAGACTCAATAATCGAATGAAAAGACAGCAATACTTTGGCAAAAAATTGCGACATCTTGAGGGGTGGATTTCTCAAATTAAAATGGCGAGAAAATATCGAATTGTCGATAACGCATCGAAAAATATTGATTCTAAAATATTAAAAATAATTGTAATAAAATAAAAAGTATTTTTAGAACTATTCATGTTCATATTGATTTTTTTCCAAAAGCTTTAAAGTTCCACATCAACATTGAACAACAATTATTCAAATCCAAAATTCAGAAAATACATCTAAAATGTTAGACCCAGACCTGATAAAACTTTTTTGAAAAGTCCAACTCCAGCGATAATTTTCTATCGACCACAAACTAACATTTTAGAAAAGAACGAATTTCAAGTATCCTTAAAATCACAACATATCAAAGTTAAATTATAACAAAAAAATTTCGTCTGGAAGTTGCAAAAGAAACGAAGAATTTTGTTCATCTTTTTTATACTCACACCCTTTAAGTCGTGCATAAATATAAATAAACATACCTAAACAAATATCTAATTCGCAATTTTTCTAAAATACAGGAGCATGTCCTCACCCTAATTCCTTAAGATGCTCCTACCCTCAATTATCAAGAACCTCAACCTATTCACTCCCCTCATCAAAAACAACCCCTATCTGCCAATAGTGGCCCGGAAGGTTATCTCAACGGCACCCTGTCTAAAATCATTCAAATTTTGGGTCACCATCGTCTCCTGCCCTTAATTATCAAGAATCTCAACCCATTCACACCCTACATAAAAAACAACCCCTATCTGCCAATAGTGGCCCAGAAGGTTATCTCAACGGCACCCTGTCTGAAATAATTCAAATTTTGGGTCACCATCGCCTCCTGCCCTTAATTATCAAAAACCTTAACCCATTCACACCCCTCATCAAAAACAACCCCTATCTGCCAATAATGGCCCAGAAGGTTATCTCAACGACACCCTGTCCAAAATAATTCAAATTTTGGGTCACCATCGCCTCCTACCCTTAATCATCAAGAACCTCAACCCATTCACTCCTCTCATCAAAAACAACCCCTATCTGCCAATAGTGGCCCAGAAGGTTATCTCAACGACACCCAGTCCAAAATAATTCAAATTTTGGGTCACCATCCATTTGGGAGGACAATTCCGTGTCTCGATGTGCGTGTTTGTGTGCGTGCAGAAAAACAAAGCTTCCTCGCGATTGAAAGTAAAACGGAAGATTACCTGGGGGATGCGTCGACGATGATGAGGTCTGTGGCGGAGGCGCCGGCGAATGATGGTGATGATGATGATGGTGATGAGGATATCCGATGTTCGGTGGTGGCGGTGGATAAACAGCACCCCATAAACAGGACGCTGCAGCTACCTGTTGCTGCTGCTGCTGATGATGCTGATGCTGCTGATGCTGTTGATGGGGATGTTGCTGCTGATGCTGCTGATGATGGGTCTGTTGCTGGAGCAACTGTTGGACCTGAGCGATATCGACGTATTCCTGCAATTCGCCGTCGTCGGCATGATGATCGCGATTTCTGACGTCGTCACCGTTTCCGGAACTCTGCAAACCGACGAATGGATTTGGCTGAAGATGCTCGAAACCAGCTAAAGGATTGGTCGGCTCGTAACTGCTGCTCCCGGTGCTTCGTCCTGTCGTGTGTTCTCGTCGCATCGCGAGTGCCAGCATCTTTTCAGAATTTTTTTAATCCTCACGTCGCCCTCAACGACTCCAAGACGATTTTTCCCTTTCCCGACGGAACGACGCGAAGAACCGATCTTTCACGCCTAACAAAGTGTCGCCTTCGACACTGTCTCGTGTATCTGCGCACAACGAACAGGGAAATTATCCACGACGAGGGAGGATCCTTCCTGATGTTTTTCCTGATCGTCGCCAGAATCGAATGATTTTTTAGTGCTCTCGTTAATCCGGCAATCGCGTGAAGATTACACATGTCACGGATTTTTCTGGGAGACTCGTTGAGTTTGTTTTTAGGCGATTTTGTAGAATCCAAGGATTGGAATCTATGCAGCCTTTATTTGAGAATTAAGGGGGGCTTCTTTGGTCACTAAATGGCTGAGATCGAGCTTTTGTTTCTTCAAGAATAATTTTACGAAAATTTGATTTTCTGCAGAAGAGCACCGAATTTCCGGGGACGGAAATAAGTCGTGAGGCGAAAAGCCGGGAAATTCCTCGGGACAGGCGCAACAGATGGTTCCGCGCGTCTTTTTCCCGGGCAAAGGAGGTCACAATTTTCGCCGGAATTTTCTCCACACACTTTTATATCAATTATCAATTATTCGAGTTCTCGCGAATAGTTTAACTAATCATCTGCCGCGCAGATCTTTGGGACTCTTCGAAAAGTTATTTTGCGACGGAAATTTGTATCAATTCTCGCAAAAGCGGGCACAATCGTGAATCGGGAGGAACACGACGATTGTCCTCTGATTGCGAGGATGAAACCGGAAGTTCCTCGTAACTGATACTCTCCGATATAACGTACGAGTGTCAAAGTCCGAGACGATTCAAACGTTGACTGTCGAGTTTGTTGGCTTTCACGAATATATTTAAATACACGCATACGCATGTATTATTATTTTTATTGTCGTTATTATTTTTATATATCCATGGAGAAACTCTTTACGGTGTTTCCGTAAGTTGGGCACAAGAAAACGCACTCGAGAGAGCGAGAAACTTCGTAGGTGGACGTCACAACACACGCGCGTCCACGACCGGAAGTGAAGGGTTGAAAATAATCTCAGCGATCGATTTCAGTGCGAAGAATCGATCAACGGGAATTTTGCACTCGAAATTCTCACCCAAAGTCGGGCCGAAACATAATAAAAAATCTTTTCTCCTCGAATTTTCTATATCCAAGTCAACACTTCAACTCAAAGTACACACAAAATCACACACTAACAAAACCAGAAGAAAACCCCGAAATTTCGCTCAGACGATTGTCAATCGAAGAAGCGTATCATCCCTCGAGGCACAATCGACGAATCGCCATATAATTCGCGTATAATCCAAGAGATCCAGAGTGATCGAAGCATCGGAGTCACGGAAAAACCGCACAAACGAACAAGATTTTCCGGCGGGAAATAACGAATTCGTCACGGAACGAGTTTACATCCGGTACCGGAAATCCCCGTAATTTTGCGTCCCATCGATAATCGCCTCGCGCCCCTCAAAAACTGCCCCTATTTGGCGCCGAATTCAAACGAGGGGTTGTTTTCTTCTTAAGGGCGATCGGAGGCGTCGGCGACGTTTATTTCTCGTGATCCAACGAATCCTTTAATCGAGATTTAAAAAAAAAATACAAAAATAAATAAACAACAACAACATGGAATATCGGCGGCGCTTCTATGTGCTCCTCATTTGACGATTGGTACGGGAGTGTGTGTTTTTAGTCTTTGATGATGATGACGACGACGATGTGCGCTCGGTTCGCGGGTTATACGGTTATACCGGCGGCAAATATACAAGTGGGACAGAGAGAGGAAGCCAGAGAGAGAAAGAGAGAGAGAGAGAGAGAGAGAGAGAGAGAGAGAGAGAGAGTGATTGGGAGGAGAGAGAGGGGGGGGAGGCGCTCTTAACACACGCAGAAGGGGAATCTCGCGCGGGGCAGGGATTCGCGAGATGGTTCGTGCTAGACTAATAAAGAGTGGCTCGCGCCCGCGAAGTGGCCCCGCGGAGAGCGGCAGTGCGTGTGCGGAGAAAAGCGCGCTCGCCGCGAGATGAGAGAGAGAGAGGGAGAGAGAGGAGAGTCACTCTTGCCCATTGAACGAGACGAAGGAGCCAAAGACGGAGAAGACGAGGAGAGAGAGAGAGAGAGAGAGAGAGAGAGGCTGAGGAGTGAGAAGGTCCAACGAGGAGAGAAAGAGAAGGAGTGAGAGGGTCCAACGAGGAGAGAGAAAGAGAGAGAGAGAGAGAGAGAGGCTGAGGAGCGAGAAGGTCCAACGAGGAAGCGTGAGGGAGAGGAACCGCGAGAGATCTCGCGGAGGACAGAGATAGACGGATAGATAGGGAAGAGAGAGAGAGGAAGATAGCAAGGAGATGAAGAAAGAGGGAAAGAGGGACGGTGGCAGAATTCTGCCGTCACGACGACAGATTTGCCAACGTCACGTGTCGTCGACATTAATACCCGGGGTTAGTCGTCTCTGATACTGTTGACGCCCTTTTTTTTAAACCATTCCGTCTCCGACGTGGATAAAAACTAGCGAAAAGGACAAGGATCGGAAGGGAGGGAGAGAATATCGAGGAAGGGAGAGACACAGCATCCACCTACACATTTTCTGTTTTACTCCTACGCCTCTTTACAGTCCCTTCGTCTCTCTATCTGTCTCTCTCTCTCTCCCTCTCTCTCTCTCTCTCTTTGTTTTTCTTCTTGTACATATTCTCTCTTACCTCGACTGTACCTCCTTCCTTCCTGCCTCCGTTATCCATCCTCGACTCCATCTCCTCCTCTGTGCGTGAAGTCTCTTCATCGTTCACGTGACCCGAGGAAAATTCAAAATTTTCCCCCTGCACTTCCTGTTTTTGTTTTTTTTTTCTTTCTACGGGAGCCTGGTTTCTGGGGCTCGCTCTAATCGTGATTATTTTTCAATTTTTTCGTTCTGCGACATCGATTAATATAGATTTTTTGGATAATTAAAAAATGATGGAAATTGGGCCAGTTTGCCCAGGAGTTAATTGATTGGTTATTTTTAAATTTTGCTGTTCTGCGATATCGATTGATATAAGATTTTTTTGATAATTAAAAATTAATGAAAATTGGGCCAGTTTGCCCCAAGAGTTAATTGATGAGTTGAGATCTCTGGTTTCCTCTAATCGCGATTATTTTTCAATTTTTTCGTTTTGGGATATCGATTAATATAAGATTTTTTGGATAATTAAAAATTGATAAAAATTTGGCCAGTTTGCTCCAGGAGTTAATTGATTGATTATTTTTCAATTTTTCCATTCTGCGATATAGATTAATCCAAGATTTTTTGGATAATTAAAAATTGATGAAAATTGGGCCAGTTTGCCCCAGGAGTTAATTGATGAGTTGAGATCTCAGGCTCGCTCTTATTGTGATTATTTTTCAATTTTTTCGTTCTGCGATATCGATTAATATAGATTCTTTGGATCATTTAAAAATGATGGAAATTGGGCCAGTTTATCCCGGGAGTTAATTGATTTATTATTTTTCAATTTTTCCGTTCTACGATATCGATTAATATAAGATTTTTGTGATAATTAAAAATTAATGAAAATTGGGCCAGTTTGTCCCAGGAGTTAATTCATGAGTTGAGATCTCAGGCTCGCTTCAATCGTGATTATTTTTCAATTTTTCCTGCCTACGATATCGATTAATATAAGATTTTTTGGGTAATTAAAAATTGATTAAAATTGGGTCAGTTTGTCCCAGTAGTTAATTAATGAGTTGAGATTTCAGGCTCCCGCTAATCGTGATTTTTTTTCAATTTTTCCCTTCTGCGATATCGATTAATATAAGATTTTTTCGAATAATTGAAACAATGAAGGAAATTGGGAGTCTTTGCCCCAGGGGTCAATTAACGTCCTTGCAATGTGTTGATCATTAATTGGTAATCGAAATATTTGATAATTGCAAAAATTTTGGAATTTGTTATTAAATCCAGTGAAAATATTTTTGAAAAACAAGCATGAATTTTGTTATCACTATCTCAACAAAAATTGTTATAAAAACCGATTTCAATTATAATTTTTTTAATCTTCAGACTAATCTTCAAATAAATTGATCTATCAAAAAAAAAATAATAAATAAAACATGCCTGAACAAAAATTGTTACAAAAACATTGTTAAAAATTTATTATCCTCCCAAAGTAACATGAAGATAAAAGGATCCAGGATTTTGTCCTGATATTCAATTAATCGACTGATTCCCATTATAATTTTTTTAATCTTCAGACGAATGGTCCAATAAATTGATCCATAAAAAAAAAAACCGTCAAAAGTGCATCCTTTACGTAAATTGCTCAAGTCTTCACCACGATACGATAAGAGGCTCAATAAGAATCGATCCTTCTTTTGTTTCACATCCTGACTCTGCAGCTTAAATTGAAAGTTCATCAGGAACCGTGAAATTTATCAGGATTTATCAGGACTCGTTGAACAGAATTAATCCAAGCGCAAAATAAAATACAAGGTTACCTAATTTTCCAATCACAAAAATCAATCCTGAGCTGCCAATATAAAGATTTGATGTCTCAAATATCAATCTTCTCCTCCCGAAACTCCGATTCAAAAATTGGCGAACTTTTCTCGATCCTTCCTCGCGCCGGATGTCTTCGTGCCACCGGAAACGAAGTTGGTAAATTCTTGAACAAAATCCACACGGACATTCATTTCTAAATTGGACGGGAAGACAACGACCGAGGAAGAGGAAGAGGAGAAGGAGAAGAAGGAAGAGAAGAGGGCGATCTGAAGAGAGGAATCAGGACGAAGGGCGAGAGGGAGAGAGCCACCTTCAGACCCCCTGAATATTCTACACATGGTCTGCAATCTCCATTCATTCCTTCCTCCCCCCTTTGCATCCTCTCCCCTCATTCTCCCGCTGTTGTAGTATGAATTCATGTCCCTTGGTCAACCTCCCACCCTTTCCTCTCTCTCTCTCTCCTCTCTCTCTCTCTCTCTCTCTCTCTCTCTCTCTCTCTCTCTCTCTCTCTCTCTCTCTCTCTCTCTCTCTCTCTCTCTCTCTCTCTCTCTCTCTCTCTCTCTCTCTCTCTCTCTCTCTCTCTCTACTCTCTTCCCTCTTCCCAACCTATAACTTTGAGCTCAACCGTATGATCCTCCGAGTCGGAAACAACGTCGGCGACGTCGACGACGACCGCAACCACTACTCGCCCTCCAAACTCACCGTCGATCCCCTTCTTCGCTGTCAGGACGCCACAAGAGAGAGAGCGCGAGAGAGAGAGAGAGAGAGAGAGAGAGAGAGAGAGAGAGAGAGGATTCTCTCTCTCGATCCGTCGCCATCTTGCTCTCTCTCTTACTCTTGGTATCTCTTCCCCGGTCTCTTCGTGCACGATATGCGTGCTGTACAACCATCTACACTTTTCTCTCTTAAATCTATGTACACTGCTTTTCAAAAGTTTGGAAACACTCGCCCCGATTCCGTGTCGCACAAAAAGTGTCACTGCTCTTTTAAAAATGAAGATGTATCAATTCAGCAAAAGGCGGTCCAAAGGGGACATATTCAGCTTCATTTCGCTTTTTCCAAAAAAAATTTCGATTTTTCTTTAACCTGGAACGTTCTTTGAAAAATGATCGTTTTTTGGCTTTTCTTTGGCGTTTAAAATTTGGCGCACGACCCATGAAATTTTTATTAAACCGTTTTTCGCATGGAAAACTTGTGGGAGGGAGTATAAGCTTCAATTTTTTTTTTTTAAAGTTTCGTACAATTTTTTTTCCCAAAAATATTTAGATTTTCGCAAAAAAACGATTTATATTGATCAAATGAAGGGTAACTCTAAAACTACTGCGTTCTCGTGAAATCACTAAAGGGGGTGAAAAGTTGCATGCAATTATTCTGGATTCAATTAAATTTTTTCAGAATTTTTTTTCAAATTTTTTTCTTTACGAATTTTTTCTGTTGACGAGATATTTTTTTATCTTGAACAATGGGGTCTCTTACCTCATCTACACGGGTTTTTCGATGAAAAAAAGCCATGTAGACGAAGTTTTTCGATGAAAAAGTATATGAGGTATCGTTTTTTGCAAAAATTTGAATATTTTTGCGAAAAAAATCGTACGAAACTTTGAAAAAAATGAAATTGAAAGTTATACTCCCTCCCACAAGTTTTCCATGCGAAAAAACGGTTAAACAACATTTCATGGGTAAATATGAGGTATATGAGGTAAAAAGTAAAAAGTATATGAGGTATATGAGATAAAAAGTAAAAAGTATATGTGTATATGAGGTAAGAGATTATTTAAGATAAAAAAATATCTCGTTGACAGGAAAAAATCTCAAAAAAAAGAAATTTTGAATAAAAATTCTGAAAAAATTTCATTAAATCCAGAATAATTGTATGCAACTTTTTACCCTCTTAGTGATTTCACGAAAACCCCGTAGTTTTAGAGTTACGCAACATTTGATAAATATGGTCGTTTTTTGCAAAAAATTGAATATTTTTGCGAGAAATAAATCGTCCAAAACTTAAAAAAAAAAACGAAATTGAAGCTTATACTTCCCTCCACACGTTTAAAAAAATTTCATGGGTCGTGCGCCACAATTTCAAAATGACCATGTTTCAAAAAGCGTATCGGGTTTTCAAAAAATTGAAATAAATTTTGAAAAAGGCAAAATGGTGCTGAATATATCCTCTTTGAAACGCCGCTCGTTGAATTGACGTATTTTCATTTTTAACAGAGCAGTGAAACTTTTTGTGCAGCAGTGTATATAAGCATATTTGTAATTAATAATATTAATAATTTATATAAATATAAATATATACATAAATAAATATATATATTTATGTATATGAGGCATTCCACGACATTTCGATCAAAATCTTTCCTTGATGATTCCGATTTTCCTCTACATTTTTTATATAAAAAACACATTGAAACAAAATTTCCCAATTTTTTTTCCGAATTTTATTGTCATGCGTTTTTTGGATTTTTTTTTTAAGGAATCACTTTGTAAAATCTGAAAAAATCATAATAATCTCATAAAATATAACAAAATTTTTGGGCTTTGTTCCAAAAAATGAAGATTTTAATACTCTATGAGTAGAATACTAAAATTAAAAAAAATTGCAATAAAAAAAAATTTTACTCATAGAGTATTAAAATCTCCATTTTGAAACAGGGCCAACAAATTTGTTATATTTTATTAAATTATTCTAAATTTTTCAGACTTTACAAAGGGGTCCCTTTTTTCAAAAGAAAATAAAAATCCTAAGAACGCGTGACCAAAAAATTCTGAAAAAATTAGAAAATTTTTTTTTCGATTTTTTTTTATATACAAAATTTAGAGGAAAATCGGAATCATCAAGGCAAGATTTTGTCGTGTCATTCCACGACATTCCGATTTTCCTCTAAATTTTTTATACAGAAAAACACATTGAAAAAAAAATTCCAAATTATTTCAGAATTTTCTGGCCACGTATTTTTTGGATTTTTTTTTTTTTAAGAGACCTCTTTGTAAAATCTAAAAAAACTAGAATAATCTAATAAAATATAACAAAATTTTTGGGCTTTGTTCCAAAATGGAGATTTTAATACTCTATGAGTAGAATACAAAAAATTGCAAAAAAAAAAAAAAAAAATTTACTCATAGAGTATTAAAGTCTCCATTTTGGAACAAAGCCCAAAAATGTTGTTATATTTTATTAGATTATTCCGAAATTTTTCATATTGTACAAAGTGGGTCCTTTTTTTCAAACAAACAAAAAATCTAAAAAACGTTCGACCAACAAATTCTGAAAAAATTTGGGACTTTTTTTTTCAAAGTGTTTTTTTATATACAAAATTTATAGGAAAATCGAAATGATCGAGGCAAGATTTTGATCGAAATGTCGTGGAATGCCTCATATGTATATATGCAGACGATTGGTAAGGGGATTGCAGAGGCATCTCTCGTGAACGGACCAAAAGGAACTTTGCGATGCTTGGTGCCGTGGTTTGCCCGTCTGAAACTCTCTTGGTAACGCTGTCAACGCTGCCAACGTTCTCTCTTTGCATGACGTCATCATAGCGTGGGCGCACCCCCACATGAAACCGGTCATCTCTGTTTCACAAGCGTGTGATATCAACCTCTCTCTCTCTCTCTCTCTCTCTCTCTCTCTCTCCCTCTCTCTCTCTCTCTCTCCCCCTCTCCCTCTCTCTCTCTCTCTTGGTTTCTGTCTCTTTCTCTCTGTCTTTCGCGCGCGCAATCCCCGATGGCGAGTTTGAAACGCCGCGACCACTCCTCGGACTCTGTCTGCAGGCGCACACGCGCCCGTGAACCCACCGCTTCTGTTGCCCGCGTCTTGCAAGACGGAGAAAGATAAGTTTGCCTGTATCACGGTTTATATGATGCGACTTGGTCTCCTCGATATACCCTCTCTTTCCCTCCGCAGGACGATCTCCTTCCTTCTATCTTCATCGCTCTCTCCTCTCTTTCTTTCTCTCTCTCTCTCTCTCCCTCCTTCCTTCATCTTCATCGTTCTCTCCTCTCTCTCTTTTTCTCTCTTTCTCTCCCTCCTTCCTTCATCTTCATCGTTCTCTCCTCTCTCTCGCTCTTTCTCTCTTTCTCTCCCTCCTTCCTTCATCTTTATCGCTCTCTCCTCTCTCTCTTTCTCTCCTTCTCTCCTTCTCTCCCTCCTTCCTTCATCTTCATCGCTCTCTCCTCTCTCTCGCTCCTTCTCTCTCTCCTTCCTTCATCTTCATCGTTCTCTCCTCTCTCCTCTCTCTCTTTTTCTCTCTTTCTCTCTCTCCTTCCTTCTATCTTCATCGTTCACTCCTCTCTCTCCTCTCTCTCACTTATTGTGAGGATCATCGCGTCATCGAGACTCGCAACTTCCAGGGAGGATTTTTCTCAAAGTGATTTCCGCTCGTCGTGGAAAAATCATTGCCACATAGATATTGCACGAGCGCACTCTCTCGCGCTTCTCGACACACAGTCGAGATTGTTCACAGAGACCGAATGTCAATTAGGACTATGTTAACTCGAGAAATTACTCGTTTAATTGGGTAAACAACTTCGGCGTCGTTTCGCATCCGTCGAGGAACTTATGACGTAGGGAAAAGGGGTCCAAAATGATCCCCATAGGTAAAATGATCCCCGCTGATTTTATCGAACCTAATTGCTTTTTACTCCATCACCATTTTGTTCAATGAATTTACCTTGTTGTATATTTTGTAGATTCACAAGTTCACTGTAAAAAATTTATTAAATAAATATGAAGTTTTTATGCATATGAGGAATTCTTTTTCAACCGGGCCACTTTTTTTCACCTTCTCCAATTTCAGGGTTGCAAATATAATGCATTACTTTTTTTAATGCATTTGCATTTTAATGGTTAATGAAAATTATTTCCATTGACCATTCAATTTTTATTAACCATTAAATTTTTATTTATTTATTTATTCATTTATTTATTTTCTTTTATTCTTGAAAAAGCCAAAAAAAAATAAATTAATTAATAAATACATTAATTAATAAATCAATAAATAAATAAATTAATAAATAAGAACTTGTTTTATTTTTATTTTTAATTTTTTTTTTAAGCAAGTTCTTATTTATTAATTTATTTATTTATTTATTCATTTATTATTTATTTATTTATTTTTAGGCACTTTCAAGAATAAAAGAAAATAAATAAATGAATAAATAAATAAATAAAAATTTAATGGTTGATGGAAATATTTTCCATTAACCATTAAAATTTAATGGTTAATGAAAATAATTTTAATGGTTAATGGAAATAATTTTCATTAGCCATTAAAAAAGTAATGGTTAATACATTACTTTTTCATTAAAATCTATATGCGGTTATGAGATTTTTTATTTTTTTTCATCGCAATCATTGCAGGTGCCATTCTGAAATTTTTTTCGCAGACTCTTTACCCAATGACAGACATCCTGTAAAATTTGTACCGAAATCGTAAGTGTGTTATTAGGTTTTAAAAAAATTTATTCTCATTTTTTTGCCAATTTTCAATTTTCTCCATGCAGAAAAATTATAATTTTAATTTTTTTCGATAAAGTGGAAAAAAAAAAGTTTTTATTCTTATGTTTTTTTTTTAATCCATATTTTTTGAGATACAGTGTTCGTAATGAAAAATTGAAAATCTTGAACGGACGTCTAAAAAAATCTAAAAAAAATCACAGACTTTCCGTTTGTCTAATATTTCAAACTGGCAGATTTTGAAAAAAATTGGAGAGGGTGAAAAAAAACTGGCCCGGTTGAAAAAGAACTCCTCATATACGGTATATTAAATTTCATATACATTTTCAACCATTTTCATATACGGGGATATTAATTTTCAATGTTCACTCTTTTAATTTTAATACACAAATATCAAATTTAAGATCAAATTGTTAATTTTCCAATACCATGTACATTAATTTCGATATCGTATACTTCTTATTAAAATTTCATATACTTTCCTATATTAAATATAATAACATTTTTTACAGTGTGGCCTTTGTAGAGTTCAACTCCAAGACTTTGGATTGTTTATAATGAAATTAAACAAAAATATGATAAATCATTTAAATTCAGTGCTACGTACTCGGGGATCATTTTACCCCATATGGGGAGATCATTTTGTCCATACGTTTGTACAAAATGATCCCTTTGCAGAAGTGTAAAAAAATATTGAAAAAAAAAGAAAGTGCATTTTTATTTATTATTTATTTATATTTATTCATTATTTGTTTATATTTATTGGAATCATAAGAGTTTTAGTTAAACAACTAGTTTCGCTAAAAATTGATGAGAAAAATTGCATCTTCATTCTTCATGTTGAAGAATCATATGGGATCATTTTGGACACCTTTCATCGAGAAGAAAAAAAAAGTAAAGGTTCCATTCAACATTTTTTATCTTTCAATCGTCGGTTTTATTATTGAGTAACTCCATAAAGTGACTCGGTATGCATTATCATATTGTACGATCGTGGTGTACGACCGTAATTTTCTCGTCTGTACAAATCAAAGCTCTGATCGTCTCATATTACTATGTCGATAAAAAACCCTATGTTTCCTTTCTAGCTAATTAAAGAAATATACGTATAATAAATATATTACAGTAATGTATATGAGGCATTCCACGTCAAGTCGGCCACCCCATTTTTTGAAATTGCCAAAAATCGCATACAAATTTTTAGAAAGTTCAAGAAAATTCGTGATTTTTTTCAGATTTTTAAATTACATTTTTTAGCCGGAAAAAAATACAAAAAATTTGTTTGTCCCATTTTTTAACTCGAAAATTATTCATCGTACGAAAAAAGTAGAACATAAAATGTAGGATTTTCAACGTGCTTTTCACTGAAATTAACTCATAATTAACATCTTCGATTCGTCTGTAGTTTTAACAGTTTTTTACTTGATATATTTACAGACTAAAAAAATTGGCGTAGTGGAGAATCCATTATTTCAAATGCATTTTTATTGACACAATCTATCATTATAGAGTGATTTAACGAAATAGTGTAGCGTTGCTTTATTCCCAAAAATCATGCCCAAATCGAAGTAAAAAAGTACTCATTGGCCATAGAAACGTCGGTGTATCCAAAGAGGGTGAATTGATTCTTTTTTGCAATCGAGAGACGTGAGTAGCCTTTGACTCAAATTTGAATAGACTTTATCGGTGTACATGGGTCCATTGATAAAGTTTATTAGGATGTCCAAAAAGATATTTAAAAAAATAAGAATGAAAAAAGTTTTATAAATTTGAAAAAGTAAAAGAAATAAACAAAAATGCGGGCTTTAGAAAATATCTGTAGATAGTCTCAACCCTGTTAATGCACAGAGAAATTTGTGTATTCGTTTGGGATGAAAAACGCATGGGAAGGAATGGATTCTCCACTGAGCCAATTTTTTTGTACTCTAAATATATCAAGTAAAAAACTCTTAAAACTACAGACAAATCGAAGTTGTCAATTCTGAGAAAAAAAATAACAAAACATTACTTGTTCCGAAAATGGCATATAGAGCTTTTGGAGGAGTTTGTAAAAAACTTCAGTGAAAAGTACGTTGAAAATCCTACATTTCATGTTGTACTTTTTTTTTCTCACGATGAATAATTTTTTACTTACGAAATGGAACAAGATAATTTTTTGTATTTTTTTCCGGCTAAAATATGTAATATAAAAATCTGAAAAAAATCACGAATTTTCTCGATAGTTAGAACTACTTTATAAAAATTTGTTTGTATTTTTTGGTGATTTCAAAAAATGGGGTGGCCGACTTGACGTGGAATGCCTCATATGCAAACACTATTATAACATGATTCATTAGCTCTGCGAGTTTACGGTGGAAAAAATAAATTAAAAATTCAAAAATAGTATAAGCAAATTAAAAAATTAATTACAAATAATTATAATGAATAAAGTAAAAATAAATTTATAATTTTTAAACAATATAGATAAATCAGAAAGTAAACCAAAAATTAAACAAAAATAATAATATAGAAATAAATTAAATATGCAAGTAGAAAAGGACCTTATGGTGGTTGTACAACGTTGGTTGGGATGCAGACTTCGTTGTAATATGGAGTTGGAGATATTGGGAGATATATCTATATATATATATATATATATATATATATATATATATATATATATATATATATATATATATATATAGCAAACACGCTTATATGTACACGAGACCCGAAGGAGAGCTAACTCTTTCTCGCTGTATCTCCTCACGCTCATTTTTCCGTCTCTCTCTCCTGCCAAAAGGCACCCTGTCGCGCGCCAAAGGATCTCTCGCTTATAGCGCTCTTGGCATGACCGAATAAAGATACGAGGTCGAGTTTGTGCTCTGTCTGTGTCTTCGCTGTGGTGGCTGCCGTCGTACTGACATAAAGACGAGGATGCAAAGAAACCAAGATAGTGTGTGTGTGTGTGTGTGTGTGTGTGTGTGTGTGTGTGTGTGTGTGTGTGTGTGTGTGTGTGTGTGTGTGTGTGTGTGTGTGTGTGTGTGTGTGTGTGTGTGTGTGTGTGTGTGTGTGTGTGTGTGTGTGTGTGTGTGTGAGAGAGGGAGAGGGAGAGAGAGAGTGGGAGAGAGAGGCAACGAATGAAGACAAAAAAAAGAGAAGGAGAGATGGGAAATGGTCAATGTTTGAGGCAAAACGGAGACAGAATGAGAAAAATTGAGGGAGAGGAAGGTGAATATACATATACATGTGTGTGTGTAAAATGCAGAGGAAAAGGACGAGACTGTTTGGGCAAAGGAGAGAGAGAGAGGGGGGGGGGGGGAGAGTAAGTAAAGGAAGTTGAATCAAGAGGGGTGAAGAAAAGAGTGGGGATAGGGGCGATTGACTCAAGAAACGCCGTGAGAGAGGCAAATGTATGAGAGAGGCGACTGTGAGAGAAAGAGGGAGAAGGATGGAGATAACGCGCGGTCGGCACACGCCATATCGGGCGAGACTATCCTACGTGGGCTAAAACCTTACCTCACCTTCCTCCGAGCGAGCAAACACACCTTTTTAGCGCGCGCGAACGTTACATTAATATTGTAATGATCTTGGAGTTTAGGGGAAGGGGCGAGAAGAAGGGCCATTAGGGAGGGGGAAGGGGACTTGCAAGACCCGCGAGCGCTATCGCGCGACACACCGCGAGGATTATAAGCATATGGGGGCCTTTTTCACGCTCATCGACGACGCCATGACTCTGCCCCTAGGCAATTCGCTCTTGAATCGAAATTATCGTATACATAGAGCAAAATGTCGGGGAATATGACCCAGGGCACTGTCTGTACACCGAGAAAAATGATTTAGTTTGAATACATTCATTTGAAATTGAGAGGTTTTCGAATAAGGGCCTGTTAGGATATTAATCAGGCCCACTTTCGAATGAATAGAAAGAATTTATTTATTTAATTTGAAATTGAATTTTTAAATTCCTGATAGGATATTTATCAGGCCCATATTCAAGTAAATAGGGAAAATAGGGATGTTCGATTCCGATTCGATTCTTTGAAAGATCGATTCTTTCCTCTCGATCTTTAGGGAAATCGATTCTTGACAAAAAAAATCGAAAATTCGATTTTTCAAATTAAGTTCATTATCGGTTAAAGATTAGCAATTAAATAAAGATTGACAAAAGTTTGTGAAAGATCAACGTCAAGTTTAAAAGAAAACAAAGTATGTGAAAATGTGAAAACGGGAGAAAAAGATTTAAAAAATTTGAAGTTAAAATATTGAAAATATGATCCAACGAAAAAAATAATTGAAAGTAAAAATATACAAAATATTGTAAAACACTAGAAACTTATGTAATAGAAAAAAGTCTGATTTGTTAATAATATTCATAATATTTTGAACAATATATTAAAAAGTGCACATGTGAAAAAGAATCAAACTATGTTTAGCCAGGATGAAACTGCTTCATATTTGTTATTTTGTATTCATCATTTTGTACTAAAAATAAATTAATCCAATTTAATGATTTTCCATCGCAAAAACTTAATGAAACACTTACGTAAGCTTTAATTAGCAATAAATTTTTTTTACGATTTCTAAAAATCGATTCTCACGATACCGATTCTTTTGATTCGATTTTTCATTTAAATAGATTTTCTTGATTCCATTCAGAATCGATTTGAGAATCGATTCTTCCGAACGAATTGAACATCCCTAAGAGAAAATTTATTGGAATTAAATAAATGCTTTTTCTGGGCGGACTTTTTGCGACATGGTCGAGTCTGACGAGTCCTAAGTTTTCTAAAAAATTTTGTACAAATTTCTCAGGAGAAACTAGCGTGAACTAAAGTAGATTTAGGTTAAACGAATCCTACTTGATGTAGAAAAAAATATATAACGATGATTTTGTACAGATCTGAGTTTAAGTTGACAAGTATTCCCATATGTTTGTACGCAGTTTTTTCAATTAAATTTGTAATTTCAGTCCGATCTTGATGAATGAAAAGTCATTTCGGTTCTGAATAGATACTCAATGGACTCACGAAAAAAATTTTATCTTGACATTCATCGTTGACAAATTATCGACATTTTTCTATGAAAATGATGGATCTACGACGTTAACCAAACTTTTCTTTCGGTCAAGAATCTGAACACCAAAAATTACTCCCAGGAGTCCGTAAAATATATTTTAAGGATCAAAATGAGCTTTTATTCATCAAGTTCGAACGAAAATTACAAATTTTGCGCCGGAAAGACTGCGTCGATATATTTTCGTGGATTTTTCGGCGTAAACTGAATTATCTCGCTGTCGAGTCTGGACATTTCTTTTCTCTGTTAAATACAAATCTGTGATTCTCACCTTTGATCACACTAATTTATTTTTTTAAACAATTGCAGAATATTTTTAAACTCGATTGTACCGCAAGGACTTGATGCCTTTGTGCGCCGATTTGGTCCTCAGAATCTCGCGATAACCAATTTGGAGTGGTCCATTTTCCCTGATTCTCTCCTGTGGATTTTTTCATGCCTATTCGCATTCAAACCGACCATCTCTCAGATGACTGTCCACTGCCCACGCATCGACGTATGATTTTGTGCGTTTTTTTTGGGGCTTTTTTGTAACACGAAGAAAGAGCCGAATAAAGACGAGAAACGTACGAAGTGGAAATTGAAGATTTTGAGAGTTGGAGCGGACGAGTTTGGTGGAAATCAGGGGATTCGTGTGTAGAGGAGATTATCTGAGAATCGTATCACGAAAATCTCTTGAAATATTGTGAAATTTCTTCTTAATTGGAGTTCTTGAGGGTAGAGACTTTTTAATTTTTTAATTGAAGAAATTTAATTGAAATCTTTTCCCATTTTCCTCTTCCTTTTGGCAACACAATTAAAAACAACGAAATAAATTTTTGATGGAATGGATTAATTAAGAAATTGTAATAGAGAAATATTTATTATGTATTTTTTTCGAAAACTAAATTCAAAAACAGTTTTCGAAAAAAAATATAAAAAAATTAGTGAAGCCCATCTTCATCGTTTTTTTTTTTAGAATTTTGGAAAAAATCGAAAAATTTTCGATGATTACCACTTTCACTTTTTGTTTTTATTTTTTTTTCAACTTTGGAAGTTCTCTGAACACTCTCAAAAATTTGCAGAATGATGTTATTTGAAATAAGGCTAGTTGAAATTTTTTTTTCATTTGGAAAAAAAATAGAAATCGAAAAAACACCACTCTGAAAAAATTTGAGGATTTGCAGAAAATGTGAAAGTTTGATATAATGAAAAGAAAAGAAAATAAAAAATGATAATCATAGAGAAATTTTTTATTTTTTCCAAAAATCTTAAGAAAAACAACGGAGATGGGTTTCTATAATTTTTTTGTATTTTCTTTCAAAAAGTACATTAAAAAACGAAAATTTTGAAGAAAAAAACTCTCCGATAAGTCAAATTTTGAAAAAGTTATAGCTATTTGAAGAATAAAGAGCCAATTTTTTTGAAAAATTTATAACTTTTTATCGGTCGAGTAAAAAAATTTTTAAAAATTCTGAAAAATGTTTTTGATAGGGTAGAAAGAGATAAAAAAGTTTCAGACAAATCCAAAGAGGTCGAGTTCTAAAGTGGAATGCCCCGTATACTCCAATCCCCGTATTTTTTAGAAGTGAAGGATTTTTATTTATATCAGAAATTAAAGGAAAGACAAGGATTAAGACGCCGAAATCATAAAATGATTTTCATTGACAATTTGCCAATCGATAATTCCTTCCAAGTTGCAGTAGAAGAACAAAAAAACGAAAACGTTGATTCTGCATCCTGCAAGCCTTTTGCAAACAGCAGTGACTTTTCCATACATTAAAGCAGACAAAGTGGGCGACGGTCTGAGCGAGTGAGAACAATGATTGGCAATGTTTGCCGTTTTTCAACGAGAAACAATTGCGGAAAGAATTTTATGGAATGATGAGAGAAAATAGGGAGAAATTTGGACTCTACACCCAGAAAAAAAATCTAGTACATTTAACTAACAATAAATCCTAGTCAAGCCAAATGAATTTTTTTAGTTGTAGGCCGGCCTAATACAACTCTATTCATGTCAACGAATTTTTTTTTTTAATGACCACTAGGAAAATATGTTGCGATCTAATAAATTTTTATTTAATATTAATAAATATTATTTCAAGCAGAACTATGTATTTGAATGAAATAATTTTTTTTTAATATTTACACGATATGTATTTTTAAACATTTCAATCTTTGAATGTATAGCTACAAATATGAAGTCTACAATTTCGTTGAACTTCGTCTTTTCTTTAACAGAAGGGGAAAGAAAAATGACCCTTTTTTATGGGAATCCTTTTCGGGGATTCGACCATCTTGCGTTTTGCCGCAATGTTCAATGTATTAGATATCCATACTGAAAAATAAGTATATCCAACATAGACGAGCTTGGAAAGGATATAGGCGTCGAGAGGCAGGTTCGCTTGTGCGAGAGGTAGCCACCTCGCGGATTTTTGGGGTACTGACGAATCTGCAGATACGATCGGATGAGATTACGGGTGAATAGGTATTTAGTAACAACGAATAGAATTTTTCTTCAACGCCTGTTTTTCGATGACAGGGAATTAAAATAAATAAATATAGTGGAAATATCACCCAAAATTGCATGGAAAGAAAATTTTCTTTGAAATAACTAAAAAATAATCAAATAAACGATTATAGTACCTACGATTAGATCTTTTTTCTGGGTGTATTCCAAGACTGAACATTTTTTAATTTTCGAAATCTAAAATCGTTTGGAAAGAATAAATTGGAGCGTTAAATACCGACAAACGATTCGCTCGTCAACATTTATCCTGTTTCGAGATTTCACGATCTATAAAGTTAATTTTATTGATCCAACGTACGAGAGTACGAGATCATCGAGATTATTCTCAAGTACAACGATCTCGATCGTTTATTCCAACAGATCTTGGTCTACACTCCGCCACAAGAGAGACATAGAGAACAAGAGAGAGAGAGAGAGAGAGAGAGAGAGAGAGAGAGAGAGAGAGAGAGAGAGAGAGAGAGAGAGAGCCAGATCTCTCTTCATGATTTTTTACGTATCATTTCTTGAATGGGCAGGATCGACGCAATGAGCGTTCGGTGTGTTGTGCTCACGCGCCCACGCGAGCGACCGATCGCTCACGTGTCACTTCTTGAGTGGGGCGTTAATCGACCGGTGAGCGAACGTTATATCTCGCAATCGAAAAAAAAACACACATCAACACACTTGAACCACCCATTGTACGGTTTTTTGCAGCGCATTAACGGGAATTATCCGAAAAATTCAAACGATCATTGGAATGGTTATTCGAGGAGATAAAAAAAACACAAATTTAATTTATGAAGTCCTGTTGATTTGCAAAATTCATATTAATGTCAACTATAATTTATTTTCGTGAGGAAAATTAAGATTTAAGGGAATTTATTGGAAGAAATTGTAAGTTGGACATTTTTTAAATTTGCAGAATATTCGTCTAAATTTGTGGTTGTATAGAAAATATTTTTGTTTTTAGTGCATTAATGCGAATTATCCGAAAAATTCAAACGATCATTGGAGTGGTTATTCGAGGAGATAAAAAAACGCAAATTTAATTTATGAAGTCCTGATGATTTGCAAAATTCATATTAATCCATATGGAAACAAAATATATGCAAAAATATATATTTATCTGCATGCAAAAAGCTTTGGAGTTTTGTATTTGGAATTAGATGACTTTTCATTCATAAAGATCGGATCGAAATTACAAACTAATATTTTTTTTTTTTTTGAACGTCACCTATAATTTATTTTCGTGAGGATAATGAAGATTCAAGGGAATTTATTGGGAGAAATTGTAACTTGGGCATGTTTTAAATTTGCAGAATAGTTGTATAAATTTGTGGTTGTATAAAAAATGATTTTTTTTAGTGCATTAATGCGAATTATCCGAAAAATCCAAACGATCATTGGAGTGGTTATTCGAGGAGATAAAAAAAACTCAAATTCAATTCATGAAGTCCTGATGATTTGCAAGATTCATATTAATCCATATGGAAATAAAATATGTGCAAAAATATATATTTATCTGCATGCAAAAAGCTTTGAATTTTTTAATTTGGATTTAGATGACTTTTCATTCATCAAGATCGGACTAAAATTACAAATTTAAGTGAAAAAACTACGTACAAACATATGGGAGTACTGCAAAAATATCTATTCAACTTTCGGAACGAAATAAATAAATAAATATTTTTTTTTTTTTGTGAATGTCACTGATAATTTATTTTCGTGAGGAAAATGAAGATTTAAGGGAATTTATTGGGAGAAATTATAAGTTGGACATTTTTTAAATTCGCAGAATATTTGTGTAAATTTGTGGTTGCATAAAATAATTTTTTTTAGTGCATTAACGTGAATTATCCGAAAAATCCAAACGATCATTGGAGTGATTATTCGAGGAGATAAAAAAAACTCAAATTCAATTCATGAAGTCCTGATGATTTGCCAAATTCATATTAATCCATATGGAAATAAAATATGTGCAAAAATATATATTTATCTGCATGCAAAAAGCTTTGGACTTTTGAATTTGGATTTAGGTGACTTTTCATTCATCAAGATCGGACTCAAATTACAAATTTAATTTTAAAAACTGCGTACAAACATATCGAAGTACTGCAAAAGTATCTATTTAACTTTCGGAACAAAATTAATTAATTAATATATTTTTTTTGCCAACGTCACCTATAATTTATTTTCATGAGGAAGATTAAGATTGAAGGGAATTTATTGGGAGAAATTGTAAGTTTGGACATTTTTTTAAATTTGTAGAATAGTTGTATAAATTTGTGGTTGTAGAGAAAATAATTTTTTTTTTAGTGCATTAAAGCAACTTTCCTGAAAGTCATAAGAGTGGATGTTTAAGGAGGAACTATTATTTTGTGTAGGAAAATTAAATTCAATTTCCAAAGCCCTGATAATTTGCAAAATTCATATTAATCCATATGGAAATAAAATATATGGAAAATATATTCTATGCATCTATTGGAACAAAATATAATATTTAATATACTTTTTTAATAAACGTCGCCTATACTTTATTTTCATGAGAAAAATTTATCCTTATAGTGCACATTTATTGTGAAGGAATTAGGAGTTTGATATTTTTTAAATTCTATTTCGTTAAAAAAATATAAAAAGAACTAAAGTTCTGAAAATATTTTTCATTTCACTATTTGTTGCTTATAAATATTATATTTGCTTCAATATACACTTCAAAGTCAAAATCCAAAGCTTTTTAAAATCA
Source organism: Alloplasta piceator (assembly GCA_946863875.1). NCBI lineage: Eukaryota > Metazoa > Arthropoda > Insecta > Hymenoptera > Ichneumonidae > Alloplasta > Alloplasta piceator. Next base: position 5,235,348 of record OX333072.1, on the reverse strand, counting down.
CAGAGTTATTTTTTTCGAACAACAAAATAGTTTATAATGCCCAAATTTTGAAATTCCCCAAACCGTATTTTTTACCAAACTTCAGAGAGAAGAAAATACTACAAGCCTCAACTTGTGCAGGATGTACTTTTTTATTAAAAGTTTTTTAAAAATCTCCTGATTATCAACAATCTCAGCTTTTTTGAATCAGCAACTTTATTATTTTATAGGGAGAACTAATTCATAATAATTAAATTTTCAAATTCCCAAAAACGTAATTTTTGCGGGATTCCAAAATAAATAAAATTTCACGGGCTTGTGAAAGTTGAAAAAGTTTTAAAAAATCTCCTGGTTTTCAATGTTCTGAGATTTTTTGAATCCCTTATTTTTTGTATACAACCTTCTGCCTGAATTTAAAAATTCTCCAAACCATATCAAACCTATATGGACTTTGCGAAATTAAAAAAAATGTTTGAGGGCTCAATTTGTCCAAGGTGTTTTTTTTAAGTTAGAAAAATGTCTCAATTATCAACGATCTGCGCTTTTTTGAATCAGCGGCTTTTTTAATTTTATACAAAGAAGTAATTTATAATGATTGAATTTTGAAATTCCCCAAAACGTAATTTTTGAGGGATTCAAAAAAAAAAAAGGAAATTCCACAGGCTTGTGCAAGTTGGAAAAAGTTGAAAAAATCTCTTGATTATCAATGATGTGAGCTTTTTTGAATCACTCATTTATTTTTTTTATACAACGAAGTAATTTCCACCTGAATTTAAAAATTCTCCAAACCATTAAAAAACTGCCAAATTTAAAAAACATGCTTGAGGCCTCAATTCGTCCAAGGTGTTTTTTTTAGGTAGAAAAATAATGTCTTAATTATCAACGATCAGAGCTTGTTTTAATCACCCAAATATATATATTTCAGACTGATTCAAAAAAAGCGACTATTTTTTGTTTTTCGAAGAAACGCATTAAATACTTTCGGGAAGGTAAAAAAAGATGCCTGTTAAAATAAGAGTTCTTAATAAAAATATTTAGAGGTCCCTCTTCGCATATTTTTATTTCCCATTTAAATAACACGGGAAAAAAAAATTTCAAACTTTGACATTTTATATCTCAGCTTCAAGTCAATGCACCAAAATGAACGACACATATTCTTGTAGGGAATTGAACGCTCTACAAAAAAGATTCCTTATGATTTTTCGATAAACTCACTCCTTAAAAAGTTATTCAAGGTTAAATTTAAATATAGAGTAAATTTCACTTTTTGTTTTAGTTTCCGGCAAAATGTTGAAACTTATTACTAAATATCGTAAAATCTTTCCTGAAATAAAAGTTTTTATTGCATGAACATAAATTTCTTATTTTTTAAAGAAATTACCAACATAAGTTCACCCATATTCACAGTCTAATATACATACATATATATTAGAACGTGAATAACTTTTGAAGGAGTGAGTTTATCGAAAAATCATAAGAGATCTTTTTTGTAGAGCGTTCAATTCTCTACAAGAATATGTGTCGTTTATTTTAGTGCATCGACTTGAAGCTGAGATATAAAATGTCAAAGTTTGAAATTTTCTTTTCCCGTGTTATTTAAATGAGAAATAAAAATATGCGAAGAGGGACCTCTAAATATTTTTATATCACTCAGTACAATAATGGACGCTTTTACGTCCGCAAGCGGACGTGAAAACGTCCATATTGCACCTCGTGATATAAAATTACGTCCTCGTGATGTAATGTACTATTATTAAGAGCTCTAATTTTAACAGGCATCTTTTTTCACCTTCCCGAAAGTATTTAATGCGTTTCTTCGAAAAATAAAAAATAGTCGCTTTTTTTGAATCAGTCTAATATATATATATATATATATATATTAGGGTGGTCCTTATTTAGGCTATGTCGTTTTTTCTTTTGACGATAGTGCTAAATCGGTTTTAAATAAATAAATAAAAATGCATACCAAATTTCAGCTCGATATCTCAATTTTAACCTGGCCCCCATGGCAGTCGAAGTTTTAAAGGGGAAATACGTGTATTTTATACGGTCAATGATTTTTACATTTTTTTGACATAGTTAATATTGATTTAAAAATTTGAAACTTGGCACATATATTGCTCATAGTATAAGGTATATTTGTAGTATTTTATCAGATTTTTCATCCTCGATTTTCCACATACCCTCCCGCTAAAAAGTTTGGACACATTTGTCGAATTTCGCACCACACTAAAAGTTTGATTGCGGAGTCAATAATGAAGATAGCTATATTTTCCAAGCGGCGTTTGAAAGAGGACATATTAACCTTCATTTTGCTTTTTTAGAAATTTCTCTACGATTTTCTTTGAGACCGGTACGCACTTTTTGAACATGGTCATTGGCCCGGTACGCACTTTTGAACATGCCCAGGTGGGATTTAACAAATGGCCCGACGTTGGGCCAGTACTAAATGCCAGGCGTACAGGCTTGGCCCAAAGCTGACTCCCAGTATCGGGCCAGCATTATGCCGGTACTGGTTTGTTAACCTCGGCCCAACTCTGGCATGCAATGTCGGCCCAATACTGGTATTACATGGCGGCCCAGCGCTGGCATACAACGCCGGCCCAGCGCTGGCATACAATGCTGGCCCAGCGCTGGCATCAAATCGTGGCCCGGCGTTGGCATTTAATGACGGCCCTGTACTGGCATCCGATGCTGGCCCGACGCTGGCATTCAATCATGGCCTAGTACTGGATATAAATAAATGTTAATGCGGATCGCATTAAGAAATAATTTTCAAACTCAGACCAGATTATATAAAAATGATTATAGAAATATTTATTTAATATTCAACAAACGTATTTCTGAAGTAAGAAAAAAAAACAATTAATTGACGTCTTGATTAAGTGATTCGTCATTTGGCGATTCGTCAAGTGATGAAGAAACTACTTCATCCTCGATGTCATCGTTGTCATCTTCGACAATGAAATGCGAATTTTCAAGGTTAGAAAATTGAATCGTTACAATCGGATCCATCAAATCGCGATCATTTTTTTTTTGCTTTTTCGCCGGTTGTTCTATATCTTCCTCACTGATTATTTTCGGAACGCAATTTTTAAAAAAACGGGATTTTTTCACTCTCGAAATACTGGAACGTGGTTTCAACATTTTTTACGATGATCGAATGACATCTACGTGTGCGAACATAACCTCCTAAACATACCGAGTGTATGGGATAACCGGGCCTGGCCCAGCACTGGCATAACGGCTGGCCCAGCACTGGCATAACGGCTGGCCCGACGCTCAGTTTCAGCGTTGGCCCGACGTTGGCTTCAAAGGTTGGCCAGACTTGGCCCGAGGTTACAATGCCAGCATCGGCACACTGCGTTGGGCCAATGCTGGGCCATGTGACAAGCTCTGGCCAATCCCACCTGGGTGGCCATTTGCCATGTTCAAAAGTGCGTACCGGGCTCAAAAAAATCGTAGAGAAATTTCTAAAAAAGCAAAATTAAGGTTAATATGTCCTCTTGTAAACGCCGCTTGGAAAATGTAGCTATCTTCATTATTGACTCCGCAATCAAACTTTTAGTGTGGTGCAAAATTCGACAAATGTGTCCAAACTTTTTAGCGGGAGGGTATGTTGAAAATCGAAGATGAAAAATCTGATAAAATACCACAAATATACCTTATACTATGAGCAATATATATGACAAGTTTCAAATTTTTAAACCAATATTAACTAAGTTGAAAAAATGTTAAAATCATTGACCGTATAAAATACACGTATTTTCCCTTTAAAACTTTGACTGCCGTGGGGGCCAGGTTAAAATTGAGATATCGAGCTGAAATTTGGTATGAGTTTCTATTTATTTATTTAAAACCGATTTAGCACTATCGTCAAAAGAAAAAACAACATAGCCTAAATAAGGACCACCCTAATATATATAGTTTCTATATCTCTCATACGTTCACCATTCATACGATCGACGCGGGTCGAGCGCTGCAACGCGTCGGAAATGATCGTTTGTCTGGAATGAGAACTCTGGCGAGCGCGAGCACGCGCCTGTGGTCGCTCCCGCGGGAATACTTTCGTGAGTAAACCGCAGCTCTGTGCTTTTTCGACTCGGATGCTGCGTATATTATACGTGCATGAGCGCGAAGCACGCTTCAAAAACACAAGTGTGTTGCCGGGGAAAAGAACAAAATAAAGAAAAAAAAGAATAACAGCGTGGTCACTCTCCGACACATTCTGGAGAGATGGATGGCAAACGAAGAGAGCGAAAGAAAGCATAAACGAATTCTTCAATGACGTGTTCAGCGGTTCTCAAATTAATGACAAATTGAATTAAGAGTTCACCTTCCTAATGTTATTAATGAAGAAGCTTCCGGTTATCATGTTGGCCATTAAATGCACTTTTTCGAACGCTAAAAGAAAACTAAGTCGTGATCAGTAAAATTTAGCAAACAAGTTAGCGAAATCCCTAATTTTGCATTAGTGCAATTAGCGAACAATTTCCCTCATCTTCTTAAAGATAACGCGTAAATCAACTGCCAATTTGCAATAATAAGTAATTATAATTTATGAGGATTCACACAGGAAATTTACACGGTAAATTTACAAAAAAAAATCGACTAATATGTAATAATAAGTAATAATTATTTATGAGGATTTACACGGGAAATTTACATGGTAAATTGACAAAAAAAATAGTCCAATTTCTAGTAATGAGTAATAATAATTTATAAGGATTTATTTTACTTTCTTTACTTTCCCATAGCTCCACCAAATAATATCATACCAAGGAACAATTAACTTTTAAAAATAAAATCTCTACCAGAAAATACCTTCTCCCTGGGATAATTTTTTCTCGTTACAGATAATGACTGTTTTTTGGTAATGATGTTTTTAATATTTAGTAAAGTTGGATACGATAGAGATGAAAATGTGCCCTTAATTTTTTTTCCCGGCTGTATGCTGATTATTAGAGGAATCCCTCAAATTTGTCGATTGAGGATGTTGGTTGGGGCAAAACGATCCCCCATCGTGTGTACAAAATGATTCTTCTATAGAAGTTCAAAAGAATATTAAACACTTAATAAAATCGAAAGTTCAAATGTTTATTAGAATTTTAAAAAACTATTACTTAAATAACTATTAGTATTTACTATAAACTATAAATAACTATAAACTACATATTATTGGAAGGAATTCTACCTTGATCCTTATTATTATAAAAACGTTTTTTCCTCAACCCTCCGTTTATGGACATTTAAATTTTAATGCTAATGTTTTTTCTATAAGAAAAAACGTAAAAAAAATCTGAAAGAATTCTTAATTACTTTTACAACATTTTTCCCATTATCTAATCATTTATTTAACCATTTATGGTAAACAAAATTTTTCTAATTCCAGAGATATACGATTTGAAAATGTGGCTTGTACCTTAAAAGACCCAGTGTACAAACGGAGGGTTACGGAAGTATTCTGGTCTAGAAGTTGGAAAAAAAATCAAATTTTTTCGCATATTCTTAAAGTTTAGACCTTCAAGGTCTTCCTCGAAGGGAAATTTTTTTAATTTCATTAATTTACGGAGTTATAGCTATTTCAGTGACGCAGGAGGTTCGTCACGTCGAAGAAAATCCTACTGTAGACGTTTTTCTCAAAACTACTTTTCTCAACACGACTCGAACTTTTGTATGACATTTTTTTTTTTTTATTATTGAAAAAAAATTAAAAACTATGCAAAAAAGAGTTGAGAAACGCCTGTTTGTTCAGACAGCCGCCATTTTGAGGATTTTTTTTTCTCTAAGGTAGAGGCTACAACGTCATTCTTATTAATTAAGAATCTTTTTTTTTAATTTTGTATCGGATGACTAGAAAGGTTACAATCGTGTCAACCAGCACACGCCTTATTTTAGCCCCAACTTTAAGAGCTTATAACTCATTTAATTTTTATTTTTTTTCTCGAAATTTTTCTCGTTTATTATTAATATATTAATAAATATATTGTAAAAAAAAATGGTAAAAATATTTGTTGTTTTTTTTTCGAGCTCGACGAAAGCCCCAAAATGTATGTCTTTAAAGGTCACCTTCGCCCTCTTGGCGACGATACTACCAAAAAGTGTTTTCCCATTTTCACCCCAAACAATTTTCACTCTTCAATCACTTTATCCTCAATCATCCAACTTCCCAAGATCACGTATACCAGAGGGTACGACAAAAAAGTCCACATTAGGATATTATTAAAAACAAAGAAAAAAGTGTGATCCTATGTACGAATTATAATCCAGCGAAGAAGAAGAAGAAGGAGAGCCAGATGGTGGAACCATGAAGAAATATGCATATCTATGGGTCCTCGAGTCGTATAGATATATAACCATAAATACCATTTAATTAAATACGAAACTTGCCGTAAATGCTGTACCGTGAATGAATAAGAATAAATAAAGATAGGCAGATAATATAAAACAGAGACGGATAGCCATAAAAAGACGACGCCCCGGCGAAACGAGAGAGGAAAAGTAAAACGAAATTGAGCAAAACGAGAGAAGGGAAGAGAAAAAGGCAAAACGAGAGATGAGAACCTGAGGGAGAGGAAAAGAAGAAGAAGAAGAAGAAGAAGAAGGAGATGAAGAAGAGAGAGAGAGGGAGAGACGAAGAGAAGAAAGTAAGGTAAGGCGAGTGGCAAGAAGGAGAGAAAGAGATAGAGAGAGAGGGAGAGAGAGAGAGAGAGAGAGAGAGAGAGAGAGAGAGAGAGAGAGAGAGAAGCTTGCGGTCAGGGCGAATGGGCTGATGGGTACGGCACACGCCACACGCCATTATAATGGAATAATGAGGCAAAGACGATAGCAATCGTGTAGCAAGGTTCCTTTCCACGCGAACGAGTCTCATCTCTCGTGTCTCTCTGGCTTTGCCAGCACGCGCTCTCCTCTCTCTTTCTTTCTTTCCCTCTCCTGCTCTCTCTCTCTCTCATTCTTAATCTTCTCTCTCTTTCTCTCTCCCGTTCTGTTAAAACTCGCACTCTTCTGCGCGACTACTGCGACGAGTGCGCTCGGTGGTCGCGCAAGTTGGAACGAATTGAGCAAATCAAAGTCACATCCGATGAGGTCACCTCGACGGTTCTCCGAGAGGACATTTCGAATTCCTTCGCTTTAAAAAGTGATCTCGCGGATATTCTCCTAATAATTGCTCGAGGACTATGCCAAAGTTGACCTTGAAAATCCAAAATTATGCTTCAAGGTGGTCCTTGCACCAAGGTCGAGGCAATAGTGGATTGAAATTTAAAAAATTGTTTTTTCTGGTTTCGAGGAGGACCAGCTTGGGTGGATCTCTATCAAAGGATTGTTATTTTTTTATTATTATAATTCTAAGCAAAGAAAATAACTCCCATTAGTTTGTAAAATCCATATCCACAAGAAATGGGTTTGAAGTTTCTAAAGTTCAATTCATGGGAAATTCGACGCAGTTAGTGTGGAAAAAAATGTATAGCAATGATTTTACAGAATAATAATTTGGTTTATCCGATAGATCTGCACACAGATTTTTATTTCGTTTTTTGTGGAGTCGAATTTGGATTTTTTAGCTCATTTTGCTTCTTGACAAATACTCAAAGAATTAAGCTAAAACTATGATATTGTGTATAAGTTAGAGGAGTTTGTTTATTTTTAAAAAACAGAGCTACGACATTTGATAATCTTTTTTTAATTATAATTCCAGGCAAAGAAAATAATTCCCATGAATTTGTAAAATGTATATGAACAAAAAATGGGTTTGAAGGTTCCAATGTTCAATTGATGGGAAATTCGATGCAGTTCGTGTAGAAAAAAATGTATAACAATGATTCTACAGAAAAATCATTTGCTTAAATCCGATAAATTTACGTACAGATTTTTAATTCGATTTTTGTGGAGTCGAATTTGTTTTATTTTAGCTTGCTTTGCTTTTTGACAGATACTTAAAGAGTTTACCTTAAACTATGATATTGTGTACAAGTTAGAGGCGTTGGTTTATTTTCAAAAAACAGACCCACGACGTTTAATATTTTTTAGAATTATAATTCTAGGCAAAGAAAATAAACTCCCATGAATCTGTAAATACAAGAAATGGGTTTGAAGTTTCCGTTGAACTGATGGGAAATTCGACTTAGTATTTTTTAATGAATAATTAAAATTCTCGCAGCCATAATTGTTAAATAATTCCTTCAAATAGAATAAATTTGAGAATTAATTGTCAAGTCCCAACAGGGAATTTCGATTATTCGTTAAAGGATTACATTCGTCGATTTTTCATTCAGTTGAACATTCGAACATTCTTCAAGATCGATCTGAAATCAATATTTGACTCCGTAAAATGAAAAAAAAAAACGTCTATTGAATTTACTGGCAAAAATTAAGTTACGTTGCTGCAAAGTCATTTATGCACATTTGATTACATTTTGAACAGGAACTCTGCAATCCTTGATTGATCCAAAATTGACCCTTGGTCAAGGTGTAGTCATTTTCTAGTGTCTGATCAATTTTCGAAATTTCATCACTCACACCCAGAAAAAAGATCTAGTACATTTAACTAAATCCTAGTCAAGCTAAATAAATTTTTTTAGTTGTAGGCCGGCCTAATACAACTCTATGCATGTCAACGAAATTTTTTTTTTGGATGACCTACTAGGAAAATATATTGCGATCTAATAAATTCTTGTTTAATTCAATCTGAACAAATATGTAATTAAATGAATCAATTTTTTTTTTAATATTTGCACAATATAAATTTTTAAACATTTCAATCTTTGAATGTACAGCTACACATATGAAGTCTACAATTTCGTAAAGCTTGGACTTTTCTTTAACAGAAGGGAAAAGAAAAAGACCCTTTAATCCTTTTCGGGGATTCCCATAAATGGATGTATTAAATATCCATACTGAAAAATAAGGATATCAAACATAGACGAGCTTGGAAAGGATATAGGCATCGAGAGGCAGGTTCGCTTGTGCGAGAGGCAGCCACCTGGCGGATTTTTGGGGTACTGACAAATCTGCAGATATGATCGGATGAGATTACGGGTGAATAGGTATTTAGTAACAACGAATAGAATTTTTCTTCAACGCCTGTTTCTCGATGACAGGGAATTCAAATAAATAAATACAGTGGAAGTAAATATCGCCCAAAATTGGATGGAAAGAAAATTTTCTTTGAAGTAACTAAAAAATAATCAAATAAACGATTATAGTACCTACGACTAGATCTTTTTTCTGGGTGCAATACTTTGAAAAAAGAAAAACAAGGTGACGCGCTATTTCGTCCGTGACGATGTTTTGGGACATAAAATTTGAAAGTACGAAAATAGAGGTGTTTGAAAATAAAAAATAAAATGGAAAACGTGGCGTCGATCTGAAAAGATGTATGTCGAACAGCCGGAGAGGGAATAAATGACCTAAAAAAAGAAAATAGACGAAGAAGCGGAAAAGCAGGGGAGGAAGAAGATGCGAAAGAAGAAAAAGAAGAAAAAGAAGGAGAAGAAAAAGAAGACGAAGAAGAAGAAGAAGAAGCCGCGGCACGTGACCCCGAGGACCGACAGAGTCAACTCGCTCAAGTAGTCGGGCCCTGCCCTTTGAACCACGACAATTTCGAATTATATATCTTCTCCCGGAGAGCGGATACTCGACGGTGACACAGTACCTACATACCTCTTTCTCCCTCTCTGTCCCTCTTTCTCTCTTTCTCTCTATATCTTCTCCGTCTTTGTCGTTTGTATCCCAAAGCTTCATTCAGATTATAGTATTGACCTCGTTTGTGAATTAAACACGCTTTGTATCCAGAAACGAATACCACAAATTACGGCTACCGTTTGTTTTATCCAACTGGGGATTCTTTTGTTTTTCGTGCCTCACGCGTGGAAGATTTTTTTTTCGGCAAGATATAATCGGTACCCTTTAAAAGGGGAATTAAGGCGGTTTTCTGGTGTAGAGACATACATTTTGAGCGTTTTGTCGAGCTCGATTAAAAAAAATTTAGATCATTACCATTCTTTTTTTACAACATATTTATTAATATTTTGACAATAAAGAAAAAAAATTTCGAGAAAAAAAAATGAATTTTAAGTAGGCTATGAGCTGGTACAGTTGGGGCTAAAAAAAAGGGGTGTGTTGACTGACACGATTGTAACCTTTCCAGTCATTCGATACAAAATTTAAAAAAAGATTCTTAATTAGTAAGAATGTCCTTACAGCCTCCAGTGATCGGCAAAAAAAATCTATCTATTTTGATTATCCAGTTTTTTCGAAAAATTAATAATTAGCAAAAACATATTACTAATTTTTTTCACGAATTAATAATTAGCGAGAAAGATATTGCTGAACAACCAAAAAAATCAATAATTTGTGGAGAAATGTTGTATTAATTTTGGAAAAAGTAATAAATAAAATAAAAATTACTAATGTATTTTTTAATAGGTACTGATTAAATATTCATATTAATAATAACTTATGTGATATCGTATGACATTCGATACAAGAAAAACCCATGTCTGAAATACTCAAAAGATCTAGTTATGATAAAAAATAAAACAACATTTGAATAGAGGTTTGAGCTTATAAACATGTATCAATCTATCCACTCAAGTACGTAAATATACACAACACTTTTCTACAAATTACTGTTTTTTGTTAAATTAATTAGTAATATCTTCCTTACCAATTACTATATTTAGAAAAAAACTTGATAATATTTTTTCGCTGATTACTAATTTTTTTTGAAAAATTAGAAATATTTTTTCGCTAATTACTAATTTTTTTGGAATAATCAGAAATATTTTGTCGCTAAATATTAATTTTTTAGAAAAATTAGAAATATTTTGCCACTAATTACTAATTTTTTTGGAAATATTTTCTTACTAATTACTAATTTTTATAAAAAATAAGTAATACTTTTTGAATAATTATTAATTTTTCGAAAAAATGATTAATAAAATCAATATCGTTGACGAAAAAATCGATACTGCCGATTACTGATAGCCTCATTTTTCTACCTCATTTCTACCTTAGAGAAAAAGAAAAAAAAATATTTCGCAAAACGTTTGTGAAATATTTGTGAAATATGAAATTTGTGAAATATTTCGTTTGAACTTTAAGAATGTGCAGAAAAAAATTAAATTTTTCAAAATTCTAGACCTAAATACTCCCTTAAACGGTTGTATTACCCCGACGCACTGAAAAACTTAAGCTTTTTTGGGATTTTTTTTTTCGATTACAAACAATTAATCAAAATCTAGTTTTGGAATTTTATTCTAAATGGATTAGGGTATACAAATATTTTTTAATTTATTTTTAAGGTACAAAATGGCAGGAACTCAATTAAGGGGTTGCATTGAAAATCGAAGCTTTTTTGAGATTTTTTTTTCGAGTACCAAACAATGAATCAAAATTAAGTTTTGTGATTTTTTTCTGTATGTATCAATGTGTGAAAAAATATTTTTTATTTATATCAAATTACAAAATGGCTTAAGCTCGGTTAAGGGGTTAAACTACCCAGACGCCCTGAAAGACGAAACTTTTTTGGAAATAACGTTTTGAGATATTATTATACATGGATTAAGGTGTACAAAAATATTTTTTAATTATATCAAAGTTACAAAATGGCCTCGTTGCTGTAGGTAATTGGAGCACATGTTTTTCTCTAAGGAGGAAAACGGCAAAAATTTTGTTTTCCTTAATCTACCCTAGCTTTTCTTTGGGAGTACCCAAGATATTAATTATTTTATTGAAAATTCACAAACTGGCACCAATTTTGATTTTTATCTTCTTTGTTTGATAAAAAATCGACGTTAAATTGTTTATTGCCAGTGTAATTATTTATAAATCGTAAAAATCGTGTGTACTTTGATAGTCCATCTATCTAAGAAATTGCAGCTGAAATTTCAAATCGATTGGATGAAAATTGAGCAAGCCGGAAGCAAATTTGAAAAAACACAGTTTTGAGAAAAACGCCTTTAACGTATTTTCTAGGGCTCAGAGGCGTCTCGGAAAATAAGCTATAAAAATTGTTTATGAGCTGGTCCCCTCCAAAATAGCTTTTGAATATCATTTTCGAATAGTTTATGCATCATTTGAGCCAATAAAAAAATGAAAAAAATAAAAATTTCTGAGTGTAACCCAAGAATAAGATTTATATAATTGTTATGCAAATTTTTATATATCCTAGATTTTCAGCGCTTTGAGGGAATCTGTCCTAGATTTTGAGCACTTTGAAGAAAATTTATGGATCGGCATGAGAGCAAAAAATAAAATACGGAGAGTAAAAAAATCCTTCGGAGAAGAAATGATTAGAAATCGGGAGAAAAATTTGGAGATTGGTGGAATTTGTTCGTCGTATCCGCGTGTGTGTCTTTGAATGATCATATCGTTATGAGAAACGCTAAGTAAAAGATAGCAATCTCATGTCGTCGTTATCACGACGATGAAACAATCAGCCTATAACAGTATAATACAACTTACGTGATAAGATCACTGTGCAAAGCGACAATTCAAATTGTTCGTACTTGGTTTAGTTGACATTTTTGTCTTCAGTCACGCCAACGCGAGTATTTGCAGTCGTCTACGCCGATTTCATACTTTTTCAAAAATACGTGCAAATTAATAAGAAAAGAAAATAATTGACATTTTTCCAGCAGGAGACACTTTTTCACACTTTTTTTCGCAAAAGTCGAGACTCTCAATTCTTCATCCCCTCCCTATTTTATTCCAATTCGGTATTTCACAAGATTAAAAATTCAACTAAATGTTAAGTTAAATTGTACATTTTTTGACAAAAAAAAAACTGAATGTTCTTCAGATATTAATTTTCGAAATTCCAAAGTTTCAATCCAATGGATTCCCTCCATAAACCTTCAAAATTCCTTTTTTTTTTCAAATTAACTTTCCAATAATTTCCCAAAAATGGCAGGGAATATACTCAAGAGAAGTTACAAAAAATATTTGTCTACACGAAATTATTTTACACCGGTTGCGATTAAGTTACACCCATTATTTTACACAAGAGAAGTGGCAAAGAACATTATTCTACACCGGTTTCTACACACATTATTCTACACAAGTGAAGTGACAAGGAAAATTATTCTACACAAAATTATTCTACGTTGGTTTCTACACACATTATTCTGAACAAGAGAAGTGGTAAGGGATATTCTACACCAGAATTATTCTACATGTGACACTTTCTACATAAATTTTCTACACACATCATTCTACACAAGAAAAGGTGGCAGGAAAAATTATTTTATTCTACACATTATTTTCTTACACATTACAGCCTTTAGCAAAATTTACCACCGGAATGGATAATCCATCGTTTCAGAGTTTCTGCCGTTTTTTTTGGGTTGGATAAAAAACGTCGCATGCAGAGTTTTGCTACAGGCTGTAATCTGTAGAAAAATAATGTGTAGGATAATAATGTGTAGAATAGAATATTATTTCCTGCCACCTTTTCTTGTGTAGAATGGTACGTGTAGAAACTTTTCTGTAGAAAGTGTAGTGTGTAGAATAATAATGTGTAGAATAGAGGCCTCCTGAGCACTATCCGTCTGTGTAGAATAATCCGGTGTAGAATACTTTTTGTGTAGAATAATATTCCTTGCCACTTTTCTTCTGTAGATTGGATGTGTGTAGAAACCGGTGTAGAATATTTTGTGTAGAATAATATTCCTCGTCACTTCTCTTGTGTAGAATAATGTGTGTAGAAATCGGTGTAGAATAATACTAATATGTATGTGTCATTCCATATCAATTCAACGACGTTTTGACGGTGATCCCTTCGATTTTTTTTATTTTTTAATATGTTATTATACATGCAAAAAGAAGTATCCATGTCAATTTTTAGCTCTCTATCTTAAACCATACCGAAGTTATTGATTTTTCAAGAATATACTTAAAATAATCATAACTTCTACATTAACCAAGATATTGTAATTTGTCAAGAAGTCATTTTTTTTTGTTTTTCAAGGTGCTTTTTGAAAAAAATATTTAAAATTGAGAAAAACAAATTTTTTATGTCTTTTTAACTGTTTTAAGCTAAAAAATTGGATTTTCTTTCAATGGGACCCCTTCGATTTTTTTTTTAATTATAAAATTCTACGTAAAAAAAATTTTGAACGTTTTTCCTTCTATGACTACAATAATTGAAGTAGGTATAATCAATGAAATTTTGTATTAGTCTCAAGAGTCTATAAACTAAATTTTAGAATGTAACTGTCGATATATTGGAAAATTTATGAAATTAATTGAATAAAGTGCAAAACGTACTTGAATTGTAATTCTTGTTAATTATTGTAATTTACAATAGAAATATGTGAGGCAAGTTAGACTATTTATTTTAACATAATTGAAATCAACTATTGTAGTCATAGAAGGAAAAAAGATCAAAAGTACGAAAAAAAAATCGAAAAAAAATTTTTTCGATAAGAAGTTATATGAATCCCCTCTTCGGTAAAATCTCAAAAATTTTATTTTCTTACGTAGAATTTTATAATTTTTTTTGTTTCAAAATCGAAGGGGTCCCATTTAAAGAAAATCCAATTTTTTAGCTTAAAACAGTTAAAAAGACATTAAAAATTTGTTTTTCTCAATTTTAAATATTTTTTTCAAAAAGCACCTTGAAAAATAAAAAAAATGACGCTTTTTGCTGCTTGAAAATGTTGCTTTTTTTATTAGTCTCAAGAGTCTATAAACTAAATTTTAGAATGTATAACTGTCGATATATTGGAAAATTTATGAAATTAATTGAATAAAGTGCAAAACGTACTTGAATTGTAATTCTTGTTAATTATTGTAATTTACAATAGAAATATGTGAGGCAAGTTAGACTATTTATTTTAACATAATTGAAATCAACTATTGTAGTCATAGAAGGAAAAAAGATCAAAAGTACGAAAAAAAAATCGAAAAAAAATTTTTTCGATAAGAAGTTATATGAATCCCCTCTTCGGTAAAATCTCAAAAATTTTATTTTCTTACGTAGAATTTTATAATTTTTTTTGTTTCAAAATCGAAGGGGTCCCATTTAAAGAAAATCCAATTTTTTAGCTTAAAACAGTTAAAAAGACATTAAAAATTTGTTTTTCTCAATTTTAAATATTTTTTTCAAAAAGCACCTTGAAAAATAAAAAAAATGACCTCTTGACAAATTACAATATCTTGGTTAATGTAGAAGTTATGATTATTTTGAGTATATTCTTGAAAAATCAATAACTTCGGTATGGTTTTAAGATAGAGAGCTAAAAATTGGCATGGATACTTCTTTTTGCATGTATAATAACATATTAAAAAATTTAAAAAATCGAAGGGGTCACCGTCAAAACGCCGTTGAATTAATATGGAATGACACATATATAATAATATAATATATATAATATAATATAATATAATAATAATAATAATAATAATAATAATAATAATAATAATATTTCTTGCAACTTCTCTTGTGTAGAATAACATTCCTTGCCACTTTTCTCGTGTAGAATAATTTTTGTAGAAAATGTTATGTGTATAGAATAAAAATGTGTAGAAAAGAGGCCTTTCCCAAACTTCATAAATATGATTTTGTTCTCGTTATTGTAAATCGTGGGATATTAACGTCATTATTATTATGTCTGTCGATAGAGGGAATAAAGAAGGGTAGATTAAAGGGAGAAAAATTACGATCGGCAGAGGAAAAGGTGGACGAGATAAACACGCGAGAAAGCCGGTGTCGCGTGTATGCGGCAAACTTTGATATTTTCTCAGCGCGAAATCAAATCACGTAATCCAGTATGATGTTGCTTTTGCGGTATGTGTGGCTCGTGTCGGTCGTCTATCCTCCCCCATTCTCTCGATTAATCGAGAGGATGCGAGAGAGGGAGAGGGAGAGAGAGGAGAGAGAGAGAGGAGAGAGAGAGAGGAGAGAGAGAGAGAGAGAGAGAGAGAGAGAGAGAGAGAGAGAGAGAGAGAGAGAGAGAGAGAGAGAGAGAGAGAGAGAGAGAGAGAGAGAGAGAGAGAGAGAGAGAGACGTAAAAGGATCGAGACAGGGCGAGAAGGCGGAAAAAGAGCTCGATCCAATGTCTGCGACACCCATCGCGAGTCATCGATCCATCGATCGTTCGCTCTTATTGGCGGATTCACAAAAATCCGCCATTAGATTCGTTTCCATCCGACTCCTCCCATTCGAGATCGAGATTTTTTGCATCAGGGAATCAAGCTCAAGAACCGTTATTATTATTATTATTCGATAATAACAATAAATCATTGTAAGTTGACGAATAAAGTACGAAGAAAAATGCCGAGAATCGATGATCTATCGTTGAATTGATCTGTTTGTTCATTCGTGAAATAAGGTATCATTCATCATGAAGATCAACGCGATATTGTTTCTAAAAATTCCACAGTTGTAGTTACAGCTAAAATTTGGCATGATCGATTTTTTTCCGGAAAAAACTTCAACAAAGGTCTGAAACGTTTTTTTTTCAATGTCATTTCACCGAAAGTCAACGTAAACAAATTTAACAAACGGCATTTTAAAGGGGAAGAATTCTTCATTTCTCGTTTTTTAAATTATTCTTACAATTTGTTTTTAGATTTGGACTCTATTTTGAAAACAACTGTTTTTTGCCTTTTAGAAGAAATTCTTCCAGAGGAAATTTTTTTAATACATTTTTACGATTGGATTCATAAAGGGAAAAGTTTGATCTTCAATTTCCTTTTTTCAAAAACTTTGAGCGATTTTTTTTTCCAAAGTTATTCTGTTTTTTGTGAAAAAAGGAGATTTAAAAAATCCCGTTTAACACGAAAACAAAGAGAATTTATGAAAAACTTCAGATAGCAAAAAGTTGCATCTGTTTTTGTCGAGTTCATAGGACTTTTTTCACATTTTTTTTCCAACATTTTTTTTTCTCATGTAGAGGTTGAAAAAAAAATGTGGGAAAAAAATGAGAAAAAAGAATTCCAATGTGTTGACAATGGTAAAATAAAGTATTTTTCCCTCTTGAAATTTTATCAATGATCCCATAGTTCTCGAGTTATGGTAATTGCATGATCTGAGCTCCGATAAACAATCTACAGAAGATTTTCCCTCTTATAGATGAAGGCTCATAAAAGTTTGAAAAAATTGGGGGCTGTTAAAGATCTTCTCAGATTGCTTTTTTATTTTAGAGCGAAAAAAATTTTTAAAAACGCCTGGTAGAAAAAAAATTGAAATAAATTTGCCATGTAATGTTATTATTTAACGACATACCCACAGGGAAATAAATTATATGCAAAAATAAAATTGTTAAAGGTTTTTATATGAAAAAGTGTGTTTTGAGGATTATTATTAATTACATTTTATTTGATTAATTATTATTATTATTTCCATAAATAAATAAAAAATTTCGTCAATATAATATATATTTAGAATATTATCCACAAAATATCCAACGTTGAAAACGAAATATTTATAATATATTATTTTATATATATCTTCTATTTACGTCGCACATGATTCATTTTCATGTATTTAATTAATCCCTATAAATTCAGTACTTCCTCTATAGATGCATTTTTGTACGATTTAAAAAAAATCACAATATCAATTTTTGAAAATAAATAGCATAATTAATATTTACGAAATTACCATGAAATTTCACGACTCAAAAGCTCAAAAGCTCATAACCATAAAAAATTGCGATATTCGGGTAAAACAATACATTCAAATTGAATTAAAAAATTCCCACCTAAGAGCGCAGAAGCGTGGCGGGATATTTTCTCTCGGTTTTCTTTCATTTTTCAACACTCAGCGAAGAGACCCTCCTCTGTCATTACTAAAATAAACGTGAAACATAGTTTCTCACAATAACTTAACTCACGATTAAACTTTTCGTGTCTCAATGTTACTCAATGTATTTTTATTATCGACGCTCGAGAAGTTCGAGGTTAACGCGCAATTTTTCGACACTGCAGCGCTATCTAGCGTGAAAACTCGGAACCTTCAACTGTCATCGTCACAAATCTCTGCACGCACCGAGCGAGCAATTGTTTTATTTTTTGCACGTTAAACATTATGGCCAGAGGGGCACGACTCTGAGATTTGTTCTTTGTTTTTCTCGTCAACGATTAATTATGGAATCGTCTGCTTTGAATGCAGTGAGTGACATTATTGTATATTTCTTCCTTTCGTCAATTTTGTGGTTTTTGAACGATTTTGCGTCTGTCAAATATCGCCAACATAAACAGAGAATGGCGTCGTATTTCGAAGTTTCCTCATACTTTTCGAATTTATTGGCTTTCCTCATTGATATTTATAACAAATCAACGAGCTCTTCGATATCCCCGAATCGCTCACGAACACATTTTACACGCAGTGTTAATCGTGAAACCGTGACTCGCTTTTATACCTCAAACATGACCTGTTTTGACTTGTTCCCCTCCACTCCACTGTTACATTGAAAATGTGTAAACACGTGATATTTTAACACGTCCGAACTTTTTCTTTTCTTTACATAAGAGAAAAAGAACCGAGAGGAACGAGAATCGATTGAAAAAATTTATCTCATATTTTCGACGGTTATCTCAAAAATTTTAGCCCCAGAGGACAATCTTTCTTTATCTACATTTTCGTTGATAAGGAATTTAGTGAAATATTGTTGGATTTTATTCAGGCTCACGAGAAGATAAGGCGAGCGGAGGCTCTCACGCGAGAGGGAAGATTCGCCGAAGCAGCCGAATGCCACGAAAAAGTATCGAGTCTCTTGAACGAAGTACATTCGCACATTGCGGCAAACTTGATAGACAAACGATCGTTGGGTAATAGCAAAGATAAATTAACTCCCCTTGTGCCGTCGATTCACACGCTCATGACCCTCGAATCGCTAGTTTTGCAACGCGATTATCACAGAAGACAGTCAGAAGTCGTCAGGTGAGTCGAGCATTGAATTATTAATTTCCATGAATTTACGTATTTTGAGGGTTCCATACCTGAAAGGTAAAAAAAAACCCTCAAGGTGAGACTTCGATGTCTATCCATATGTCACTGTCGTTTACTTATCAGTATCGTTTATATATCAGTACCAGAGTTGTGACTAATGCATTACTTTGATAATGCATTACTGTATTTATTACCCATTACACTGCATAACGTGAAATAGATAAGTGTAGCATTACAAAATACAAAAGTAATGTGTAATGGGTGCATGTTCCATTACAGATACAAAAAGTAATGTGTAATGTATGCATGTTCCATTACAAATAAAAAAGTAATGTGTAATGGATGTATATCCCATTACAGATACAAAAAGGTAATGTGTAATGGATGCATGTGCCATTACCCATAGAAAAATTGCCATGCTCGTATTAGAAACTTGCACATTGCTGTCTCATTATTTTATTTCGCACACTAAAAGTTCATCCGAATTATCACAAATGATCCATAAAGTTAAAAAATAGAAACAAAAAAACCGACATTCAACATTAAATATGAAGTACGAAAATGTACTCAACCCCAAAAATTATCCAACTTTATATTGAACCTGCTTTTACACGCTGTTACCCATAATTATAAGCAATCTAATAAAAATTACAAGTTACTGATACAAAATTTATCGCTTCATTGAATCCCTAAATAATGTGCATGTTCTTTTTTTTCAACTTCATGGATCATTTGTGATAATTGTGGATGAACTTTTAGTGAGCGAAATAAAATAATGAAACAGCAATGTGCAAGTTTCTAATACGAGCACGGCGATTTTTCTATTTGTAATGGAATATTCTCCACTGCAAATTACTTTTTTTTTAATTGTAATTTGTAATGAAACGTACATGCATTTTATTTGTAATGGAACACGCATCCATTACACATTACTTTTATTATTTGAATGGCCTATGCATCCATTACACATTATTTTTTTTATTTGTAATGAGATATGCATCTATTACACATTACTTTTTTTTATTTGTAATTTAAAATGCATACATTACACATTACATTTTTTTATTGTAATAGAATACTTGTCCAATACACATTGTTTAAAGTAATGGGTAATGCATTACTTTTACATTACTATTTTCACAACTCTGATCAATACCAATGAATGCTATCGACTCGAAATTCTGCTCACTTGTAGAATTAATTTGCTTGCATTTATTTCAGGTGAAATTTTAGGGATATTTTTATTTTTACGGAAAATATAACTAGGTCAAGTAGGGGACAATATCAATGGACTTTGTTTACACATTCCAAAACTATGTTTTCAATTTTAAATCACATCGTTTTGCAATTGACTTAAAATCTGCAACGAAATACCATTCCCTGCCATGATGTTCAACTTTGCAACATTGAAATGTAACAACAATAGATTTTATTTTTAATAAACAGCCCTTGAGGATGTATTTTCAAAGTGAAAAATGGCTTAAACGTTTTTTGGGGTCTCTATTAACGATTTAGGCTTCTAAATAGATAAAAAATATCTAAACAATACTTAAAACGAAGAAGAAAACTGATCGTTGCGTTTCAACGATGCAAACTTTAAAATAATTCCCCCATATAGACCCATATAGAATGAATTTGCTTGCATTTATTCCAGGTGAAATTTCAGGGATATTTTTATTTTTACGGAAAATATAACTAAGTCAAATGAGGAATACTATCAATGGACTTTGTTTACACATTCCAAAACTATGTTTTCAAATTTAAATCACATCGTTTTTTTATTCTAACTTAAAATCTGCAACGAAATACCATTCCCTGCCATGATGTTCAACTTTGCAACGTTGAAATGTATCAACAATAAGTTTTATTTTTAATAAACAACTCTTGAGGATGTTT
The DNA here is from genome assembly GCA_946863875.1 of Alloplasta piceator. NCBI lineage: Eukaryota > Metazoa > Arthropoda > Insecta > Hymenoptera > Ichneumonidae > Alloplasta > Alloplasta piceator. The sequence goes on along the minus strand of OX333072.1, from coordinate 5,214,575 downwards.
TCAAAGTGAAAAATGGCTTAAATATTTTTTTGGGGGCTCTATTAACGATTTAGGTTTCGAAATGGATAAAAAATAGCTAAACAATACTTAAAACGAAGTTTCAACGATTCAACGATGCAAACTTCAAAATTTCAACGATGCAAACTTCAAAATAATTCCTCACCCCATTTCCATATAGAATTCATTTGCTGGCATTTATTCCAGGTGAAATAATTTCGGGAACATTTCACGGAAAATATAACTAGGTCAAGTGGGGGTCAATATCAATGATCTATACATTCTAAAAATATTCTTGTTTTCAATTTTAAATCACATCGTTTTTCAATTCTGACTTAAAATCTGCAACGAAATACTGTTTTCCATTTCAATTCCTCCAAAGTTTGAAAACCAAAAATCTAAATAATTGACTTACTGACGGGAAAAATAGACCGAATTTCCAGACATTTCTAGTTCTTGGTTCTATTTTAAATATCGTTGGGAACCCAGTTAATCCCTGACTAATCCTTGACTTCTGAAATGAAAATGTATTGTTTTTTTCTCTCTTTCAGAATGAAGCAAGTACAATTTGACGAATACAAAAATACTTTGGAGACCCAGCGTCGTAATCTTCTGAACAAATTTATACCGAAACTTCCGGAGAAAGAGAGCACGAGTATCGCGAACGAAAAGTACGAAGGTGGATCCTTGAAACAGGCGATATTTCGTACGATCGAGGAGCAAGATAGCCTGTTAAATCTAATGTTCGTTTCGGACGAGGATGCGTTCAAAAATCCAAAGGATACGAGCACGGTTATTGAGGAATTGCACACCATCAATAATAATTTGAGAACATTGGTGGAAACTTTGCTGTGTCAGCTTGAGACAAAGGAAAACGAGGTACGAGCTCTGACCGAACGTCTACAGATAGCAACGTCGAATTCGGATTCCGAGGCACCGACGAACGATAATCACTCGAAGAGACTCGCCCCTCTTCCGCCATTGACTCCCCTGGAAATGCCACTCTTCGACTTCAATTCCTCCTAAAGGACGCTAAGAGGATTTTAAGTTATTAAAAAAAAAACAATATTTCCCATCGTTTGCGAATGAGTATTTTTCGAATGAAAAATTAAGAATAATTCTCAGCGTGCCTCTCCACTTGAAAGTTATTTTTCAACGTGAATTCACCATTGTGAAGGTTCTGCATTAAAAATAGAGAAGTGAATCGAATGGAGAAAATGAGCGTCGATGTTCGAGGGAAAAAGAATGGGAAATTTCCAGAATAATTTGCTCGATCATTAACAACGATCGAACTGTTATTTCTTCTTTTCAGAGCTGGGCAGTACTTGAAAGTACTCGGTACTTGCAGGTACTTGAAGTAAAGTACTTGCAAGTACAAAGTACTTAAAAAGTACTTCAGGTATTGTACTTAAATTTTTCAAGTACTTCCTGTACTTGAAGTACTGTACTTGAAAATTTCAAGTACTTTTCTGTACTTGAAGTACTTTTTTCAAGTACAAGTATCAAGTACTTTTAAATGCGTCTTGCTGATCTTTGCATGTGCAAAGCCTTCGAATATGGGTAATTTCATGTCAAATCGCCCAATATTTGGAATCGACCCCTTTCAATTTCGATGAAATTTGGTCAGAAGTTTTCTTTTATCATGAAACAAAGTTCTAACAGAGGAAAAAAATTAATTTTTTTTTTTCGAAAATTCAAAATTTCACCATTTTTTCAAGTTTATTTTTTAAATATTTCGAAAACTGTTATAGTTACGAAAAAATCGTTCTGGGTTCGTCTTAAAGAGTATACTTGGGGCTACGAAAAAAAAAATATATATTCCGAAACAAATTTTCGGAAAATGATGAATTTGGAGAATTTTGAATTTTTCAAAATCGTGAAAATCCACGATCAACGTTAAATTTTTGGTTTTCTTTTTTTTTATATAACACCTTGTACTGATATTAAAATATCCTGAAATTTTCAGAAATGTGTTTTTTGTGTTTTAAAAATATGAATTTTTGAATTTCGGTAAAACTTTTTTTTTACCTCTAAGTTAAGTGAAGTTGATCAATCATGTAATTTTGACTGCTCAAAATTACAAAATCACACGATTGCTCAACTTAGAAAAATTCATATTCTTAAAACAAAAAAAAAACACCTTTCTGAAAGTTTCAGGATCTTTTCAAATCAGTACAAGGTATTATATTTAAAAAATTGAACAAAAAATACGATGTTAATGGTGGATTTTCACGATTTAAAAAATATCGAAATTCTCCAAATTCATCATTTTTCAAAAAATTTTGTCGGAATATTTTTTTTTTCGTAGCCCCAAGTATACTCTTCAAGACGAAACAAACGATTTTTCATAACTATCATAGTTTTCAAAATATTTAGAAAAAAAATTTGAAAAATGGTTAAATTTTGAAGTTTGCATAACTTTTGAAAAAAAAATATAATTTTTTTCCTTGGCAGAACTTGGTTTTATGATAAAAAACTTCTGACTAAATTTCATCGAAATTGAAAGTGGTCGATTACAACTCTTGGTCGATTACAACTCTTGGTCGATTTGACATGGAATTACCCAAGTACCAGAATTTACGAGACCTACCTGAAAACATGAAAAGTACTTGATACTGGTACTTGATTTTTTTAAGTACTTGTAGTTCAAGTACTCGTCTTGACGAGTACTTGCAAGTAACAAGTACTTTGTACTTCAAGTACCACCGGTACTTGATACTTCAAAAACCTACAGTACTCTGAACTTGATACTTAAAGTACTTTCAAATACTTTGCCCAACTCTGCTTCTTTTTCACTTCGTTTTGGGAAATCGAAGTGGAATATTGCAGATTATGGTTTCTCGTGAAATCTTGTGTAAAAAATATGCGATCGTTTTATGTTCGCCGATGTTCATTGTGTAAAGTTTTATTATATCACTATTAACAAATTAACGAACCTTATTTATCTGCAATTTTCGTTCAAACAAAAATCGTGACTCGTCCAATTCATCGAAGTCCATTCGTACTTCGATTACTTCCTTCCTGTTTTCATTCCACAAGCGTCCTTATCTTCGTACGTTTTCTTCTTCGAAGTTTTCCTTCATCGTCAAATTATTCATATTCATCCGAGTTCCAAATGTATTCTCTCCAAATCACGAGAATGAAAATGTGCATTGCAGTTTGGACATTGCGAGTCTCTGATTGACATCAAGACGTCGCGACACAAAATATGATTGCAAGGAAATTTGTAAAAAATATTGCTCGAGCAGAGACAATTTTTCAAGCATTTCACTGTATTTTCTTGAATATTTTTGTCTGCGAAACGCCGAAGTTTCGACAAAACCGTATCGACATTTTTTTCCAGATTACAGTCTTTGATTGTATCTTGCTCGATCGCTCTTAGTTCTTCTTTTATCACCGAAAAACTCTTCGTTTTAATCCTCGACATTTTCGCGCCAATTTTGCTAATTCCTCGTTTCGAACACATTGGAATAATGGGAAGTCTGTGGGCTCGAATTTCACGTTGGATTTTTGCGCTTGCAATTGGCAATTTCATCGAAGAGACTTTCGTGGATTTGTCGATTTTAAGAGACGAAGAATTTGATGAACTTTTGACTCTTTCAAAGTGTGGCGTTATTTCCGATAATTGCAAGGTTCGATTTCTCAGTGAGAATGGAACTTGTTTGTGACCTGATAATCTAGGCATCCTCTTTACCTCGGGCAGATTTTTGTTTTCCAACAAATATTTGTCGATCCGCGCCTTGAGGGCCGACGCTACAATCGGTTTTCGCAAATCGTTGAACGGGATTCCAGTAAAAGGATCCGACAGCGATCTTCCCCACGTTGCCTCGGATGCACCGTGCTTCTCAAGTGTGCTCTGGTCGATTATCACTCCGCTCGGCAGTACAATTGGTTGTATCATTATGTTGCAAGTTATGGGATCCAAAAAACAATCCGGCACACTCGATGTCTCATCAACGGATTCACTGAAAAATAAGAATAAGTGCAAATTTGAATTTGCACAATTTTTGTCTACCATATCGCAATAAAATGGGTCATTCCATGTCAAATCGACCACGAGTTGGAATCGACCCCTTTCAATTTCGATGAAATTTGGTCAGAAGTTTTCATTTTTAATAAAACAAAGTTCTACCAACGTAAAAAATTTAAAATTTGTTTTCGAAAGTTATGCAAGATTCAAAATTTCACCATTTTTTTAATCTTTCAAGTTTATTTTTTAAACATCTTGAAAACTATTATAGTTACGAAAAAATCGTTCTGGCTTCGTCTTGAAGAGTATACTTGTGGCTACGAAAAAAAAAATATGCCGAAATTTTTTTTGAAAAATGATGAATTTGGAGAATTTTGAATTTTCAAAAATCGTGAAAATCCAAATTCAGTATCAAATGTTTGGTTCAATTTTTTTAATACATTACCTTGTACTGATCTTGAAAGATCCTGAAATTTTCGGAAAGGTAATCTTTGTTTTTTCAAAAATATGAATTTTTTAATTTTTTAAAATCGTGTCAATCCACGCTCAATATTTTTGGTTAATTTTTTTTAAATATAATACCTTGTACTGATCTTAAAGGATCTTGAAATTTTCAGGATGGTGTTGTTTTGATTCAAAAATATAAATTTTTGAATTTTGGTAAAAATAATTTTTTTTCATTAACCTCTCAGTTAAGTAAAGTTAAGCAATCATGTAGTTTTGTAATTTTGAGCAGTTAAAAAAAGTAAAATTTTTTTTTACCAAAATTCAAAAATGTATATTCTTGGAACGAAAAAGATCAGTACAAGGTATTATATTTTAAAAAATGTAACCAAAAATTTCATACCAAACATGGGTTTTCAAGATTTTTTAAAATTCAAAATTCTCCAAATTCATCATTTTTCAAAAAAAAATTTCAAAATTTTTGTTTCTTTGTAGCCCCAAGTGTACCGTTTAAGACGAATTCAGAACGATTTTTCGTAACTATAATAGTTTTCGAGATATTTAAAAAACAATCTTGGAAAATTTTAAAAATTGAGAAATTGTGAATTTTGCATAACTTTCGAAAAAAAATTTTTAATTTTTTTCCTTTGGTAGAACTTCGTTTTATTAAAAACGAAAACTTCTGACCAAATTTCATTGAAATTGAAAAGGGTCGATCCCAACTCTTGATGGATTTGACATGGAATGACCCAAATGAAAACCATGTACATTTTCATGTTTGCGATATTGTAAAATCTATGAAAAAGCAGTAAAGAAAAGCTGAAAACAAAACTATATGGTTTTTACTATCCCAGATCATTTTTCACACCACAAAACTAAATTAAAAATAAGAAAATTCTTCAAGAGTTCAAATTTCTGAGATATTCTTTTTTGTTTTCAAGAAAAATCTTAACTTCCTAAAGTTATTTTCAGAGGTGCCGACGGAATCGTCACCCTGAAAAAGTCGATGATCTTTATGAATGTTTGCTTTTATTTACCTCAGAGTTTTTGCCACATTTTCCGAGTTCACCGAGTTATTCACCGCTTCGACCGCGACGCTCTCTACTTTGTTATTCGTACACAAAGTGCGAATCCGAGAAACAGTTTCTCTATCATTGGAGAGCGACGCAGTGCCCCAAACTTCGATGCGCCCGATCGCAGGAACCGAATTTTCAGTTTTGAGTATCGTTAAGCGCAAATTTCTAACTCGATTCATACTTTGAACATTGGAGAGTTGAATATAGCGACTCAAAAAATTCGTAGGAGCTTCGTAGCTGCTGTTATCAACGTCTCGTCTATAAAACAGTAAGCCGCTGTGCGAAGGACTCAGAAAGCCGATAGCTGCTCTTTTGTACTCGTTTTCGAATTTTACAGAGAGTTCGAATCCAGATGATTTTTGTGCACCAACCGACGGCCAAATGAGAATGTGATTTACTCGTACATTACAGATGAATGTCAAATCAACGTGAATCGGTGGTTTTACGCAAGAATAAGCGAGGAATCCTCGGTCCGAGTCGGAAATCAAATTTGTAACTTCGTATCCATCATTGCTCACTGTGTTACAAGTGGCTGTTGTTTGAACACATTTTTGACAAAAATTTATCAACATCTCGCACTAATACGCGTCAAAATACAAAAAAAAATAATTGCCTCTTTAATTTCATGCGCAATACTGTTAATTGTTCCCCGAATTAAGGTTATGAAGAACGACCCAAAATTTTCGAGTCTTTCATATGAACGATATTCAATAGAAATTGAATCCTGTCGATATTATTTCGTCCTTTTAATTATCACATAGTTTAGTTATTAAAAATTGCACATTAGATTCAACGTGAGCTATCTTATTTGATACTTTGAATATGTACTGTAATACTGTAAATAAAACAAATATTCCCATTTCCCGTCCCGGAAGTAGCGACTTGCGCCATCTTACAGTATTTGTGTGAAGCATCGACGTTTTTTAAAAACACAATCGGTACGAAAAATTGTAAACAAGTTTTAGGTTACACAGGTATATTATATTCGAAGGCTATGAATACTAAAATTATCTTCATAGAAAGAAAGCAACATTTTAATGAACGCAACGCTACAATATTTACTATATTATTTGATGCTTTGAATATGCACTGTAAATAAATAAAAGAAATATTCCCTGTTCTCAGCTTTTGTCACTGGTTTTAGTTTTGTCGTCCTGGAAGTTGCGCCTTGCGCCATCTTACGGTTTTTTTGTGAAGCAGATCATCGATGTTTCTTTTCAAACTCAATCGGTATGAAAAAATGTAAACAAGTTCTGAGGTTTGTTTTTGTTATTTTTTTAGGTTACAGAGGTATATTATATTTAAAAGATATAAACGTAATAAAATTATCTTCGTAGAAAGAGAGCAAAATTTTATTGAACGATATGATATTCGCAATGCTTTTTATAAAGCTTAAAATCTGCAGTGATAAGAGTGATTCCAAATATAGAATCAATAAAAAAAATATCTATTCCTTAGAATTGCCAAATATAGTGGCTGAGTACTATAATAATGTGGAACATTTTCAACGTTTTTCATGCCAAATGATAATGCAACTCTATCAAAATCAATTTTCCATATTTTCTTTCAAACGTGGAATACTTTCTAAGCAAAACTAGATCACTAATTTCCCAAAAAAGGATACATACTTTTTTCTAAAGCAGAAACCTGTATTAAAATACTATAAAAATATGTTGAAACATTCCAAAATATTTTGTACAAGGAATCAATATTTTGGATTGAAACAAATTGTTCGGTAATATTGATGTGTTTACTACGAATGTTACGGGTTTCAAAAAAATACTCTTATTCGAGGCTTTTCTGAATTTAAAAATATAATTGTCGATAAGACATCATGTTTTTCAATGGTAATAAGTTTGATCGATGTGAGAAAACGCGCCAGACATCCCATCTAAAATAACGAAACGAGTGTTTGGTCGAGTGAAAACGGTTCCGTAGTCGGTGAGAATCGATCGACTACTTGTCCCTGTTTGTTAATAACGAATTTTGAAAAATTCCATTTAACGTCTTCGGTTATAAAGCCATTGCTATTTCTTTTCAGCCATTTCCAAAGAGGATGAGCCTTGTCGCCGTTAACGTCGACCTTCTCGAACATGTCGAATTGCACATTGTACTGTTTTACAAAATCCAATATTTCCGACGATGTGCCTGGTTCTTGGGAAGCAAACTGATTCGAGGGAAAAGCCAAAATTCTCAAGCCATTGGTAGTGCCATATTTCTCGTAAAGTGCCTCCAGTTGCTCGTAATTCTTGGCAGTCAGGCCGCATTGACTCGCCACATTGACAACGATCAGGACGTGGTCTCGGTACTTTTCCAACGATATGTTTTTACCGTTTATGTCGTTTGCATGAAACTGATAGATCGAAGTGGCCTTCTCCCAATCGATTGTCTGATCGAAGGGTTGATCGGCTACACAGACATCCTCCGTTTCACCATCTTTGCAATTTTCAGTTGATGCACCTAATGACACCAGGGCCAGAATCATTATTATCGAAAAACCTGAAAAAGGTAAACCAAGGCAATAAATCATTCGATCAATCAAGAAGGATGTTTTTTAAGTCTCCAAAATCCACTCTTCAACATTTGTTCAGGTAAAGTAAGAAAAAGCAATTAAGACAAAGCTCTGATGGTAACAAATATTTTCTGAGTCTTTCAGAAATTATTGATTTTTTGTTAAAATAAAAAAATTATCAGTCTATTTTGATAGGGCATGAAATCAAATTTTCCGATCGATGATGATGGATCGATAAAAAATTGATTTGAAAAAAAAATCAATCAGTCTCTTTCGCATCAGGTCATATTAAAGATGCATGACATGAACAGTTGGAAAAATTCTGATGTTAATATAACAGAGCAGTGGATTATTATTTTTTCAAACTTCGATTTTCCAATAAAAAGCAAATTAAATTTCCAGAGCTGTGCAGTACTTGGAAGTACTCGGTACTTGCAGATACTTAAAGTACAGTACTTGCAAGTACAAAGTACTTAAAAAGTACTTCAAGTATTGTACTTAAATTTACTTTTCTGTACTTGAAGTACTTTTTTCAAGTACAATTATCAAGTACTTTTAAATGCGTCTTGCTGATGGTTACATGTGCAAAGCCTTTGAATATGGGTAATTTCATGTCAAATCGACCAATATTTGGAATCGACCCCTTTCAATTTCGATGAAATTTGGTCAGAAGTTTTCTTTTATCATGAAACAAAGTTCTAACAGAGGAAAAAAATTAAATTTTTTTTTCGAAAATTCAAAATTTCACCATTTTTTCAAGTTTATTTTTTTAATATTTCGAAAACTGTTATAGTTACGAAAAAATCGTTCTGGGTTCGTCTTTAAGAGTATACTTGGGGCTACGAAAAAAAAAATATTCCGAAACAAATTTTTGGAAAATGATGAATTTGGAGAATTTTGAATTTTTCAAAATCGTGAAAATCCACGATCAACGTTAAATTTTTGGTTTCATTTTTTTTATATAACACCTTGTACTGATATTAAAAGATCCTGAAATTTTCAGAAATGTGTTTTTTTTTTGTTTCAAAAATATGAATTTTTGAATTTTGGTAAAACTTTTTTTTTTACCTCTAAGTTAAGTGAAGTGATCAATCATGTAATTTTGACTGCTCAAAATTACAAAATTACATGATTGCTCGACTTAAAAAAATTCATATTTTTAAAACAAAAAAAAACTCCTTTCTGAAAGTTTCAGGATGTTTCGAATCAGTATATGGTATTATATTAAAATAATTGAACAAAAAATTCGATGTTAATTGTGGATTTTCACGATTTAAAAAAATTCAAAATTCTCCAAATTCATCATTTTTCAAAAAATTTTGTCGGAATATTTTTTTTTCGTAGCCCCAAGTATACTTTAAGACGAAACAAATGATTTTTCATATCATAGTTTTCAAGATATTTAGAAAAAAAATTGAAAAATGGTTAAATTTTGAATTTTGCATAACTTTTGAAAAAAAAAAATTAATTTTTTTTCCTTGGTAGAACTTAATTTTATGATAAAACAAAACTTCTGACTAAATTTCATCGAAATTGAAATTGTTGACGATTCCAACTCTTGGTCGATTTGACATGGAATGATCCAAGTACCAGAATTTACAGGACGTACCTAAAAACTTGAAAGGTACTTGATATTTTCAAGTACCTACTTCAAGTACCTACGGTACTTTGTACTTGATACTTGAAGTACTTTCAAGTACTTTACCCAACTCTGTAAATTTCCATGGATGCTCAATGCGTTTTATGAAAATTATCCTTTATCGGAAAACTAAAGGTATCGGGAAATAAATAGTAAAAAGTGGCCTTTTTTATCTTCGAATCAGTTTCACGTATCGTAGCTAATAAATGAAAAGCCCGCTTGAATAAGAATAAACTGGTTCTCTCTGACGCTTGAGAACAGTTCATTAAACGAGTTTGTTTCTGCATCGCAGTTTTTCACAATCTTTTATGAGCATCTCATTAGACTTTGTTCATCCACAGTTTTACGTAAATATTTTACCATCAATTAAGACATCGTTATATGTCGTTACCATCAGTAAAGACATGTAACGCAGTTTAACATGAACTCATTACTTACCAAACATGATGTAACAATTATGTTGTCCGATAAAAATATCAGGAGATAATCGTTTATAATGTTCACGATTTTCGATTACAGGGCGCCGAAATTTCCGTTCTAACGACACGCATATAGTTTACAACACGTATTCGTGGAGACGTAGGATGGATCAATTGATAAGAGCTTATCGAAGGCGATGTAATGTTCTTACTGCGTACAACGTTGGACTTCAGACCGTGCTTTGGACTGGATGCGCGATTCACGTTTATATGCGCTATATTTTTCGCCGAGAGTAGCGAAGATCCTCTATGGGGAAGATAATTTTTTTTGTGAAACCAGTTTGGAACTAACATTGTTGTCCACGACGCGATATGAGATACTGACAACTGGTAACAACATCTTCAAACTGCAATATCGACGAAACTTGAGGCTTTATCATTCGATTATGCAAAGTCTTTCAGCAGTAAAACCCCGGAATAATTCAATCCGATAACTTAACTAAGGTAAACAGGCCTTATAGTTTAGTTAAAATCTTCTCGAAATCTGTGAGATTTGTTAGTTCACAGATTCGCAACTATTTTTATCAATCGTAATTATTTTATGCTTCAGGTGTCCCTTCTTCAAACTGGCTTTGGCTAGATTGAAGATTATGAGTAGACCGGATTAAAAGAAGGTATATTTTTTCAATTACGCTCCTCATCGACGTTTCTTCATCTCTTTCCCAAAACTGTTCTTGCACGAGCGAAGACCACCAACATTTTTTTTCCATTGCCACAAAACTTTTTTATCAACTTTGATAATGATTTTCTCTCTCTCATTATTTATTGATTTTTCACGACTTTCTGTGGCAATGTGATTGCTACTTTTCAGCGGTAATTTTGATTGAAATGCGTTCTGGCGCTAATGAATATAGTCGACTGTAAAGAGAAGATATTCAGTTTTATATGATAATATCTGAATTTCCGATCGATCGTTAAGCGTTTATTGAAGAGAAGCGTAGCAAAAAAGTTTTCCCAAGATTACACGGCTTTTGGGCTTAAAGAAGAAAACGATAAATCGGACATAAGATCGCTTGATTGCATTGAGATGCGGGAAAAACTAATCAAAACATTGTAAACGTCTATATAAGACATGATAATTTAAATATTCTTCATGTTTGCGAGTTACTTTAGATTTTCTAAATCTAGCTGGTTAAGTAATTGTTTGGCAACAAGTAAATATTTCCATTTTGCTTCCTTGCTTCCTCAAAAAGGAAGCTTTGTTTTCATGAATTTTTTTTCGACATTTTTATGCCAATGTGTTCCAAAACATCGAGAAATCATATTTAGAAAAAATGTCCGGATGGACGTGTGTGTGTGTGTGTGTGTGTGTGTATTCTGAGTCTCAGATGTAAATAATTAATAACTCAAGAACGCTTTGAGATATTGACCTGAAATTTAGCACGCTTGTCGAGCACAAATTGTTCTTCATTATGAACAAATTTTGTTTTAATTCTAAGGGGTGTTCAAATATTATCGACTTTTTTCGTTTTTGCAAAAATGGCGCCAACGCTCTAACTTCTGCATTTTTCGAGATATTGCACTCAAACTTTGTACAGAATTAGTATAGCTATTAAGGTTGTTTGGTGTTGAATTTGGCAAAAAACGATCGAAAGATTAAATTTTTATGAAATTTGGAATTTTTTTAAAAATAGCGTAAACGCTCTAACTTGCACAATTTTCAAGATATTGCATTCAAACTTTGTACAGAACTAGTATAGCTATCAAGGTTGTTTGTTATTGAATTTGGCGAAAATCCATTGAAGGATTAGACTTTTATGAAATTAATTTTTTGAAAAATAGCGTAAACGCTCTAACTTGTGCAATTTTTAAGATATTGCACTGAAACTTTACACAGAGCTAATATAGCTATCGAGATTTTTCGTTATTAAATTTGGTGAAAAATCGATCGAATGATTAAAGTTTTATCAAATTATGGTTTTTTTTTGAAAAAATAGTGTACTCTTACTTCGGCTATTTGCAAGATATTTTATTGAAATTTTGCACACATTCAGAATAGTGATCAAAGTTGTTTACTATTGAATTTGGCAAAAATCAAATTTAGCAAGAAGTAAATTTGAAGTAATTTGGCAAAGTTGCACATTGATTACTCATGTTTTTCGATAGTTGACGAAGCTTCCTTTATGAGAAAGCCAAATTTGATCGCCATACTTTGTGATAAAGGAAGCTATGTGAACTATGGATAAAGATCAGCAATGTGCAAATGTCCAATTCGCAAGGTTTTTTAATTAGCAGATGTATTTTGCCATTGAATATTATATGTATGATTAGCTTAATTATAGCTTCCTCATAAAGAAAGCTCAACAAACGATGAAAATAAACGAAGAATTTTCATCATTTTTGGAAAATTTCAAAATTACATTAATTAAAAATACGAACATTTGAGAATTAACAAGCATTTTTTGAGAATACTGAATCGATTCTTTAAAACTTCGATCCCAACTATTCTCATTATCAAATGAATCTGCAAACACAAATTGAGCTTCCCCAGACAATTTGCAAAAAATTTAATCAAGTATTTAAAATTCCAAGGAAAAAAGTCACTCGATTCGTAGCGAATATCCCGTAAAAGATATCGTACAAGAACAAAGCAAAAGCCTCGAGCATCTTGCGTCTGGGTCTGACAAGAAGTCGTTGATATCGGAGAGATCTCGCGCGTGGAATAACAATTTACGAATCAAAGACGAGAGAGAAGAGCGAAGAATTTCCGGGATTCGATCAAGGATGGACAATTGCAGGGAGAGATTGCCACGGATTTATCACACATGCATCCAAAGATCCGAGGCTATGTTTTACATGCAGAGGGGAGAGTCTGTTTCTTCTTTTCTTCAGAGAAATACGGCATAAAATGTATACAAATATAACGAGCTCCTCGACGTTGTTCCTAGTCGGAGCCGGACCGTTGTCCTGGCCGGAGTTCCTGTCGTATTTGCGCGCGAAAAACAAATCAGTGGACCGAAAATCCTTGTCCCGCGTGGATTCTTCTTGTTTCTTGACGAAGAGAATATTTTTCTTCCATCTGAAGAAAAAAAGTTGAAGACAAAGATGAAGATACGCCACGATATTTCTGTGTGAATAAAACGACTACGAGGCTACTTCGTCTCGTTTGCTCCTGAATATTGAACGAAGTTCACCAAATTAGCACCGTTTGGTATTATTCGTTGGCGCGGAAAGAAGCGCGGGAAAAAAAAAAGTTTTAGCGTCGATGCGGCGCTCGCTGATAAGCGCAAATATCGCTTCGATATGTTGACGTTCACGTACGCACATGTGATTTTCCTATTTACGTATTTCAAGTTAGTTATATATATCGTTTTGTCATTAACGAGACCAAGGTGTCCAGTTGAGCTTCGGACGCGAACCCGCATTGATGCTGGAAAATGAAGCTATATTTTTTCCACGCCGTCGAAATCGGAAGCGCTATTGATCGTTCGCAAAATCCGTCGATTAATTTCTGAGGGTGTCAATATATCGGCGAATAAAAATTCTCGCGAATCTTCGGAGTTTCGTTCGTGAAGATCATAGGAAAAATATAATCAAGACAGCAGTATCATGATTTCGATGACAATTGCGGGAAGAAATTTAAGGATCTAGCGAAAGAAAAATAGAATCAAGACAGGATTTTTATGATTATCATTTCGATGACAATTGCGGGAAGAAATTTAAGGATCTAGCAAAGGAAAAATAGAATCGAGACAGCAATTTTTTGATCATGATTTTGATGACAATTGCAGAAGAAATGTAAGGATCTAGCAAAGAAAAAATAAAATCGAGACAGCAGTTTTATGATCATGATTTCGATGACAATTGCGGAAGAAATTTAAGGATCTAGCAAAGGAAAAATACAATCAAGAGAGCAGTTTCATGATCATGATTTTGATGACAATTGCGGGAAGAAATTTAAGGATCTAACAAAGGAAAAATAGAATCAAAACAGCAAGTTCATGATCATGATTTCGATGACAATTGCGGGAAGAAATTTAAGGATCTAGCAAAGGCAAAATGGAGTCAAGGCAGCAGTTTCATGGACATGATTTTGATGACAATTGCGGGAAGAAAATTAAGGATCTAGCAAAGGAAAAATAGAATCAAGACAGCAATTTTTTTATCATGATTTCGATGACAATTGTGGGAAGAAATTTAAGGATCTAGCAAAGGACAAATAGAATTAAGACAGCAGTTTCATGATCATGATTTTGATGACAATTGCGGGAAGAAATTTAAGGATCTAACAAAGGAAAAATAGAATCAAGACAGCAAGTTCATGATCATGATTTCGATGACAATTGCGGGAAGAAATTTAAGGATCTAGCAAAGGAAAAATAGAATCAAGACTGCAGTTTCATGATCATGATTTTGATGACAATTGCGGAAAGAAATTTAAGGATCTAGCAAAGGAAAAATAGAATCAAGAAATCAGTTTCATGATCATGATTTTGATAACAATTGCGGAAGAATTTTAAAGATCTAGCAATATAAACTGCAAGGACAAAAATTAAAATTGCAAATAAAATAAATAGAATTATGTCGCAATAATCAGTGAATAGGATCAACGATAAATTCGTAAAATTATCGCTTCAACGATATTTACATTTCAGGAAGAATTCTTAATAGATGCAAATCGATTCGTCCTTGCCTTTCCTTGCGAAATTTTTTCGCGAATGCAATAATCGATATTCCGGGTGTATGTTAATGATTTTTGGTGCTTAAATGGTGCAAAACGCGACTGAGTAAAAGTGAAAAATCCCAAAAAAAAACTGTCGTGAAGAAAAAAAAATGATTTATGCAGTGAGGGATGTAATCAATTGAAACGATGAGCAATCCCTGAGCAATAAGTACGCCAAATCATACAATGATCGTGTTACATTGTCTTCTCGACTTGCCTGATTTTTTTGAACTCGAAAATTGAAAAAAATTGCGAAATTTGTGAAAATCACCTTGACAAACCAGTTTTTAATTTGTCGCCTCACGGGCAAAAAATATTGCAAAAAATATAGACTCGATTCTGAATCAGAGAGAAGAGAATGAGATAAAGAACAAATATCTTCAATCTTTTACAACCGAAGGAGGGTTTTACGCTGAAACACAATATCGAGAGATCGCATCATGGGGGGATATTCACCGAGTTTCGAGGTGTCGTGTATACGTTTTTTTTCTTGTTTTTTTTTCTTATCACAAGGCAGAATATATTCTTGCCTCGGATCGCTTTGACAGTCTATGTTGTGCGCCCGGCGTTTCTTCCCTGCGTTCTTCATCCACTCTGTCGAGTAAACCAAATTCAGCCAAAAACACCCCAAAATCAGTGATTTTGCAAATTTATAAATTGAAGAATTGAAATATCGAAGGAAAGGGATTTATCATGAAATTCAATTTTTCGTACGCCGTCTGTGCAATTGTGCTCGTATCGAAGGAAATCGTTGGTTTCGATCTTATCAGAGAGATTTTATTCCCACGTGCTCCTACAGTAAGAAGGATCAGGCATGGGGAGGAAGGTTGTTTTATCAATGACGAGGAGGCTGTTTTTGATACCGTAAGTGTGAAGCGATGGTAAAAAAAAATATGAAATTTGTTTTGCCTTTACCAATAATTTCATATTTTTAACATCATTTTGGTACGGTTCTGATATCAGTTCAATTTATTTGGTTTAAAGGTACTAGTCTACTTTAGAAGGCCACAAGAGCAAATTTTTAAGATTTTTTTCTCAGCTTCTTTATCAGATATGGCTATAAAACTATTATTACAACATTGTTTCATCCTTCGAAAATACAAAACAAGAATAAATTTATTTTCATTGTTTGAATAATTCATAAAAGGCGCCAAGTTTGAAAATGTCTTGCCTGGAAAAAAAATAAAAAAGCATTTTAAGAGGAAGGTTTCTTACACAACAATTTACCACCGTCAATGAAAAATCAAATTTAAAAAAAAGGCGAATGTTTGGAATGAAAATGAAAAGTCGAATTTTCCACAATTTATTTCAAACATCCGCTATTTAAAAAAAAATCGATTTTTCATTAAAAGTGGTAAATTGTTGTGTAAAAAACCTTCCTCTTTAAAATGCTTTTTCATTTTTTTGTTTCAGATTTGCCATTCCTGAGATTAACTGTGGGACATTTTCGATTTTGGCGCCTTCTATAAATTATTCAAAGAATGAAAATAAAAAATAAAATTTTGTTTTGTACTTTCGAAAAAAGAAACAATGTTTTAATAATAGTTTTTTCGTCGTATCTGATAAAGGAGCTGGGAAAAACAATTTTTTAAATTTGCCTTTTTTGACCTCCTAAAGTAGACTTGTACCTTAAGCGAAGGAAAGCCACTGTAAGGGGTGAAAATTGTCAATTTTTGAGAATTTTTTTTTAGAGATAGATGTAATTACTAAAGGATTGGGTTATTATTATTTTATTCAGTATTTAAAATTTTTGTCTAGTTTTTTAAACTGTATATTTTCAACAGAGATCGGCAAAAAACATTTTTTAGATTTTTAATTAACCGTTATTTACAAAATTAATATTATCATCCATTATTTTTTTAGGTATTTCGATAATGAGTAATTTAAAGACCAATGCTACGAATTATTTGGATTTTGAATATGTGTATTCTTTGAATTATTTATTATTAGAAAAATTAGTAATCGTATTCTTTAAAATACTTATCATAAAATTATTTAGTAATTGAATTATGCCAATTACTGATTATTTGAATAATTAGTTATGTATATATCTAAATTACTAATTATTCAAGTAATTAGTTATTGAACTATTTCAATTACCAATTATTTGAGTAATTAATAATTTAGATATATAAATTATTAATTAATTATAAATTTCTTCACAATTGAAGTACAACTTGACTACAAATAATTGTAGATGTTATTGGAGTAAACTTGTACAAAAGTTGGAGTATGTTTTGTATACAAGTTTACCCACAACTTGTATTCAATTACCGGCCTTAGATTTCGATCAACATGTATCCAACTGTTGCTCACCAAAAACTTACCGTAAACTTGGCGTCAAATTGATTCCAAGCTACAGATGACCAAGTTTTTATAGTACAACCCTGGTTATCAGGGTTCCTGCTTAACTTCCTAAACAAATTTACAAGCATAAATATGCATTATCAAATAATTAATAATTGCAAAGAATAATTGACTAATTTTTTGAAAAATTAGTAGTTAGAAGAATTAATTATTTAATCATTCGAATAATTAACAATTAGAACGAATAATTAACTAATTTCATAAAAAAATTAGTAAGTAGAGTACTCAAGTATTTAATTACTTGGATAATTAATAATTGGAAGGAACAATTACCCAATTTTTTTAAAAACCAGTAATTCATAAGAGTAAAATTTTAATTACTTGGTTATTGAGTAATTATTTGATCTAAATTACAAGTTACAGGTTTATTCGATAACAATTGACCATGAATTATCGAATTTTCGAATATTAGAAATACCTTACTGCTTAATTACCGAGTGCCTTAATAATGAGTAATATTTATTGCAACAATTGTAAAATTTTCTAACACAGACTAATTAGCGGTAATTAAATTAACGAAAATATCGATTTTGCCGATCACTGATTTTCAAGAAATGCGAAAATAAATTGTTTTTTTAATTTTACAGTTTTTTACACCTTTAGGTAGATTTCATTAAAAATAAATCAAATTTTATTCATCAGTCATGAGAATATCAGTTTAAGAGGCTATTTATCAGGCCCACAATTAAATAAATTGGGAAAATTTACTTGAATGAAAAAAATATATTTTTTACGTGTATACGCATCATGGGATTTATGTAATTTAACGCCGTTTATTCATCGGTTTTATAATACATCAAGCGTTTGGGTTTGCTCGAGGCGGTGAAGTTATTATTACATTAAATATTTGCTCGTTTACGCGGTAACTTTTACAGGTGTGTACACCGGTCCAGTCGAGTACGTAAACCTGTTCGGTCCCACGTTGTTTTCGTTGATGAATTTTAACGAAATTTTAACTTTTGGACATCCAAATATTTGCATTGAGAAAAATTGTAGATGCTCGAAGTTCCAACTGTTCAAGTGAACGAAAAATCTACAAATGTATTACTAATGAGAAATAGAAGAAATTGATACAAAGAACCCTCATAGTATTTTTCATTGATAATTTTTTTAAATAATCTTAAGGTCCAAGAATAATTTACCGAGGATTTTCGAGGTCTTTGGATTTTTTCGTTGAAAAAAGACATTTATCTATTTTTTATTCTGCTGAACGTTTACACAGAGAGAAGTCTGTTTAAATAATCAAGTTACTTTGTTTTATCATCGTTATAAATAATTTTTATTCATGAAAGACATGCGGCAGTTCAGAAGGTCTTTAAAAATTGTCTACCAATCAAAAAAAATCAAAATGATTTGCAAAACATTGAAGCAATAACAATATTAATTGCTACTTTTTTACACGGCCGAAGCAATTGCAAATTATACCGTGAACTATGAACGTTTTTTGTATAGTCAATTTCAAACGCTGTATCATTTTCCGAGTGATAAACATTGTGGAAAATTTTGGAATTACACATCAAAAGAAAATACTGATACACGATTGACTGAATCAGTTTTTTTTGTTATGGTGGTTGAATTCTCGTTCGCAGGAACAGATACAGGCGGAAAAATCTAATTAGTATTCAAAAGACAATAGTTCATAATGATTGTTTACATATGTGCACGCTTGAATACTAATCATTGAAGCTTCGTGCGGTATTAAATTGGTCGATGATCTCGTAGAGCTTGGAAAGAAAAGGAACTCAGTTGTTGAGTAGAAATTCGGATGACTAATGAATATTTGAAACGTGCATTAAAAATTGATCCCATCAATATTACAACTACAAATTGGTACCTCCGTCGAGGAAGCTTTAGTTACATAAAATAGTTGAGTCTGGTTAAAGGCAAACATATTCAGCATTTCCCAAATTTGTTTAATTAAAAAATATCGAATTTAATTAAAATATCGTATTTAATTAAAATATCGTAGACAGGGTTGCGATATTTTTAATAAAAAAGTAATGCATTAACCATTACTTTTTTAATGGCTAATGAAATTAATTTCTATTAACCATTTAAATGTAATGGTTAATGGAAATTATTTTCATTAACCATTAAAATTTAATGGTTAATGGATATTATTTTCATTAACCATTAAAATTATTTCCATTAACCATTAAATGTTAATGGTTAATGAAAATACAATTGCATTAAAAAAAAGTAATATATCATTTGCAACCCCGCCCGTTACAATAATAATAGAATGTGTAATAGAAAAAATTTCCATTGCCCATTGCAATGTAATGTGTAATAGACAAAACTTTTATTGCAATTTTGGGAATGGAAAAATATAGATGAATAAGTTATTGCAATTTTGCATTACATTATATTGACTTAGGACTTAGATTTTCACCTTAAATTCTAAAAAGCATCTATATTATAATTCTAAAAATCTAAGTTCCAAGTCAATAAAATGTAATCCAAAACTGCAATAATTTATTCATCCATATTTTTCCATTCCCAAAATTGCAATCAAAGTTTTGTCCATTACACATAACATTGCAGTGGGTAATGGAAATTTTTTCTATTACACACTACATTGTAATTGGCAGGGTTGCAAATAATGCATTACTTTTTTGAAAGCAATTGCATTTTCATTAACCATTAACCATTAAATTTTAATGGTTAATGAAAATAATTTTCATTAACCATTACATTTTAATGGTTAATGAAAATAATCTCCATTAACCATTGAATTTTAATGGTTAATGAAAATTATTTCCAATAACCATTAAACGTTATGGTTATTGAAAATGCAAATGTATTAAAAAAAGTAATGCATTATTTGCAACCCTGATCGTAGATATGTTTTTCTAAAGCCTTTATTGATAGATCAAGTGATCTGACAGAAAGATACGCTTTTCAAATAGTCCATTTTCGTTTCACATGTTATTTCTATAAATAAATAAATAGAAATAAAGTGTAAAATAAATTTTCACGCAGAACAAACCGTGAAAATAGCAAAAGTAAATTTTCCAAAAATGAAGAAATTCGATTGGAGCGTCAATTCATATCCGTTGACATTGAAATTTCGAATGGAGAATATCCATGAACTATGCACGAAATTCAAAAATTTCGCAGACACGATTGCGTCATACGTTCATCAGAAAATGAAAAAAAAGGCGCTTAACGAACGCCAAGTCCGATGATAACGTAATACGAGCGATGTAAGTGGCTCTTTTGTGTCTCGAAATTTCCATTTTCGTTTTTTCTTCTCACATCCAGGCTGGTCTCGTCGAGAAGCACGGATATCCAGCTGAGGAGCACAATGTCACTACCGAGGACGGTTACAATATTATTTTCTTCAGAATGCCGGAGAGTCCCAAATCATTGGGCAAAAAGGGCAAACCCGTTGTGCTATTGATGCACGGGATGTTTGGATCATCGGACTCATGGGTCCTCCTCGGTCCCGACAAAGATTTCGGTAATATCAGGAAATCATTATAATTCAGTATTTTTTTACTAGACTCAATAAAAAAATTAAATGAACAGCAAAATTTTCGAGATTTTTCAGCGATTTTCCAAAGGCTGTAACTTTGTTAATTTTGGTCGTAAAAATTAAAAAAAAGAGCATTTTGAAGCTTGAATCTTTTAGTTTTGGAATCTTGAGTCAAAAAAATTTTGTGGGTATCACCCTCGACGCAGTCGAAAGAAATATAACGGTAAAAATTTTTTCGAAATTTTTGCTTTTTTCAAAACAGTCAATGGGCTCCAAAAAAAATTTTCGAGCTTAACCAATCTATGGATCGTTTAGCTGGATTCTTTGGCTTCAATTTTCTTTTTTTTTGTTTTTGTTCTACGACCATTTTTCGTTGAGATATCGGCGGTTCAACAAAAATTCGTCTTTTTTTTTTAATCTTCGATATCTCTGGAACTGATGATCGTACAGCGAGTAAACGGTGGGTTTCGGAAACTTAAATCTACCCTCTATAAGTGCCTATTACTGTCATGAACGGAAAAAATTTGTTTCCATGCTTAATTTCGACTTGAAAAAGTAAAAAAAAAAGCT
Organism: Alloplasta piceator; assembly: GCA_946863875.1. Lineage (NCBI taxonomy): Eukaryota > Metazoa > Arthropoda > Insecta > Hymenoptera > Ichneumonidae > Alloplasta > Alloplasta piceator. The sequence goes on along the minus strand of OX333072.1, from coordinate 5,193,380 downwards.
TTTTTTCTTGTTTTAGAAAATTTACCACAACTTTGCAAAGATTGCAAAAAATACCAATGTTTTGAGGTCCTTTTTTAGCTCAATACATACCTAAAAACCATGCCAATTTTCAAAACAATCGGTCAAGCCGTTTTTTGTGAGCGAGTCATCAAACTTTTAGAAAAATTGAAGGAACACGTTGATTGATCCTTATAATTGATCCTTTGTCATTATAATTCAGTATTTTTTTACTATATTCGTCATTATAATTGTCTCAACGTACTTTCATCATCAAATGATTTCTACTTTTCGCTCCTTGCTGGTTTATCTTCATTTCATTTCTCCATTTTTTTTAAATGCAGGTTTCCGCGTATAGAGTAATATTTTTCAAAGTTTGTGACGAGGCTTTACCGCGTCATTTAATAAAAATAAGCTCCCCATCCTGTTTTTGTTTTTTTTTTTCGCTTGCATCGTATGTTTTACTGCATTGCACTGAGGAAGGTCATCGAGGAGTAAAAGCCGGTTCAGCCTTACCATATATGAATATGACCGTGGCGAGACATTGCACTGTCTTTTGATGAAAGATAAAAATAAAAACCCTACGAGCCTTGCAGTCTGTTGTTTTTGTGTACGTTGCAGATTTCGATTATTTCAAGGTGAACCAGTGAGGATTGGATCGTTTATATATCGCAAGTTTCGCAATAAATCATCCGATTTTTCGAGTAAACAATACATTTGGATCTGTCAAACATTCTCAGATATTTGTTGTATTTGAAGGTCAATGGCGCTTAAAATTTTAGATTCCAAAGGTCACAGGCTTTATAGAAAGAATGATTCAATATTTTCATAATTGATAAAATCTAATTTTCTTTATTAGTTTTGAGGCAAGCTCCGGATTAAAAAAATATTAGTTTACACCTACATTTTGAACCCTTTCAAAATCTATGAGATCTTTTTCAACCCCAATTTAATCATATTTAAAAAAAATTCATTTCCTTCGGGCTTCATTCACGAACTCAGCAACTCTTTTTCCTAAATCTAATTATTTTTCACTTCTACTACAAGTCGATAGTTTTTTTTCTGCCGTTCTTTTTAGATTTCTAAATCCATCTCTGTAATAGTTACATTTACTTCGAAATTCCATACATTTAGAAAATTAAAAAAAAAAAAATGTTGAAATTTGTAATAATTCGGAGCATTTGTTTGCAGTATGAGTAATTTTTGATTGAAGTGTTTACAGAATTTTGTTTATACATTTAATGGCACATTATGCACATTGCTCGATTTTTATTTACAATATTTTTGACGTATTCAAATCAACGAAAAAATTGAGCGTTCTTAAAATTGCTGAAGGACGTAAAATTAAAATAATTAACGGAAAATATATTCAGCCGGATGCTGATTGGAGTTTTAAAAAATTCTGCTAATCTGGAGAGCAACAAAATTACTATATCTATGGCGAAAGGTCTACGTAGAACTGAATACGTGGCGATGAATATGTGTTCCAATGTGAATGTCCCTGTGCGGTTCAATAATGGGAACACTAAGTGCAAGGGCACATTTTGCAATGAAATTTCTCAAACAGCCTGTATACCGTGAACGACAATTATCTCACAGACTGGCTGCATTTTTTTCTCCCTTCAAGGACTGCACGAGATTGACCAAGATACTGCAATTTTGCTCCATTTTTTTCCCTATTATATCATCAATATCAATTATTCCTAGTCATAGAATTGATTTGGGAAAAATTCAAAAGAGAAATATGTATAATTTGTGGCACTAAAATTGTGAGTTCGATTCAAATGAATAATCAACATATTCATCTAGCCAAATAATTCAAAATCAGAAATAGAATTATTAGCAATGATTTTTTTTTGTGAAAAAAAATGAGTGTACCGAATGAATTTTGCCCATTTTCAAGTTTTGCTCACAGGATACTTTTGAGAAAAAAATAAATTATCGAACGACAAGGATAAGCGATTTATTTAAATTGTAAATTCGGTGAATTTTGAAATATAGTGAATCAATAGAATTTTTTTATATTTGAAGTTGTTTAACGATCTTCGCAAGGTCGAAATCTACGCGGATCGTAAATCGATAATTTATTCTTTGTGGAAGTTTTTTTTTTTCTTCAACATCGTTTTATTGCTTGTTTTTGGTAATTTTTAGTTCCTGAATGTTCGCATGTTTAATTCTGTTTGCAGCTTTTTTTCTCGTCGATGCGGGATACGATGTTTGGATAGGCAATATGCGGGGCAATAGTTACGCCAGATCTCACAGTGATATTTCACCACGAAATAGTGAATTTTGGGATTTTAGGTAATTTTGTTCATTGCTCATATTTTCAAAAAGTGACGATTTTTTTTTATCAGACTTTGTCATAATTTGATCTTCATGTGAATGGAAAAAAAATCCAATAAACATCAACTGTACGAGAAGTTTTTCAGGATTGTTGATCGTGTAAGATTTTACCTGGTTTGCCTTGAACGTACATACTTTATCGTGTATTGACTTTGATAATTCTCATAAATATCGAACGACATGAGCGCATGGAATTGCTATTTCACACACAAATGTGGGTCAAATTCAATCATCCAATGATTTTCTCTTGTTTTACACCTGATCTAGATTGTTATTCCACTTTGTTTTTTACTTGAATCCTAAATTAATATTATATATGAGGCATTCCACGCGTCAAGTCAGCCAATCCATTTTTAGAAATCGCCAAAAATCGCATACAAATTTTTAGAAAGTAGTTCTAACTATCAAGAAAATTTGTGTTTTTTTCAGATTTTTAAATTACATTTTTTAGCCGGAAAAAAATACAAAAAATTTGTTTGTCCCATTTTGTAACTCGAAAATAATTCATCGTACGAAAAAAAAGTACAACATAAAATTTAGGATTTTCAACGTGCTTTTCACTGAAATTTTTGACAAACTCCTCCGAAAGCTCCATGTGCCATTTTCGGAGCAAATAATGTTTTGATATTTTTTTCTCAGAATTGACATCTTCGATTCGTCTGTAGTTTTAACAGTTTTTTACTTGATATATTTACAGACTATAAAAAAAATTGGCGTGGTGGAGAATCCATTATTTCACATGCATTTTTATTGATACAATCTATCATTATAGAGTGATTTAACGAAATAGTGTGGATATTGATATTTTATCATTATTAATCGTAGACAGGGAAAAATAATAAAATAATCTCGTCTTGATACTGCGAAGACGATTCCAGGAACAAAGCAGTATCATTGCTTCATTCCAAAAAATCATGCCCAAATCGAACTAAGAAAGTACTCATTGGCCATAGAAACGTCGGTGTATCCAAAGAGGGTGAATTAATTCTTTTTTGCAATCGAGAGACGTGAGTAGCCCTTGACTCTAATTTGAATAGATTTTATTGGTGTACATGGATCCATTAATAAAGTTGATTAAAATGTACAAAAAGATATTTAAAAAAATAAAAATGAAAAAAGTTTTTAAAAAATGGAAAAGTACAAAAAATCATCAAAAATACGGGCTTTAGAAAATATCTGTAGATAGTCCCAACCCTTTTAATGCACAGAAAAATTTGTGTATTCGTTTGGGATGAAAAACGCATGGGAAGGAATGGATTCTCCACTGAGCCAATTTTTTTATACTCTGTAAATATATCAAGTAAAAAACTATTGAAACTACAGACAAATCAAAGATGTCAATTTTGAGAAAAAAAATATCAAAACATTATTCACTCCGAAAATGGCATATAGAGCTTTTGGAGGAATTCGTAAACATTTCAGTGAAAAATACGTTGAAAATCCTAAACAGGGTTGCAAATAATGCGTTACTTTTTTTAATGCATTTGCATTTTCATTAACCATTAACCATTAAATGTTAATGGTCAATGAAAATGCAATTGCATTAAAAAAAGTAATGCATTATTTGCAACCGTGCCCATTACAATGTAGTGTGTAATAGAAAAAATTTCCATTACCCACTGCAATATAATGTGTAATAGACAAAACTTTGATTGCAATTTTGAGAATGGAAAAATATAATGAATAAATTATTGCGGTTTCGCATTACATTTCATTGACTTAGGACTTAGATTTTTAGAATTATAATGTAAATGTTTTTTAGAATTTAAGGTGAAACTCTAAGTCCTAAGTCAATAAAATTTAATGCAAAATTGGAATAATTTTATCATCTATATTTTTCCATTCCCAAAATGGCAATCAAAGTTTTGTCCATTACACATTGCATTGCAATAATAATATAGATGCTTTTTATAATTACAATATAGTGCTTTTTAGAATTTAAGATACCTGAAAATCTAAGTCCTCAGTCATTAAAATGTAATGCGAAATTGCAATAATTTATTCATCTAGATTTTTCCATTCCCAAAATTGCAATCAAAGTTTTGTCCATTACACATTACATTGCAATGGGTAATGGAAATTTGTTCTATTACACACTACGTTGTAATGCGCTGGGTTGCTAATAATGCATTACTTTTTTTAATGCAATTGCATTTTCATTAACCATTAAATTTCATTAGCCATTAAAAAAGTAATTATTAATGCATTACTTTTTCATTAAAAATTTCGCAACTCTGATCCTAAATTGCATGTGTACTTTTTTTTCTTACGATGAATAATTTTCGAGTTACTAAATGGAACAAGAAAATTTTTTGTATTTTTTTCCGGCTACAATGTGTAATATAAAAATCTGAAAAAAATCACGAATTTTCTTGACAGTTTCTTTCTTTCTTGACAGAACTACTTTATAAAAATTTGTATGCGATTTTTGATGATTTCAAAAAATGGGGTGGCCGACTTGACGTGGAATGCCTCATATAATAATTTTTAAAAAACTATAGTTTTCACGAAATTGGAATGTGGGATCTGCCAAAAATGATCGACTATATTTTGGAATACACGGGTCAGAAGAATCTCTTCTACATCGGACACTCGATGGGCACGACGATCTGTTACATATTGCTTTCGAATAAGCCCGATTACAACGACAAGATACGTTTGTTCGTTGCTCTTGCGCCGGTTGCCTTTTGGAAAGGACCGCCGAGTCCTTTGATTCGATTCATGACCATCCACGGCGACGCAATTTCGGTCAGTCGATGAAAATAATAAAGAAAAATAATTTAGGAAAAATGTAAAAAAAAAATTACACGAAAACAATATGCAAATTCACACGATTTTTTTGCAGACATCCGAGTTTCATCTTTTTTTCAGTTGAGTGAAGTGTAATTAATTTAGTTAATTTTCTCAGTCTCTTCTTTGAGCACAATTTATCATTGATCCCAGTGAAATTTGTTTGAACTGTTGTAATTTTCATAACAATTTGTAAAATGTTTCCGCAGGAGTTATTCAATAAACAGGGAATTCACGATCTCGCTCCACAAACAATGAACAACGTTAAATTGGCTCGAACTCTCTGTAGCGACAATTCCTTGACCCAACCAGTGTGTATTGCACTGTATTTCTTATTTGCCGGTGATGATCCAAAACAGCTCAATACCGTGAGAAATTTTTTCATTTCCCATAGAATGTACAAAAAAAAATTGCATTTCCATTGAAAACAAAAAAAAAGCAATTAATCCTTCAAATTAATTCTGACAAAAAATGTCTTAATTTTTCTTGATGTTCCTCAGACTTATCTCCCTACCATCTTGTCGTATCTTCCTGCTGGCGCATCGACCAAGACATTATATCATTATCGGCAAAACATTATTTCAGGTAAAGTTTCATTATCATTGTTATCCTTGTGACAGAGAAAAAAAAACTAAATATTTCAGATTTGGGCAAAGTACTGGAAAGTACTTCAAGTATCAAGTACAAAGTACTGGAAAGTACTTCAAGTATCAAGTACAAAGTACCGTAGGTACTTGAAGTACAAGTACCGGTGGTACCACTTTCAATTTCGGTGAAATTTGGTCAGAAGTTTTCGTTATTAACAAATTTTGTAATTTATCAAAAAGTTTTGTAAAAAAAAAATTGTTTGTTTACCAAAATTAGAAAATGTATGTTTTTAAAACAAAACAAAAACACCATCTTGGAAAGTTCAGGATTTTTTAATTTTTGAAACAAAACAACACCATCCTGAAACTTTCAGGATCTTTTAAGATCAATCCAAGGTATTATATAAAAAAAATTGAACCACAAGTTTAATGTTGATCGTAGATTTACACGAATTTTAAAAATTCAAAAATTCATATTATGAAAAAACAAAAACCACCCCTCTGAAAATTTTAGGATCTTTTACAATTAGTACAAGGTATTGTATAAAAAAAATTGAATCAACATTTTAATGGGCAACTTGGATATTTACGATTTTTGAAAATTCAAAATTCTCCCAATTCATCATTTTTCAAAAATTTTTTTCGGGATATTTTTTCTTTCGTAGCCCCAAGTATACTCTTTAAGACGAATCCAGAACGATTTTTTCGTAACTATAATAGTTTTCGAAATATTTAAAAAAAAAACTTGAAAAGATTGCGAAAATTTGAATTTTCGAAAAAAAAATTTAATTTTTCTCCATTGTTAGAACTTCGTTTTATGATAAAAGAAAACTTCTGACCAAATTTCATCGAAATTGAAAGGGGTCGATTCCAAATATTGGTCGATTTGACATGGAATGACCCATATTCAAAGGCTTTGCACATGCAACCATCAGCAAGACACATTCAAAAGTACTTGATACTTGTACTTGAAAAAAGTACTTCAAGTACAGAAAAGTACTTGAAATTTTCAAGTACAGTACTTCAAGTGCAGGAAGTACTTGAAAAATTTAAGTACAATACTTGAAGTACTTTTCAAGTACTTTGTACTTGCAAGTACCGAGTACTTTCAAGTAGTGCCCAGCTCTGAAATATTTCGTTAAAAGAATTGTTTTGATTAATGAAAAAAAATTATCATTTTCCAGGTATATTTCAACCCTACGATAGTGGCTACATAAAAAATTTCAAGCTGTACGGAAAGAAAAAACCACCAATTTACGACGTTAAAAAAATATCAACACCGGTGGCGATTATATACGGAAAGCGCGATGCACTGTCTCTCGAACCTGTAATATACTATGATTTTGACTTTACTTTTTAAATTGTCGATTATGATGTTTGTTAAATTATATTTGATTTTGTAATTTCAGAATTCCATTGAATTGGCGAAAAAGCTTAAAAACGTCGTGACGATGGAAGCTGTGCCTTTTGATTTGTTCAATCATTTGGACTTCATTTGGGGGATTAATGCCAAAGAACTCCTTTTTGACAGAGTGATGGAGATCATGTCGAATCACCACTCTGTGCAATCGAACCGATCCGATCGTGAATTCAATTTTCCAAAGAGGCAATAATATTAAACATCTGACGATTGTATTTTGCGTGTTTCTCATCCTAATTCATATTGTCAATGCAAAAATATTATTTAATTAAAAAATAAAAATAAAACGTTTTGTACTCCACTATGGGTTATTATTTACTGAGAAAATGATGTAATTGAAACTCTTCGCGATAGATTTTTCAAGATAGCGTATGTTTTCTCTTTTCTAGTTTATTTTTCATCCAAATTTTTTGGGACATTAATGAATGAAAATTAAAGACATTTTGAGAGGAGATGCAGAATTCTGACCAGAGCAATGGGTAATACTAAAGAAATTTGAAAAAAAAACTTTTCCCGGTAAGTTTGTGATCTTTCTTATCGACACTCGTTATTTGTAGATTATTATAAATGTATTACGAAGTAGAAAAAGAGCTTAGATGATAATAAGGCTGGGTTTTCCAATTTTCTTTTTGCAAACTATAAAACTAATTGGAAAATCACCAGCCTGCAAATAATTAAGAACCTCAGTTGTGTTGCCTTTGTGAAATAATTGTGAATTACTTTTTAAAATTTCATTGACTTTCATTCATCTGCAGCTGAGGAAGTTTGGACGCAAATTATGAGGTCATAATCTTGGTATTTCATCTTCCCTTAAAAACGGTTTTATAGGCAAATATCTACTCCATAAATAATAATTATTATTATTCAAGTAACATTAACTTATGAGTATGAATGTATCCAGAGTCGTAAATAATACTTTGATAATGCATTACTGTATTTATTACCCATTACACCGCATAATGTGAAGTGGATAAGTGTACCATTACAAATAAAAAAAATAATGTGTAATGGATGCATGTACCATTACAAATAAAAGAAGTAATGTGTAATGGATGAGTGTTCCATTACAAATAAAAAAAAGTAATGTGTAATGTATGCATGTTCCATTAGAAATAAAAAAAGTAATGTGTAATGGATGCATGTCCCATTACAAATAAAAAAGTAATGCGTAATGGATGCATGTCCCATTACAAATAAAAAAGTAATGCGTAATGGATGCATGTCCCATTAGAAATAAAAAAAGTAATGTGTAATGGATGCATGTGCCATTACAAATAAAAAAACTAATGTGTAATGGTGCATGTCCCATTACAAATAAAAAAAGTATTGTCTAATGGATGCATGTGCCATTACAAATGAAAAAGTAATGTGTAATGGATGCATGTCCCATTACAAATAAAAAAGTAATGCGTAATGGATGCATGTCCCATTACAAATAAAAAAGTAATGTGTAATGGATGCATGTTCCATTAGAAATAAAAAAAGTAATGTGTAATGGATGCATGTTCCGTTACAAATAAAAAAGTAATGTGTAATGGATGCGTGTTCCATTACAAATACAAAAAGTAATGAGTAATCGATGCATGTGCCATTACAAATAAAAAAAGTAATTTGCAGTGGAGAATATTCCATTACAAATGGAAAAATGTCCGTGCTCGTATTAGAAACTTGCGCATTGCTGTCTCATTATTTTATTCATCCACATTTATCACAAATGATCCATGAAGTTTAAAAATAGAAACAAAAAAACAGAGATTTCATCGTTAAATATGAAGTATGAAAATGTATTCAACCCCAAAAATTATCCAACTTTACATTGAACTTGCTTTTACACACTGTTACCCATAATTATAAGCAATCTAATAAAAGTTACAAGTTGCTGATAAAAAATTTGTCGCTTGATTGAATCCCTAAATAATGTGCATGTTTTTTTTTTTTAACTTCATGGCTCATTTGTGATAATTGTGGATGAACTTTTAGTGAGGGAAATAAAATAATGAGACAGCAATGTGCAAGTTTCTAATACGAGCACGGCAATTTTTCTATTTGTAATGGAATATTCCCCACTGCAAATAACGTTTTTTTTTAAATTGTACTTTGTAATGGAACGTGCATACATTACACATTACTTTTTTATTTGTAATGGAACACGCATCCATTACACATTACTTTTTTTATTTGTAATGGCACATACATCCATTACACATTACTTTTTTTATTTGTAATGGGACATGCATCGATCACACATTACTTTTTTTATTTGTAATGGAACATGCATCGATCACACATTACTCTTTTTATTTGTAATGGCACATGCATCTATTACACATTAGTTTTGTAATTTGTAATGGAGAAATTGTCCAATACACATTGTTTAAAGTAATGAGTAATGCATTACTTTTACAATACTACTTTCACAACTCTGAATGTATCATTGATAAACTGTGAGACTGAGCAAATAAGCAGGGATGAAGAAGAAAAGACCGTAAAACAGATATATTTTTCACTGCTAAATGTACAATAGAGTATCTCTAAGAATTAATGCTTATCTTTGACGATTCAATAGGTCAATGCCCATCAAATTTCTTTGGCGCATCGGGATACTGCTTATCAAACATTTCGATGTACTCCAGCTTGCGTTTTTCTCTGAGCGCAAAGTACTTTGGATAAGCGGCTTTCTCGATGGGATCCCAATAGTCAAGTATCCAATCGGGCACTTCGACGACCCTCTCAAATGCGACGCCGCCGGGCGAGTAAGGAAATTTCATTGGACAAGGGTGTCGCATATCCCAGAGTTCTTGCTCACCTTTCAGCAGAAGATCCTTCGCTACTCTGAGATCCTTAATGTTGGCATTCTCGTCAAATCTTTTACGTAACAACAGAGCCTCTTGTCTGTGGACCGAAATCATTGGAGCTTTTCAAGACAATTCGCGAACAACAACGGAACGATAATCGTGGAAGAGAATGAAACAATGTTGAAGATATCGATGATACCTGTAATGTGGAAACATCGTGTGCCAGGATTCGAGTAGGCGCAAACCTTTCTTGTACAAACTGCAAACTTTTTGCGAATGTGTTCGCAAACCGGTCGGAACGGCCTGCATTTCTTCTTTGTCTTTGACAACTTATCACCGTCAATGTGTGTTATGTAAAACAGATGTTTTTTTTAAACTCCACCAAAGATTAACATTACGCGATCATTTTCATAATACGGAGTACCATAGAATAAATTGAAAGTAAAAAAGACGGCACAAAACGATATCGAGGCTTTCGCACTTCGTCCGCGAGGCAGCGCTGTGCGAATCCGGTCCGTCCATCTTTGAGCGGGAAATTCGAATCATCATTTTAAAAAAACTCTAAGAATAACTTTTTTTGCTGTTTACTTTACATTTATCTCAACTATCCATTGTTATTCCGTTATAAATATCCGGAGATTATAATCTTTTAGAATAGACACCGTCGTTTTATTAAAAAAGAAGAAAATATCAGGATATTCACAAAACGAGCTCGTCAGATTTTATAAAAACGTGTAAATAAACTATTTTGTCCCTTACAAAATGTTCTCATTTATGATATTCGTGAATAATTAGCTTAGTTATCACCAATTCGTACTCGAAAAGCTTGTAATCTTCTTTCGGAAGATTATGTAATTGAATTAGTTATAATATCTCATTGTAATACTATTGTTATACGAAGATTTGAATCACAGCGCAAGTCTACCCTCTGTCGGCGAATTCCAGCAACTGGGAAGTGCCCTTCGCGCACAACGGGAGTTTACAAAAGTGTCGAGACTTCCGGTGAGCGACAAGCAGTCGACGCCGGGGCGAAGAGAGAGACATTCACATTTGATGGCGTCGCTCCGACGACTTGTCGTTTGTCGTGTGTCGTTTCATTGACGGACCCTTTATTGTTGAGGACGAGACGGCGGGATTTTCGCGAATATTCAGGTGTTTACACACAACGACCGATTCTCTGTTGCACGATTCATCGTCGATTAAGGAGATAATATATTTGTGATCATTAAGCGCGAAATACGATATGTTGCGCTGGCAGTGAAGAAATATAGTGACAATTGCTCCGCATTGCAAAAATCTCTGCGATATATATATGCGTTTTTAAACGAAACTGTTTCGTTCCGATATCAAACGTTGTTAATTCACATCTTTTTTTCCTTTCAGATAACTCGACAATTGGGAAAAATAGAACGTTGTCAAAATGATGCCAACAATGCCCCCTGATTCTCGTATGATTTCACTGAAAATTATCGAAGCTATACGACAACATCCTGTACTTTACATCAATGATGTTAAGGGTATAACTGTTAAAGTTCAAGAATTTAGACAAAAAGTTTGGAAAAGGATATCCGACGAACTCACCCTGGATCGTAAGATTTGATTTTATTATTTTCAACCAACGAAAATGAACGACGTAAGAGAATAGTAGTTTTACAAAATTAAGTAAGCAAAGTATGCGTAAAGATAATAATGCAAGTTTTTTCCTTGAGTAAACTTTTGAGTGTGGCAAAATCATGAAGCACTACACAAAAAAAAGATGTCTGGAAACGAGGGTTTTCTTTTTTACTGAGTTATAACATATTTTCTAACATATTTAAATATAAAAATCCTGCAAATTCAGGATTTGCATATTGCTTCCTCATCTTCATCCATAGTTCACACAGCTTCCTTTATCACAAAGTATGGCGATCAAATTTGGCTTCCTTGTAAAGGAAACTTTGTTAACTATCGAAAAACATGAGTAATCGATGTGCAAATTTGCCAAAGTCTTTCAAATTAACTTCTTGCCAAATTTGATTTTTGCCAAATTCAATAGCGAACAACCTTGATCTCCATTTTGAATGTGTACAAAATTGCAGTACAAGATATCACAAATAGCCAAAGTTAGAGTACGCTATTTTTCAAAAAAACCAAAATATGATAGAATTTTAATCATTCAATCGATTTTCGCCAAATTTAATGACAAACATCTTCGATAGCTTTATTAGCTCTGTGCAAAGTTTCAGTGCAATATCTTAAAAATTGCACAAGTTCGAGCGTTTAAGCTTTTTTTTGAATATTAAAAATTTCATAAAATTTTAATCCTTTGATAGATTTTCGCCAAATTCAATAGCGAGAACATTGATAGCTATGCTAGTTTCATATGAAGTTTCACTGCAATATCTTGAAAATTGCAAAAGTTATAGCTTTTACGCTATTTTTAGAAAAATTAAAAATTTGATAAAAACTTAATCTTTCGATCGATTTTTGTCAAATTCCTTAATAGCTATACTAACTCTGTACAAAGTTTGAATGCATATCTTGAAAATTGCAAAACTTAGAGCGTTTACGCCATTAAATTAAAACAAAAACATTTTGTAATGAAGGGCAATTCCTTCTGGACAAGTGTGCCAAATTTCAGCTTAATATCTCCAACCGTTCTTGAGTTATTATTTACATCAGAAACTCAGGATACATAAACACATACGCACACACATAAAAACATGATTTCTCGATGTTTTGGGACATTTTGAACACATTTTCATAAAAATCTTGGAAACAAAATTTTTCACGAAAACAAAACTTTATGAGGAAGCAAAATATTCAAAACTTAAAAAAGGTAGACCGTTTGTCAAATTTGTTTAGAATATTTTCAAAGCAGAGGAAAGAAAAAGGTGAAAATTCAAGCTTTATCATTGAGCAAACTTTCGTTGGGTGAAGAAGAGTTTATTTTCCATTGAAAATTACCACATATTTTTTTCTTACCATCTCTCTTCATAAAACCCTTTTTGAAAAAAAATTTCAGCCTCTTGGGTGAGACTGAGATGGAAAAATTTACGAGACACTTACTGTCGTATACTGAAGTACAAGAACAAAACGGACAAGGGAGGTCGAAGAAAAAAATGGGTATTCGAGGATCATCTGAGTTTTCTAAAATTTCCGTAAGTTGCACGATTTTCAACAATAAACAAAGGTCGTTAAACATTAATTTACAAAGAAGAAAAAGCAAAGAACTTTTTGGGGTTGAGTACATTTTCGTACTTCATATTTAACGATTAACTGTCTGTTTTTTTGTTTCTATTTTTTAACTTTATGGATCATTTGTGATAATTGTGGATGAACTTTTAGTGAGCGAAATCAAATAATGAGACAGCAATGTGCAAGTTTCTAATACGAGCACGGCAATTTTTCTATTTGTAATGGTACGTGCATACATTACACATTACTTTTTTAATTTGTAATGGGACATGCATCCATTACACATTACTTTTTTAATTTGTAATGGGACATGCATCCATTACACATTACTTTTTTAATTTGTAATGGGACATGCATCCATTACACATTACTTTTTTAATTTGTAATGGAACGTGCATCCATTACACATTACTTTTATATTTGTAATGGAACACGCATCCATTACACATTACTTTTTTCATTTGTAATGACACATGCATCCATTACACATTACTTTTTTTATTTGTAATGGGACATGCATCCATTACACATTACTTTTGTATTTTGTAATGGTACACTTATCCATTTCACATTATGCAGTGTAATAGGTAATAAATACAGTAATGCATTATTTAAAACTCTAATAGCAGTCAATAAAAAAAAACTTTGAATTGAATTTCTGCGCAGATACGAATCAGATTACGAGCCTCAGTGTGTCGAGCTGACTCCGGAATATATTCAAGAGATAAACAGCGGAGGTGTGAGTACCGAGGAAGTACTGGAGCAACTTGAGGGCAGAAACGACGAGGATTACAGCGAGTATTTGGAGGTCCTCGAGGAAACAACCGCAGATCCGGTGCTCGACGATAATGAAATATTCGACAATGGTTTTAATGTCATGACGGAACGAATAGCTGAAAATGAGATACGAAGCAATCAGCAGCAGGAAATTGATCAATACATGGAGTACATACAATCGAAATATCGGAAAATTCGTCCAAAATCAATGAAAAACGATGATACAAGAATAGTGCAAACGCCGAACATTTACAGCGTATTGAAAAGTCCACCGTTAAAAACGCGTCGGTTGAAAAATGTTGATACGACCGAACCGACGTCGGTAACGCCGTTGATAATAACGGGATCTTCGGTCGTGCCTTCGCAATCGGCTGCAATCGCATCGAGTAGCGCAAATTCCAAAGGAACAAACGAGTCGAAGAAAGATGATACGTCCTTGCATCCCGGTAAACACAGTACGGAATTGTTCTTTCACAGTATGGCACAAACGGTGAGATTATTGCCGCTCAAAGCACAGGTCGACATTAAAATGGCAGTGTGCAAAATCGTCACCGAGGCCGAAGTTAAATTTTCAGCGAGCAATTTGTCGAAAAATACGCAACAATTTATCACACCACCGGGAATGATACCGAAATTGGTATTAGTGCCGTGCAGTATGATTGACTATCCTCGCAAATGAAACAAAAAATTGTCAAAAATAGACACTGGTGATGATTGAAGTGAGCGAATAATTTTTACAGCCGTACGTTGTACATAGAGGGGCAATTGAATTTTGTCGAAGAGACTCAGAAGAATAGAGAACTATTTTATATTTGTAAAAATTGACATTACGTTATTAAAAAAACGATTGGGAGTTTAAGTGTTCCAGATTTAACTTATTTACAGATAAAAAATCCGATAATTTAAATCTGAAGCAATTTAGCGGCAGTTGAATCTGTTAATAAATTATTGAATTATGGAATCATTAATGACTTGACTTGTCAAGTCATCAAAATTATGAATTTATTAATTAAACAACTTATCAACAGATTCAACTGCCGCCGAATTGTTTCAGATTAAAATTACCGTATTTTTCTTGTTGATGAGCAGAAATAATTTCTCTCGTCGATGTGAAAATTTCCTGATTAATCTTTCGTATATTTAATGTGATTTTTTGAAGTGAAACTTCTATGGGCGCGCACAGATAGTTTCTGCCGTCTGCTTATCAGAGTTGGGCGTTTTTGTAATTAATTACAAATTAGAATGTGATAAGTAATTCGAAAAATTCTAATTACAAATTACAAATGTAATTAGTAATTGAAAAATTTCTAATTACAAATTACAAATTTAAAATTTCATAATTACAAATGTAATTAGTAATTCAAAATTTCCTAATTACAAATCAAAAATGTTATTAGTAATTAGAAAAATTCAAGTTACAAATTACAAATGTACTTAGGTTCAAATTACGCACTAACTACATTGAAAAATGTAATTAGTCGGAAATTCGATCCTAATTACATGTAATTAGAGTAAAATTTGACTAATTACATCGATAAAATGTAAATAGTGCGAAATTTGAACCTAATTACATTTGTAATTAAGACATTTTGAATTACTAATTACGCTTGTACTTTGTAATTAGGAAATTTTCAATTACTAATTACATTTGCAATTTGTAATTAGGAAATTTTCAATTACGAATTACATTTGTAATTGGTAATTAAAAAAATTTTCAATTACTAATTACATTTGTAATTCGAAATTTTTCAATTACTAATTAAATTTGTAATTTGTAATTTGAAAATTTTCAATGACTAATTACATTTGTAATTTGTAATTAGAAAACTTTTAATTACAAATTACATTTGTAATTTGCCGCTCGCACACACCAATTTTTAATGCTGTGGTCTTTTTATTTAGAATCAAAGTTTTTGCGGGTTTCATTCGTCGTTTATATTTATCGATCGATATTTATGACATTCATAATGACAATAACCTTTATTTCATTTTCTTTTTCAAGATACACGAAAAAAATAGGACACTATTTACATTTATTGCACCCTCGATCGTGGACTTTGTCGCACGATCTACGATCAATATTCGGCGTGATACAACAATAGTTCACTGCTTTTCTTTGTTCGTTCTTCCGGAAAAAACAATTGAGCCGAACATGCGAAAATCGTTATAATTTCAACGTAAAACAACACCAATCGTTTTGTTATTATTTTTACATTATCCTCTGCTATTCTTTTTTCTTGGATCGAGCTTATAATCTCTATTAGCCATGGAAGACAGCGTTGAGATTCTTCGATGTACTTTCCGAGATTTACATTTTTTCTTCGAAATTTTTTCGAAAGTCGATCATCCGATTTATACAGTTTCATTTTGTTTTTAAGATTCTAAAAAGATTTCTTTCCTCGCGCACTACAGGGATGGTTATTAAAAAATTTTGTGAAAAAAAAGACATTCGATTATAGAAGTATCGAGTTTGAATAACGCACATCAATAAGAGATTTTTCGTGGCGACGGTTTCTTTTACTTCCGCCTAAACCTCGTTGAACATTGACTTATCATAGTTAGCTGTCGTGAGTATTTTTTTCACGATCGTTATTATAGATACAAATTTATGTCCATTTTTGTTTTATTATATATATGTATATATATATATTGATATGAAGTGTTATCCAGAAATTCAGCAATTTTCTCGCCCATCCGACAGAATTTCATTCGTCCTCGATGAGATAAACAAGAAAAACTGAAAGACTTCTCGAAAATCAACTTTTTTTATACGCTTATGAAAAATTCAACGGCGTCAAAGAAATAAAAAAAATTGTTGAATCAGCGAAGAACATTTCATATCTGTATGTGTATAATTTATATACAATTTATAGGAATTGATAATCTCTTATTTCACATCGGGGTTATATTCACAGCCTCTTATCAATATCAGTTTCAGTGTATCAATCCTTTCACCCCTAAAATTTGAGAATTCGAGCCTATAAAGTCTCGTTACATTTTTTTCTTGCGTTTTTTTTTCGAGATTCTGGAACATTTACAAAAATTAACATTGCACGGTTTTTTCTTTCCTTCTATCTATACGTTTCTCGAAATGGAGCGAACGATGTTTATGTCCATTCGATTTTTTTTTTCATAAATCACGTTATCGTGAACTCCGGGTTCAGAGACTAGATAATGGAGCCGGTGAGATTTAGGAGGAAAGAGCGAGACCGAGTCGGGCCAAAACCATTTCCTTTCGCAGTCGCGTTATCTCCCAGTAAATGTCGTGCACTGAAATATCAATTGAACGGTTTATTTTTTATCTAGAAAAAAAAGCTGTCACGTAGATGGACTGTTTCAAGTAATGCACTTGGATATGAGTCATTCCATGTCAATTCAACGACGTTTTGTCGGTGACCCCATTCGATTTTTTTTATTTTTTAATATGTTATTGTACATGCAAAAAGAAGTATTCATGTAAATTTTTACCTCGCTATCTTAAACCATACCGAAGTTAGTGATTTTTGAAAAAATATTCTTAAAATAATCATAACTTCTACAATAATTGAGATATTCTAACGTGCTAGGAGGTCATTTATTTTTGTTTTTTAATTCACTTTTTGAAAAAAATATCGAAAATTGAGATTTTTTTTTACTGTTTTAAGCTAAAAAATGGATTTTTTTTCAATAGGACCTCTTCGATTTTTTCAAAAAAAATTATAAAATCCTATGTAAAACAACAAAATTTTTTAGATTTTGCGGAAGATGAGGTTCTGATAATTTTTTTTTTTTTCGTAATTTTGATCTTTTTTCCTTCTATGACTACAATCAGTTGATTTCAATGATGTTAAAATAAATAATTTAACTTCTCTCAAATGTTTCCTTTGTAAATTATAATAATTAACATTAAGAATTACAATTTTTATGTAAAAAAAATGAATAAAGTGGAAAACGTACTTGAATTGTAATTCTTAATGTTAATTATTATAATTTACAAATCAAATATGTGAGAGAAGTTAAATTATTTATTTTAACATCATTGAAATCAACTATTATATTCATAGAAGGAAAAAATACCAAAATTACGAGAAAAAAATCGAAAAAAAAGTTCAATAAGAAGTTATTTGAATCCCATCTTCGGTAAAATCTTAAAAATTGTGTTTAGTTACGTAGAATTTTATAATTTTTTTTGAAAAAAATCGAAGTGGACCCATTGAAAGAAAATCCAATTTTTTTGCTTCAGACAGCCAAAAAACCGTTAAAAAATGTTGTTTCTTAATTTTTGATATTTTTCTCAAAAAGTAGATTAAAGAAAAAAAATTGTCTCCTTGCAACTTAGAATATCTTGATTATTGTAGAAGTTATGATTATTTTAAGAATATTTTTTCAAAAATCAATAACTTCGGTATGGTTTAAGATGGAGCGCCAAAAATTTGCATAGATACTTTTTTTTGCATGTATAATAACATATTAAAAAATAACAAAAATCGAACAAGAATTGAAAAATTGAATTGACATGGAATGACTCATATGTGCACAAACACACGTTTGTTATTAATTGGAGTTGAAATATCCTCACCTGAACTCTTCACGAGGCCACGTTCGACGTATCGCAGATAGTTGAGAAAATCGCAAACAGAAATTATCTGAAGAAGAGAAAAGGAATAAACGTCAAATTAATGCAAAATGAAATATAAAATTAAAAAATAATAATAGATAAGGAATTTTTTTAACGAATAATTCGGACTTACGCGATTGCGACAAATTTGCGATATACAGTGCCACTGATTTTCCTGATCGGATAATCTCATCCGATAATGACACTGGCGAGGCGCTTCCAGGAGAGCGCATTTCCTGTTGGCAGAGTAAAAGAAGATTATTACAAGCTGATAAAGACATCCTCTTCCTCTTCCCTTTTCATTTCTCCATAGCGGAAGTTTTGGGATGATAAAAAAAAATTTCTTTCGAGTTTCTATCTATCGAGTTTATTTATTTCGAGTTTAAATCTATAAACAATTACCGAAGGATCTATCTTTCGTTATTTCGCAGTTTTTAAATTTCAAAAAAAAAAAAACTAAACTTGAAATTATTAAGTAAAATCGACGTGATTTTTTTTTATTGAATCTCGCGCAGATAAAAATTTGTAATAAAATTGAGAGTAACTTGTGCACAAAATTTGGGAACAGAGTTGTAAATAATGCATTTTTTTGATAATGCATTACTGTATCCATTACCCATTACACTGCATAATGTGAAATGGACAAGTGTACCATTACAAAATACAAGAGTAATGTGTAATGGATGCATGTGCATTACAAATAAAAAAGTAATGTGTAATGGATGAGTGTTCCATTACAAATTACAATTGAAAAAAAAGTAATTGATAGTGGATAATATTCTATCACAAATTAGTGTGTTTCTACGACAATTTGGAGCAAGTACTATTTTGCTCGAAGGTAAGTCTATTAAATTTTCAATGAAAATAACTTGTGTGTATCAAGTTTTTGTTAACTTTACTGTTATAGTGGTAAATGTATGAATCGTGATTTTTTGGAGTAATTATTCCATTTTTGTAAAAATTACAATACAAGAAAAACTTATAGACGTCAGGATATATTGATTCAATATGCACTGACATCTATGAACAGTTATTTTTTGGAGTAATTTTTACTCCATTGTTGTAAAAATTACAATTCAAGAATGGAGTAAAAATTGCTCCAAACAATCACTGTTCGTACATTTACCACTACGATACTAAGTTAACAAAAACTTGATTCACACAAATCATTTTTAGACAAAATTAATAGAGTTACCTTTGAGCAAATTAGTACCTGTTCTAAATTGTCGTAGAAACACACTAATTTGTAATAGAATATTCTGCACTTTTGTATTTTGTAATGGTACACTTACCCATCTCACATTATTCAGTGTAATGGATACAGTAATGTAATACAGTAATGCAGTAATGTAATACAGTAATGTAATGTAATAAATACAGTAATGCATTATCAAAGTAATGCATTATTTACAACTCTGTACATTACACATTACTTTTTTTATTTGTAATGGAACACGCATCCATTACACATTACTATTTTCATTTGTAATGGAAAATTCATTTATTACACGTTACTTTTGTAATTTTTAACGGAAAACTTATCCAATACACATTGTTTAAAGTAATGGGTAATGCATTACTTTTACATTACTATATTTTCACAACTCTGCTTGGGAATAGCAAAAAAAAAAAATCCGAGGAAGAAATGTGCGCAATTTCTGAAATTTTTCAAGTTTCCGTTCTTTTCTTTTTTTCGTTTACTTACTTGGGAAAAGCGAGCTTGTTTTTTTCACTGACAGCCTCGATGAATATAATGCCATCGAGGACAGCTTGACGAACTCTCGTTCCGAGCTCGACATTAGGAAAGTCCAGTGACAAATCAATGTCCTCGTTGAATACTCTGGCGACGAAGGGATCGCTCTTATCGACGCATGGATTTGTTTTCCATCTTAAAAATTCGGCGTGTACTCTTGGATCAACCTCGACACCAAAATCTCGGCTCTCACGATCTCTGTCTCGCTGCGCGTCGCGCTCGCGTTCTCTTTCGCGTTCTTTTTCCCTCTCGCGTTCCCACTCACGATCGGCCGGATGTGAGTCGCTCGGTAACGACGTTCTCGCCTCCTTTATCGGCGAATCCGGCGGTGAATTTTCACGACCGTATTTCAGATTGAAGTGCGACGGTGAGCGTCGATGCTTCTTCGCGAATAAACCCTGCTGTGGATCATCCGAATTTCCGGCCGATCGACATCTCGAATCAATTTGCGGATGCAAGTGCGGATTGGGTCTCGCCGGCGTTGACGTTAGCACCAATGTTTTTAGCGCTGCAACTTCAGCCGCTAAAACTTCAGCCTTCATTCGACTCTCCTCCAACAGTCTTTCGGCATTTGCCTGACGCATGTTTGCATCTCTAACCATATTGTGCGCTTCCTGAAAATAAAAAAATTTCAAGTTAGAAACAAAACCCTCGGATCAATGATTTTTTTTCGTCCAGATAAACAATCGTTCTCTCTTAAACGATTTTTTTAAAATATTCTACAGAGATCACACCAAGTGATTTATTTAGTTTTAATGAATTTATTTGTAATAAATTTTTTTAATCGGTCTAATAGACTGTTTATTAAAATTATTTTCAAATAATTTGTAAACATTTATTTTAATCAAATAAACATTTTTTCTGGGTGCAATAATGGAAGTATAGCAATGAATCCGACGGCATTCTTTAAGTCAACGGCATTTACGTTTTTTTAAAAAATAGAAGCTTCAATCATGTCAGAGAAAGCATAATTTTAGTTTCTTAAGATTTCGAGCTTTCAAGATCTTTCGTTTCCGTTCAAAATTAAAGAAGTTTCAAAACTATGGAAAATCGTAATTCTGAATTGATGAAATTTCGATGAAATTTGATCAGAAGTTTTCGTTTTTAATAAAAACAAGTTCTACCAAAGGAAAAATATGAGAAATTTTTTGTTCGAAAGTTATGCAAAGTTTCAAAATTTCACAATTTTTTAAATCTTTCAAGTTTATTTTTTAAATATCTCGAAAACTATTCTATAATAAAAAATTCTACGAAAGTTCATCTTGAAGGATATCCTTGTGGCTACGAAAAAAAATATGCCGAATTTTTTTTTGCCAAATGATGAATTTGGAGAATCTTAAACTTTTTAAAATCGTGCAAATCCACGATCGACATTAAATTTTTGGTTTAATTTTTTGAATATAATACCTTATACCGCTCTTACAAGATCCTGAAATTTTCAGAAAGGTGTTTTTTGTTTTTTCAAAAATATGAATGTTTGAATTTTCGAAAATATGAATTTTTGAATTTTCAAAAATCATGTAAATCCACGATCAACATTAAACTTTTGATTAAATTTTTTTTACATAATACCTTGGACTGATCCAAGATCCGGAAATTTTCAGGATGGTGTTGTTTTGTTTCAAAATTAAAAGATCCTGGAATTTTCAGGATCTTTTAAGATCAATCCAAGGTATTATATAAAAAAAAAATTCATCACTTTTCAAAAAAAAAATTCGGAATATTTTTTTTTCGTAGCCGCGAGTATGCTCTCCAAGACGAACCTAGAACGAGTTTTTCGTAACTATAATAGTTTTTGAGATATTTAAAAAGTAAACTTGAGAGATTAAAAAAATAGTGAAATTTTGAATCTTGCATAACTTACGAAGAAATTAATTTTAATTTCTTCCTTTAGTAGAACTTCGTTTTAGTAAAAACGAAAAGTTCTGACAACATTTCATCGAAATTGAAGGGGGTCGATTCCAACTCTTGGTCGATTTGACAATGACCCATGTCCTTTTTTTCTATATGCCTTTTTCTTCTCACTTAAAATTAATTAAAAAAGTTCTTTAAAATTCTGTGAATCATTTTCAACGTTTCAGAAATTTCGAAATATCTTCTTCACCATTTTCACTGCTTCTAGGTCGAGGGAATAAAAGATTGTGATCAGTTATTTCATTGTGGAGTAACTTTTGTTGATTTTCGCAAGAGATGGAAGATGAAAATAAATAAAAATTTCAAGGAACCTGAAAGAGGCTGGCAGTGAGTTCCTCGACTTCCTGCTCGACTTCCTGCCGGAATCTCGATAGTCTCTCAACCTCCTCGTCCTTGAGCTTCAGCTTTTCGTGGGCTTTTTTCAATTCGTCCTGAAGTTTTGAAATAGCGTGTTCCTTAACTTCGGCGACTGTTTTTTCCCAAAGTATAGTCGTCGGCGATGGTGGCTCCTCAGTTATTTCTCTCGTTTTTCCATCATCCCCATTCGCGTTGTTAAATTCCTCGCGAACTTTCGTCGTTGTTTCACTCGTTGTTTTCGTCGTCGAGGATTTTCTGTCTCGCGTCTCGTTTGATTCACGATTTTCCAAATACTTTTTCGAATCCGATACCAAAGTCTTGGAAACTTCGTCGTTGACTCGTTTATTGCTCTCAATCTCGAGCCTCAGATCCAACGGTTTTGTGTTTACGCATCGATAATCCTCAACGTCAGTCTCGTTTCTGGGAGGTTTTGGATCGTTGCCTCGTGATTGGAAAGGCCTCGTCGTACCGTTCTCGGCAACGATTATCCTGTTTCGATGTCTCAACGATATTACTCCTCCTCTGGCCGATGCTAATTTTTCGTTGTACGTAAAACGCGCCGGTAACTCCGCTGAACTGTAATTTATAAAAATAACATTCAAATTATTACCACAATTGTATTTGTTTATTTGATAAACAAACATTTAAATTAATGTATTTTAATATTTGGGGGATAATTGAAGTTTCATCAGTTGAAAAGGCTAAATTGGAAGAAAATTGAAAAAGAAATAGAAATTGAAAATTGAAAAAGAAATTGAAATTGAAAATTGACAAAGAAATTGAAATTGAAAATTGAGAAAGAACTTGTCCAAGTAGCAGAAAGGCATTTTTCGTGGTGCAGGCATTGTTTATTTGGGGTAGGTAAGATTTTTTTACACTTTTTTATGTAAAAATATCAATATTTTCCAAAAAAATGCAAATGCTACTGGTTCATTCCACGTCAAATCGACCAAGAATCGGAATCGACCCCTTTCAATTTCGATGAAATTTGGTCAGAAGTTTTCGTTTTTAACAAAACGAAGTTCTACCAAAGGAAAAAAAATTGAATTTTTTTTTTCGCAAGTTATCAAAAATTCAAAATTTCACAATTTTTCAAATCTTTCAAGTTTATTTTTTGAATATCTCGGAAACTATCATAATTGCGAAAAATCGTTATGAATTCGTCTTAAAAAGTATACTTGTGGCTACAAAAAAAAATGTTCCGAAATTTTTTTTTGAAAAAGGATGAATTTTGGCAAAAATCGTGAAAATCCAAGTTAGACATTAAATTTTTGGTTCAATTTTTTTTATATAAAACCTTATACGGATCTTAAAAGATCCTGAAATTTTCAGAGAGGTGTTTTTTTTTTAAATATAAATTTTTGAATTTTTAAAAATCGTGTAAATCCACGATAAACATTAAATTTTTGGTTAATTTTTTTTTTATATAATACCTTAAACTGATCTTAAAAGATCCTGAAAATTTAAGGTTTCTGTTTTCTTGTTTCAAAAATATAAATTTTTGAATTTTGGTAAAAAAAAAATTTTCTTTGTACCAAAATACTGTTACTTTTACTTTTTTTTACTGCTCAAAATTATAAAACTACATGATTGCTCAACTTTACTTAACTGAGAGGTAAAAAAAAAAAATTTTTTTTTACTAAAATTCAAAAACTTATACTTTTGAAACAAAAAAACACCATCCTGAAAATTTCAGGATCTTTTGAGATCAGTACAAGGTATTATATAAAAAAAAATTTAACCAAAAATTCGATGTTGATCGTGGTTTACACGATTGTAAAAAATTAAAAATTCATATTTTTGAAAAAAAAACACCTCCCTCAAAATTTCAGGATCTTTGAAGATCAGTACAAGGTATTATGTAAAAAAAATAGAACAAAAAATTTAATGTCCAACTTGCATTTTCACGATTTTGGAAAATTCAAAATTACTCCAAATTCATCATTTTGCAAATTTTTTTTCGGAATATTTTTTTTTTCATAGCCCCAAGTATACTTTTTAAAACGAATTCAGAACGATTTTTCGTAACTATAATAGTTTCCAAGATATTTGAAAAATAAACTTGAAAGATTTGAAAAATTGTGAAATTTTGAATTTTGGATAACTTTCGAAAAAAAAAAATTAAATTTTTTTTCCTTTAGTAGGACTTCGTTTTGTTAAAAACGAAAACTTCTAACCAAATTTCATCGAAATTGAAAGGGGTCGATTCCGACTCTTCGTCGATTTGACATGGATGACCCACTTTATGATGAGCCAACGTTTTTAATTTTTGACTTCCTGATATCAAAAACTGTCTTGAGGGTTTTTTTCCCTCTTTGTTCGATATTCCATCTGTTTTAAATAAATATTTGTTCGTCACCTCTCGTCATAAATTTAATGTTCATAATTTCGAGAAATGCGATTAACTCACAAAAATATCGCTGTAAGCAACCAACTTTTTAGATTCTTGACTTTCTAGCAGAAATAACGTTCTTCTTCTTAATTCGTTTATTTTTCTATTATCTATTTGTTTGTAAAAAATTCATCACTGCTGCATTTTCAGAAAATCTTTGAATGTCTTCGAAAAAAAGAAAATATGCATATTTGAGTGCTAATAAAATAGTACATTACATCACGAGGACGTAAAAACATTTTCCGACGAGTGTGAGTTTCTGCAATCACACGAGTCAGAAAATTTTTTTACGCCGAGTGATTTACGATATTTTATATCACGAGGTGCAATATGGACGTTTTCACGTCCGCTTGCGGACGTAAAAGCGCCCATTATTGTACTGAGTGATATAAAATTATTATCCGTGATTTTTATCGTCCACCAAAATTTCTCTTTCAGACTTACTGTTCAGGTGAATATTTGGCATCATCGTCGTCGAATAGACTGGTAGGCTCTTCATTGTCATCTTTGCCCGCATAACCAAACAAGTCTGTTGCAGCTCGAGCAAGATCGGATTTCATGATCGGATGAGGCGGATGCATCGAAGTGCCCGCACAATCAGCCTCGTCGGCGTATAATTCATCCTCGTCCGTTGTGTACTCCTCGTCGCCGGTTGTGCCCGTACTTCCGGCTCTTCGGTGCTTCGTCGTCAATGGACGATACGCGTACTCACTGCCCCCGTTTACGGAATCACTCGAATCCATTGAATTCGGCTGATGTTGCTCAACCGCCTTCATCCTGATATAATTTGCCGCAAACTACCGATCGATAACTGCAAAGAGAAAATTGTATTTTTTTTTAAATTTTGTTACTGAAAATTCAATTTTTTTTCGGCAATTAAATGGGCCTAAGTCAGAGAGAACATTTTTCCATAGGAGAAATTCAATTTGTCAACCAATTTTTTTTTTAACGTTATATCATTTTATAAATGGTCCCTGTGTTTGGGTCATAACAAACCACCCCACATTTCGTGAAATATTCCTTATATCTAGATAATAATTCAAGCTAAGGCTTTTTGCACTGTAATCTTAATTGCAAATCTTTGGTTGTGCCTTAACGAAAGGCTAATTTCAAAAGAAAAAGCGTTTGCGAAAGCTTTACAATTTTGATCTTAATAAAACCACCCCACTTTTAGTGAAATTTTCCTTGTATCTAGATAATTTTCAAGCTAATGCTTTCAGAAGTAATCTTGGCTCGGAGTCTTTGATGGTATCTTAACAAGAGGCTAATTCCAAAATAAAAAGCGTTTGCAAAAGCTTTACAATTTTGATCTTAATAAAACCACCCCTCTTTTAGTGAAATTTTCCTTATATCTAGATAATTTTCAAGCTAATGCTTTCAGCAATAATCTTGACTCTGAGTCTTTGATGGTATCTTAACAAGAGGCTAATTCCAAAATAAAAAGCGTCTGCAAACGCTTTACAATTTTGACCTTAAAAAAACCACCCCACTTTTAGTGAAATTTGCCTTATATCTAGATAAGTTTCAAGCTAATGCTTTCAGCAATAATCTTGACTCTGAGTCTTTGATGGTATCTTAACAAGAAGCTCTTTACAAAATAAAAAGCGTCTGCAAAAGCTTTACAATTTTGAACTTAATAAAACCACCCCATTTTTCGTGAAATTTTCCTTACGTCTAGATAAGTTTCAAGCTAATGCTTTCAGCAATAATCTTGACTCTGAGTCTTTGATGGTATCTTAACAAGAGGCTAATTCCAAAATAAAAAGCGTTTGCAAAAGCTTTACAATTTTGATCTTAATAAAACCACCCCTCTGTTAGTGAAATTTTCCGTATATCTGGATAATTTTTAAGCTATGCTTTCGGCAGTAATCTTGACTCTGAGTCTTTGATGGTATCTTAACAAGAGGCTATTTCCAAAATAAAAAGCGTTTGCAAAAGCTTTACAATTTTGATCTTAATAAAACCACCCCTCTTTTAGTGAAATTTTCCTTATATGTAGACAATTTTCAAGCTAATCCTTTCGGCAGTAATCTTGACTCTGAGTCTTTGATAGTATCTTAACAAGAGGCTCATTCCAAAATAAAAAGCGTTTGCAAGAGCTTTACAATTTTGATTTAAAAAAAACACCCCACTTTTAGTGAAATTTGCCTTATATCTAGATAAGTTTCAAGCTAATGCTTTCAGCAGTAATCTTGACTCTGAGTCTTTGATGGTATCTTAACAAGAGGCTCATTCCAAAATAAAAAGCGTTTGCAAGAGCTTTACAATTTTGATTTAAAAAAAACACCCCACTTTTAGTGAAATTTGCCTTATATCTAGACAAGTTTCAAGCTAATGCTTTCAGCAGTAATCTTGACTCTGAGTCTTTGATGGTATCTTAACAAGAGACTAATTCCAAAATAAAAAGCGTTTGCAAAAGCTTTATAATTTTGATCTTAAAAAAACCACCACTTTTCGTGAAATTCTTCCTATATCTAAACAAGTTTCAAGCTTTCGGCAGTAATCTTGACTCCGAGTGTTCGATGGTGCCTAAAAATAAAAAGCGTCTGTAAAAACTTTACAATTTCGATCTCAGGAAAACCACCCCACTTTTCATGAAATGTTCCCCATATATCTCGATAAGATTCGAGCTAATGCTGTCCGCGGTAATCTTGACTCTTTGATGATGGCTTAACGAGAGGCTTTAGTTTATACTCGATTACAAGATTGCCCAGACATGGGTGGAGACCCACGTTTGCCGAGATGAAGCTCTCTGTTGCCTTTTAAGACCGGCTTAATCCAGAGCAGAGACTAATACGAGCGATTGCACTTTGCCAGTTCGTGCCTCGTTTCTTTACATCAGTACTTGACTCACCTTTGTAAGTCCACTTCGTGGGCTTTATAACGCGTCTGGACCTAACTACAGAAGCAGTCACACATACGTGAGTAACTTGTGTATTTCTGTGTGTGTGCGTTTCTTACTTTGACGAAGAAGGCTCCGAGACATATCTTCACGTCTCAAGCCCTCTTTTTACACTTAAGCCCACTCGGGTCGAGTCTGAGAAGCAACTGGAATATAACCAACGACAATGTCAGCAAATTATCATTCAAAATTTATCGCTGAACGTGCTCGTGTCTCAGATGCACTATGAAGCAATTATTCATACGTGACCCATTCAAACATGAGCAATTTTTTAAGAATCAATGTACTTAAGGGGTCAAACGCAGTTAGGAGGTCGAAAAAAGCGATTTTTCAAGAATATTTTTCTGGAAAGACATTTTAATTTATTAGCGTAAAAATTTAAACACATATTTTTGTAACTTTTAACTTTATTTTGAAATTTTTATTTTTTAAAAATAATCATTCTCGAAACCACTATAGCCCAATTTGCGTTAATGCACCAACAAAAATTTGTTTTCTAGATAACCAGAAATTTATACAACTATTCTGCCAATTTTCAAAATATCCAATTTACAGTTTCTACCAATAAAATCCCTTAGAGCTTAATTTTCCTTACGAAAATAAAATATAGGCGACGTTAATAAAAAAAATATATTAATTAATATATTTTGTTCCATAAGTTAAATATATATGAATATATTTTTGCATATATTTTATTTCCATATGGATTAAAATATGAATTTTGCAAATAATCAGGACTTCATATAAAATGAATTTGATTTTCTTTTCTCTCCTCGAATAACCATTCCAATAATCGATTGGATTTGCGGATAATTCACGTTAAGGGGTTATACGCAGTGAGGAGGTCGAAGAAGGCGATTTTTGAAGATTTTTTTCTGGAAAAACATTTCAATTTATTAACGTAAAAAGTAATGGACATATTTTTGTAACTTTTAACTTTATTTTGAAATTTTTCTTGTTAAAAAATACTGATTTTTGAAACCGCTGTAGCCGATCTTCGAGAGGTCCTGTAAAAAAAGGCATCTTGCGGTGAGCATAATATCCCTGGATTGGATCATCCAAAATTAAAGAATAAAAAAGATTTCGTTAATCTAGTATTTAATCGAAGGAATAAGCAGAATATCAATTTTTAACAAAATGGCGGCTTCTCAAAAAAAAAAATCGACTTTTGATCAAAATTTTTGCATCAAATTGTTTGTAAAATGGAAAATATTTATCGGCAAAAAACCTTCGATTAATTACTAAAAAAATATATTTATAGAGCTTGATTAAACATTTCAGACTAATCGGTTAGGCCGTTTCTGAGAAATCCTTTTCACCGACTCAAAAAACACAGTTTTGAGAATAACGCGTTCAAAATTTCAGAAGCACTTTACAAATAGTAATAATGGGTTTACAAATATGTCTGTAACTTCAAAAATATTTGTCGGATTGGCACGAAATTTTCTATGTTTATACTTAGATATAAGTAAATTTCGAAAATAAAATAAAAAAATTGATTTTTTGAAAATCCTGACTTAACCCCTTAACCGGGATTGACGATCAGTTTTCTTTCCAAAGTGTGAAAAAATTTGTTATCCATGAAATATCAATGAAAATGTTTATTAGGGTGGGCCGAAAATCCGCTTTTTTTAAAATTCTTTTAGCAATACCGAAAATATTGTTTATTATGCAACAAAAAAAATCTGTGTGAAGGGAAAAAATTTTGAGTCAACATCCTAGGCTTGCACAAGTTCGTTAAAGTTCAAGTGTTGAAAAAAAAATTTCTCGGCTTATTTTTATTGGAAATTTAATTCTCTACAAAAAAGGTCCTTGTATAAAATCATGTGGGATTGATGGTTTCTAAGATAATTGCAAATTTACTTAAAAATAGTCATTTTTCTTTCTATAAATATTTTTCCGACGAAAAAAAAATTTCCTTCCTTATTTATTTTTTTTTTTTTTTTTTTTAGTACTGACGAAGTGACGTCAGTATTCGCAGTAAATTCGAAACACAGCCTAATCGTAAGTCGAAACAAATGTTGGATGTTCTCTTTGTGAAATACTAGCGCCAGAGGTAAAAATGTTGCGAACTTTAGGGAAAATTGGTCCCATCCGATCAAAGGTCGCGATAGCGAGTCTTTTTACATACGACGCGACCTCTGTTTATAAAAGCCGAACTACAGAAAGAGTCATAGATGAACCTGGCCATTGAATAAACTCACAGGAAATGTTACTTACGGAAAACGTGGCCAATTTGCAATTGTTATTATGAAAAAATCTGTTTGGAAGAATAAAAATTGTTACAATAAGCGACAATTTTAAAATATACATATAATATTGAAGTAAATAGACTGGACGATTGCTTTCGTAGAGAATATATTAAAAAAGGGAAGGTAATTTTTTTTCTTCATAGAAAAAATATTTAAAGAAAGAAAAATGACTAATTTTAAGTAAATTTGCAATTATTTTAAAAACTATCAAACCTAAATGATTTCATATAAGAAATTTTTTATAGAGAATTAAATTTCCCACGAAATATGGAGTATATCAATTATTTTTTAACCATACAAAATGTAAATATTAGAGGTATATTACAATTTTTTTTTACTAAATTGCAATTATCTTAGATACCATCAATCCTACATGAATTCTTATGAGGACCTTTTTCGTAGAGAACTGAATTTCCTATAAAATAAGAAGATTATTAAATATTTTTTTACTCATAAAAAGTATTAATTTAGAGGAAAATGACAAATTTTTCACTAAAACAGCAATTATCTTAGAAACTATCGATCCTACATGATTTGATATAAGGACCTTTTTTGTAGAGAATTAAATTTTCAATAAAAATAAGCCGAGAACATTTATTTTTTCAATACTTTGAACTTTAACGAATTTGGGCGAGCCTAGGATGTTGACTCAAAATTTTTTCCCTTCACACAGATTTGTTTTTGTAGCATAATGAACAATATTTTCGGTATTGCTAAAAGAATTTCAAACAAGACGGATTTTCGGCCCACCCTAATGTTTGTCCATTCCTTTACAATTATATTAAAACGAAAATTCGTGATGCACGAGCTTACTTTTTGATTGAATAACCCTCGCGTGTAATATTAATATCATGACGGATGCATTTAAAAAATAATTAAAAAAATAAGGAACGGGATTCAAGATTATCATTATTTCGCTCATCCTTCATCATTACAAGTCATCGCTCGGGTATTATGAGAGCTGCTGACCGTCAAGAAAGCATTTGTCGACTAGCTCGAATTACTCCGTCACGTACGAAATAAGCAACTGCCTCTAATTGGTCTATGTCCAATTCTCTCGCGTTTCTATCGTCCATTATATCGTCTTGGTTCGTCGTCAAAGCAGAGAGTGGAAGATGGTGAACGGAAAGTTTTTTTTCGCTCAGTTGCAGTTTACGTAATCCGTGAGCAACAGTTCGTAAAATAGGATTAAAAAAAAGGTTGCGATTCTAACCACTCAACACTTTTGACCACTTAATTTTTTTATCGATAGAAGGAACGATGCAACAGGAATTACTTTGGAATTCAGACTTTCTTTTGGCTTGGACCAGATCCCAAAAGTAGTTATATTTATAATTAAAGACAAGGTCTCAAAGTTTCGATCGCTTCGACCTCTGGCAAACTTGTCCTATTTCAAAAATTCATGAAAATCGTTTTTTCGCAAGTTTTTGGGCGAATTTCATGTTTCTCACCGCATTTTCGCGATCAATGGGCGACTTCCAACTTGAAATCTCAAAAAAAATCAAGAAAAGAGAAAAAATGGTCAGATTTGACCAACACAACCAAGTTTGGGTTAACCTCAAAAAGCCGATATTTTGAGGGCCCATAACTCCGATTCCATTTATCCGAATAACGATTTTTTTGCAATCTTTAGAGTGAGCGATGATCTGGAGAATGCTGAAAGGTTCATTCAGATATCTTCCTTTTTTGGTGGCGCTAGAGAACTTCAAAGATTGCCAAAAATTGAAGATTCCGAAAATTCGATACAAATGTTCGCCCACCATTTTTATTTTTATCTGTAAATAAAATGTTTGATAAATTAGAATGTTATTCTTTTTTTGCCCATAATAAAAACGTGACTTAGATAGATAATTATTTATTACTGTGATTCGTTCGTCTCAGCATTGTAAAGTCTCGTGGGAAATGTGCGGCGGAGCGAATCGCCAACATTCGTGCCCTCTATTTCATCACGCATATATTTACATTGCGTAGAAATTGTTGAGAAAATCGCAAAATTTGCATTTCCAACTCCAGAGCCTCTTTTCTCGGTAAAAGTACCGCAAACAATTGTCTTTCCTTCACTTTTTACCAAATGGTAACATTAAATGGTAACATAAAATTTATAACATTCTGTTCGCTCCAAGTATTTATATTCTTCATTTTAAAAAAATTCATTCCCAAATATCTCGCAAGTTTGATAAATTATTCATTTTCTCACTCACTGACTCAAAGTTTTGGATGATCGCATTAAAGGTTTCTTACACAACAATTTACCACCGTTAATTAAAAATCGATTGAAAAAAAATGGCGGATGTTTGAAATAAGTTGTGACAAATTCATCTTTTCATTTTCATTTCAAACATCCGCCATTTTTTTTTCCGATCGATTTTTCATTCACGGTGGTAAATTTTTGTGTAAGAAACCTTCCTCTGTAAAATGCTTTTTCATTTTTTTGTTTCAGACTTGCCACAATCCTGAGATTAACTGTCGGCCATGGAACAAGACATTTTCGACTTTGGCGCCTCCCAAAAATTATTCAAACAATGAAAATAAAAAATAAATTTTTGTTCTGTACTTTCGAAGGATGGAACAATGTTGTAATAACAGTTTTATAGTCATATCTGATAAAGGAGCTGACAAAAAATCGTAAAAATTTGTTTTTTTTGGTCTTCTAAAGTAGACTAGAACCTTAGAATAATTTATTATAGGATGGCCACTAAATCATACAAAAAAAATTCCCTGATATTTTCGAAAATTTCCCTGACAAACCTTTCAGATTTGTGAAAAAAAGTAACACGGTAAGAACATTGCGTATGTTTATTATTATTCATTCTTTGGTATTGTTTATTAAATTATATCTTTGGAAGGAATAAATTATATGACCTAAGAACAAGGACTATTTTGCATTCTTCAACGCCGTGATTTTTTCATTGAGAACAGCTTCTTTTTTTGCATTTTTTTAAGAGTTCTTTTTATATTTTCCCTGACCAAATATTTAATTCCCTGACATTTCCCTGATTTCCCTGACACTAAAAAAATTCCCTGAAATTTTAAGGTTTTCCCTTACATTGCGGCCCTTTATTATCCTTGTTATCTTTATTATTAATGAATATCTTCATTATTATTATTATTATTAATTATTATCTTTATAAATAAATAAAAGTATTTTAACGATACTGAATCATCAATTATCATACGTAATCAATAATTAAGCGATAATTATACGGTATAAAAAAATATAAATACGTGAATGTGCTTACAAAGTTCTATGCATAACATTTTCCAGACGAAGATAGTTAATTAGAACGCAAAAAAATTGAGAATAATTATGAGTAAAGTATTATTTTTTTAAAAATTAATATTGGTTAAAAATTGTAATAAGGATGATATCATTGACATTAGCATTAATGAATAATATATATCGTTAAAAAAATCAATTTCGATGGAAATCAATTTTTAACCATGAGAAATTTTTCTTATTATCTCAATATTTTTTACGAGTAAAAAAGTAACGTCTCTAATAACTACTTGATTTTTTAAATAAAAAAAATAAACACAATTTTCCATCAACTAGCACCGTAAATTGCCATTGTTTAAAAAAAATGTCATCGATGAATAAGTTAGCGAAAATTCATTGGATTCGCGGATTAGATTATTTTATCAATATTTCATTGCAGAATAAATTGTGGGTAAGATTGTGTAGAATACAAGGCAAAATTAGGAGGTTTCTCGAAGACCCAAAGTTGAAAGGAAAAATTTCACAGGGAAACCCGACAAGGTACCATTCCTGAACATATATACAATATACATATATATATATGGGGCATTCCAAGTGAAATCGTGGGGTCATTTCTCTCGGGTCATCAGATCCTTGCATAACTTTTTTTTGCATTGATTCCACTTAAAA
The DNA here is from genome assembly GCA_946863875.1 of Alloplasta piceator. Classification (NCBI taxonomy): domain Eukaryota; kingdom Metazoa; phylum Arthropoda; class Insecta; order Hymenoptera; family Ichneumonidae; genus Alloplasta; species Alloplasta piceator. Next base: position 5,159,441 of record OX333072.1, on the reverse strand, counting down.
AACAGCCTAATTTTTTAAAAGATTTTTCTCGCCACTCCTTCAGGTGGCGCGACGATCATTTTTGTGTAAAAAAGGGATAACTGAAAAAACACCATTTTTAAAATTCCGCAATTTTTTTCCACAGATTCTGGGTCAAAAATAAGTAATATCTATCATGATTAGAAAGTGGGATGCGGTTGCCTCATATTTTTTTGTTTAATTTTCTTTTTTTCAGTTTCTAAAATAAAATAAAAAAATTAATCCCTAATACCCCCTTACATGAGTAAAAAAATAAAATAAAAATAAAACATGTCTTGAAAAATTTTGATATTTGGCATATTTTTAAAAATAAATGAGAAAAATGTTTTTTTTTTCAATATAATGTTTTTCTCATTTATTTTAGAAAATATGCAAAATATCAAAATTTTCCAAGACATGTTTTATTTCAATTTTATTTTTTTACTCATGGAGGGGGTATTAGGAATTAATTTTTTTATTTTATTTTATAAACTGAAAAAAAGAAAATTATAAAAAAAATATGAGCCAGCCGCATCCCACTTTCTAATCATGATAGATATTACTCATTTATGATCCAGAATCTGTAGAAAAAATTGCAGAATTTTAAAAATGGTGTTTTTTCAGTTATCCCTTTTTATTGAAGTATTTTATTGAAAAAAAAATATTTTTATCATTTATTTTGAAAAATATGCAAAATATCAAAATTTTCCAAGACATGTTTTTTTTTTCTTTATTTTTTTTACTTATGTAAAAGGTATTAGGAATTAATTTTTTCAATTTCTTTTAGAAACTGAAAAAAAGAAAATTATAAAAAAAATATGAGGCAGCCGCATCCCGCTTTCTAATCATGATAGATATTACTTATTTATGACCCAGAATCTGTAGAAAAAATTGCAGAATTTTAGAAATGGTGTTTTTTCAGTTATCCCTTTTTTACACAAAAATGATCGTCGCGCCACCTGAAGGAGTGGCTAGAAAAATCTTTTTAAAAATTTGGCTATTTTTTAAGTGGAATCAATGCGAAAAAAAAAGTTATGCAAGGATCTGATGACCCGAGGGAAATGACCCCACGATTTCACTTGGAATGCCCCATATATATAAATCCGCGATGAGAGGTGTAGCTTAAAATATTCTGTGTGAGAGAATGCGAGCACGTTTACCTTGAAGCGCCCTCGTCACGGTCGCCGAAATCCTTCTCGGATTTATGCTAATTATGCGCCTATACCCGTTTTTACTTAACGGTGCACGACGAGTCAGGTGTTTTTTTACATCCTCGCAAATTTTATGCCTCGGAAATCCTTTGCAAAATAATCTGTACCAAAACAAAGTGTCCGCAACATTTATTATGCGTTAGAAAAAAAACCATCACCGAGGGGATGGTTTTTTTTCGAGACTCGCAACGTCCACCTTCGAAAAGGTCGTAGTAATTTTTCGTTTCATGTAAATTGACTTGTAAATTGTGTTTATTTTGCAAATTCGTGGTACTTCATGTTTAATGCAGATCGTATCGTCTATTCACAGGGAATTCGAGAATATGAGAAATGGCGATGTTCGCGAAATCGTCGAGGGAAAGTATTGTCGCCAAAGCAGAAAAATATTACTGTGAGAAATACATTATTCATGGAAGAATATTTGTGATTTTGAAATGAAAATATGAAATATAGAATATCGTTCGGTAGAACGTAGATTTGTGAATGACATCGGACGTAGCTTTTATTTCGTGATTTTATTTGGTAACTTATTTTATTTATTTAATATCGAAATGAAAGAGCAGCGATGATTATGCAATTGCAATAATTTAGAAAAAAATTTCATCTTCTCTTGATTATTCTTATATTTTTCCGGTATGAAAAATAAATAGTATGTAAATTTTATTCTATGACGCCTGTTTTCTAATTGTAAAATCTAATTTGTCATTTTACTTCGATCTTGATGAGAGCTCATTTTGTTTATTAAAATGTTTTTCACGAATTCACCGAATAACTTCACTTCTTTGAATTTCCTCCGAATTTCTCTTCGTTCTCAATGAAAATTATTTTTTTTTAACGTTGAAGCTCTATTTTTCATTTACAATCTTAATTACAAATTTAACAATCATTCGTGAAACTAAAATTCAAAATTTGACTTGACAAAAATTTAATTGAAATAATTTTCTTCTAATTCTAATTTCATTGTTTTCTACCTTAAATAGGAACTTACTAATCCACATTGGATGACACTCATTTTTCCATAAAAACGTGCACGAACAAAATCGAATCTACCAAAAAATCCACCTCAACTCCTCAGAAAAACTCCTACATAAAAAAATAGCAATTTTATATCACTCAGTACAATAATGGACGCTTTTACGTCCGCAAGCGGACGTGAAAACGTCCATATTGCACCTCGTGATATAAAATATCGTACATCACACGAGTGTTGTAATGTACTATTATTTAATGACTTTCAATTTTCATTAAAAAGTTCACAACTATTCTGACCTAGAATAATATACTGGTAAAACAGTTTTTAGCCAAGAAAATTAATGAAAAAAACTTTATTATGGGTGAAAAAATGAGAAAAACTATTTTTTTTAGAAGTCAAATTGTTTGAGTGTTAATTCGCAATACTAGAAAGTATCGATCGGCGAATTAAAGCGCCAAATCGTCATATTAAGATAAATGTCCCAATTATTGAACAGCTAAGGATCTGAAGATTGAATTCGGTGAGAAAAAAATATAAAATCAAGAAAAAAACCATCGCTTTCATGTTCAAATTACACTTTGATATTTTTACTTTCGAAAAATCAACCTTTAAATTATTTTTAAATGATTTCGAATGAAAAAAAAAGAATAACAATGTGAAGCATGCAAATGTCCCAATCATTGAACACTGGAAGTGCCTATATCTCTAATATTGAACAGGCATGTCCCAGTTATCGGACACTCTCGAGAATTCTTTTTCCGTTCTGAAAATATTATTTTGGGTACAATATTAAGAAATAAAAGCAAAATCAAACACTCGAATAATCTTTTATTAATCATGTAAAAATACGAAAATATATGTTTAGTCTCTTTTGACAGGTTTTTGGTTCATTCGCATTTGGTTTATTTTTGCTTTTCAACTCGAACTTTATTTTATTTTTCCTTTCAGCTTCCTCGTTTTTACGTTCTGTTTTTGTTTGATTTTGTCGCAGCTCTCTTGTTTTTCGACTGAAATATCGGAGAGCAAAAAATATTGAACATTACATTCGTATTTTTAGGTTACATCTAGGTTATATTCTCTTTTTACTTTTCTTTTTATGTTGATTGCACGAAAATACAAATAAAAAATATATTTGACGATCTCAGAGTTATTATTAAAAGAATAAAGGTAAGTTTATTCAGGAACTTACAGTTTTTGTTCGAATAAATCCGATTCACACGATCTGTCACACGTTAACTGTCTCGATGTTTCGATGGGTTTAATGACGCCATCTTGGAGAATTCGAGTGTTCAATAATTGGGACACACTGCATTTTCTATGTCCCAATAATCGAACACCGTATTTTTTAACAAATAATTAATTAAAAAAGTTTTTTTTTAATTGTCATTTGTAAGAAATTTTCTGAGGAACCTGAAACGCCTTTACTTTTTGAGATGCGAAAGTTTTTGAATTTTTTATGCCATTACGCATGAAGCGGCGCGTCTTAGCAAAAACTATAAGCAGTTACCACGATACGTCAGATCGGGTCACCGTTGCTGATTAAATATTTTTTTTCTCTATCAATTAAAGCTTTTTTTGCACAAGTAAGGTAACATTTCGATAGCTAAAAGTTCCATATATGTAATGAAATTTTTATAAATAAGTAAATGCATGCAGGTGAATGAGAAATAATAAAAATACAAGATAGTGTTCAATTATTGGGACCTGTTCAATAATTGGAACATTTACCTTACTAACAATTAGCAATAAATTCAAGAGAATTTGCACATTTATTCGAGGATTTCTATCGCTACTCGCCTCGCCGTAACGAAGTTGGCTTTGTGCTAATTAAGAGGTACCATTGAGGGACTTTAACGAATCGTCACTTATGCTCGCCGCAGCGTGAATTTTTTTTCACTTTTATCATTTCAAAGCGCATTTTCCACTATAATAATAGTACAATCATCCTCTTTGAGGCACTTGTGCGAGCGTGGCTCGTTATCATCATCTCCGGTTCTCTAACGCGGTACCGTCCGGTACCGAGGGCGTATGATGGATTTCAAACTACACACAGACACACACAAAACACTCTCACCGATGTGAACATCAATGTCGTAATTGCCAAGGATGCCAGAAGCGCTATTACAGTGCTTAGATGAGAAGAATCGTCATGTTGCTCGATCTATCGCGCTCGGAACCGTGAATCGGATGAGATGCTCTTGAAGGTCTTGTCTTTAAGGGGTTGAGCGCGGTCAAGATTTTCAAAAAATCATTTTTATTAAATTTAATTCTCGCAATGTACACGCTTTATAAATATATTTTTTAGTAATTGAGGGGGGGAAGAGTCAGAAAATCGTTTTTTTCTGATACTACAACTTATAAGAAATATTGTCAGAAAATTTAAAGTCATCAGGAGCAAAACTTTTCGAGTTATAGACAATGTCCGGTCTCCGGACAATTGAATTTATAAAAAAGTTATTGAGGTTGCTTTATGGAGCTGAAATCGACGATTCTATGTAAGTTTAGAAAAAAAAATGTCTCTATTTTGTTCATGTATCAAACAATCGCGTTTTTCTCAAAATCTTTTTTTTACGTCGGTAAGTCAAAATTTCTCGAAAACCTTTGGACCGATTTCGCCTAAGCTTGGCACACTTCCTTTACATACTAAATACTCGGTTCTGAACGAAGGATTTTTTATTTTCAATTACAACTTATTTTTTAATTCAACAAAAAGAGCAATTTCTGGCAAAAATCAGAGTTTTTTTATTGTAACTTTACCAAAAATTCAAAAATGAATATTTTGTTAATTTCTTCGTTCAAATTCAAGATAAACTTATGTACTAAAGAAATATTTTTGGTTTTCAGATGAAGCAATCATGAGTTATCCTGACTACCGCATGGCAACTTTTTTTTGAGGTGACTCGGTTCTCACCACTACCACTGGCTTATTTTTCAATATTTTTTTATGAAAATTTTGCAGAATATTCTTCGAATAATGCTTAATAATGTATTTTTTTTTTTTTAAATATTACTAAATAAGGTACTCTAAAAAAAAATTCACAAATATATGCTTTTTTTGTATCTCAGACCCTTTCCCCCCCCTTAATCGAGGGTTTTTTTTACCGATAAATATTCTCCATTTTATGAACAATTGAAGGCAAAAAATTTCATCAAAAATAGAATTTTTTTTGTTGAGAAGCCGCCATTTTGTCAAAAATTGATATTTTGCTTATTCCATTGATTAATTACTAGATTAACGAAATCTTTTTTATTCTTTGATTTTGGATGACCCAATCCAGAGATATTGTGCTGTTACAAAAATATGAGTATTAATTTTTACGTTAATAAATTATAATGTCTTTTCAGAAAAATTTCTTGAAAAATCATATTTTTCGACCCCTGCGTATAACCCCTCAACTTAAGGGGTTGCCTTAAGGCAAACTGCGTATAACCCCTTAAGGCGAATTATCAAAAAATGCAAACGATTATTGGAGTAGGTTTTCGAGGAGAAAAAATTCATTTTATGATGTCCCGATGATTTGCAAAATTCATATTAATCCATATGGAAATAAAATATATGCAAAAATATATTGTGTGTATTCAACTTTTGAAGTAAAATTAAAATATATTAATTAATATATTTTTTTTTTTATGAACGTCGCCTATACTTTATTTTCGTGAGGAAAATTAAGCTTCAAGGGAATTCATTGGGAGAAATTGTAAATTGAATATTTTATAAATTCGCAGAATAGTTGTATGAATTTGAGGTTATCTACAAAACAATTTTTTGTTGTGTGCATTAACGCAAATTTGGCTATAGCGGCTTCAAGAATCATTATTTAAAAAAAAAAAATTCAAAATAGAATTAAAAGTTAAAAAAATATGTATATAAATTTTTACGTTAATAATTAAAATGTTTTTCTGGAAAAAATTCTTGAAAAATCGCTTTTTTCGACCTCCTGACTGCGCATAACCCCTTAAGGCCCGATGGACATGTCTCGTTTCCTCGTGGGAATTCTCAAGAGAGCAAACATACACACACACACATGAAGATAAAAAATACGAGCATGGAGTCCTTGGTGTCGGCATCGTTTCGCCCGAGAGATTCCAGAACCGGCAAATAATATACACCGGGTTTGTGTGCGTTGAACGTGACGATTGCGTCACGATTTAAATCGCTATCGCATGCGCGATAGTCCGAGGATAAGGTGAATTTTCTGTGGAGGTGGAGAAACGGCGAGTGGTACAGACGGACACCCGCTATACGGCATTATAGTTATGATTCCCATATATAGATATACATGGAAAGTATATACACAACGTGGAGACTGTGCTGTTTCTTTGGACGAATCGAATCGGCCAATCTACATACTTCAACGTTCAAAGAGTTGAAGGTGTTACATTTAAAAAAATTATTATAGGCAAAAAAAATGCTCTACATAACAAATTTTTTGAATATTTGTTATTGGAAATCTTTGGTGAACGTATATTCAAATGATGTTGAAATTTGAATAATTAAAATGCAACGGAAATTGTTTTTAGTCATTTAGTGAAATATTTCTTACATCTAAAATCCAGATTGCAACTGGGAGAAAATCAAAATCTTCATTTTTACTTTTTTTCTGCAGAAAAATGTAAAATATTACTTCAAGTGTAAAATATTACTTCAAGTGTAAAATATTACTTCTAGTGTAAAATATTACTTCTAGTGTAAAATATTACTTTTAGTGTAAAATATTACTTTTAGTGTAAAATATTACTTTAAAAAAGACGTAATTTTGTTATTTATGCATAAATATTGAAAATTATAGTTTCAACGAAAGAGATAATTGTAGAGAATCTAAAGATCTTCGATTTTTTGCTTTCAGATGATTCATCAGAAAAAAGTTGACAGCGAAAATCGTCTGCCTAATTTTTGAGAAGTTACACCGAGAAAAAAATGGTTGAATATGCAAAATCGTTAGTTGAATACGGGCAACTAAATATTGATTTGGTCTAACTAAATAATTAGTTTCTTGAATAATTCCGCGCTTCGGTTGACCAAAATATTGTTCAGGCAATAAAAATTTGGATTGTACAACTAAATATTTAGTTGCACGTATTCAACTAAACGATTTTGCATATTCAACCATTTTTTTTCTCAGTGTACGTTTATCTGCTATTTTTGTGTGCAAATAGTGTATTAAATCAATTTTTAATTATGTTGTATGGGTCATTCCAGGTAAAATCGACCAATAGTTGGAATCGACCTGTTTCAATTTCGATGAAATTTGGTCAGAAGTTTTCTTTTATTATAAAACGAAGTTCTACTAAAGGAAAAAAATGATTTTTTTTTCGCAAGCTATGCAAAATTCAAAATTTTACCATTTTTTCAATTTTTCAAGTTTATTTTTTACACATCTCGAAAACTATTAGAGTTAAGAAAAAATCGTTTTGGGTTTGTCTTAAAATTTGAAAAATAATAAATTTTGAGAATTTTTAAGTTTTAAAAATCGTGAAAATCCACGATCAACGTTAAATTTTGGGTTCAATTTTTTTGAATATAATACTTTGTACTGATCTTAAAAGACCCTGAAATTTTCAGGAAGTTGTTTTTTTTTAATATGAATTTCTGAATTTTGGTAAACAATTTTTTTTTACTTCTAAGTTGAGTAAAGTTGAACAATGATGTAATTTTGTAATTTTGAGCAGTAAAAATTACGAAATTACATTATTCCTCAACTTCACTTAACTTAGAGGTCAAAAAAAAAATTTGCCGCAATTCATATCAACATTTATTCCAGTAACCTCTAAAAAAATTTCTAAAAATATTTTTTTGAGTGTCCAAGTTCTTACAATCCTCCAACTCCTTTTTTTGTCGTAATCAAATTGAATTTAAATAATTGTAAAAGAAAAATGTCTCAAGGAATCCCCATCAATCAACGTTGGAAAAATTATGAGACTCTGAACTTGATGTCCAATTTTTCAAATATTCCAAATATTTTTGATCAAAAATATTTTCAGCGAGAACCTCTGAAGAGCATCTGTTGGGCAAAAAAAATTTACCAAAAGCAGATACGACGTTCAAATTGAATTACCGGAGGATCGCGAGCGTCTGCTCAAGAAAAGAAAATGGAATTTGTAGGAAGAATTTCTATTTAGCATAGACAAAACATGGAATTTTTTCCTCATCAAGGGGAAATTTTTTCTCCATCCGCATTGTTCTAGATTTTCATCCATACACAGACGCACGTTGCACAATAATTTCTATACCTTTTCATATCTCCATCTGTCTATTCTCTTGCAACTACGATTTTCCCACTATTCCCACAATTTTCCCTCGTCCTCCATTCTCCACTGTTTACATCCGTGTTTTCACTACTGTACAGCTTGGTCTCATATATATATATATATGTCGTCAAATTATAATCATGTACTATATAGTGAATAGAACGCAGATAATTCTATCTCGGTTTCTATGCAAGCCCCGACGAACCCCCGTTCCCGCTATAATTCTCTATTTATCTGGCAGCACTCCATCTCCGTTGCTCAACCCTGCACGAGGGCACTTTGCACGTGCAAGCACAGAGTCCACACACAATATATATCCGTCTGTTTAACCAACGAATGAAATTGTGCACACTCGGCCAGTTCTAGTTACTTCAAGCTTACACCACTGTGTATTCCATCACACAAGGAGTATTACGACGTTTGTTTTTTTCTAGTGAGAGTGCAAATGCGCAAATGACGAGTCTTAAGTGCAACGCAAAAAAAATTCAATCACTCACACTCAGAAAAAAAAACATTCGTTTTATTCAAATCAATTTTTTCGATTTTAATATCGGTCTAGTAGCCATTTTTATTTTATTTTTATTTTATTTTTATTTTATTTTTATTTTATTTTATTTTTATTTTATTTTTATTTTATTTTTATTTTATTTTTATTTTATTTTTATTTTATTTTTATTTTATTTTTATTTTATTTTTATTTTATTTTATGATATTTTAAATCAATTTATTTAAACTAATTGATGATTTGTTCTGGGGTTCAATAATTCATTCAAACAAAAAATATTTTTTTTAGGAACGTGTTTTGCAATTAATAATAATTGTATTCAATTTATTCACGAATCGCGAATACCATTAATGCAAAATTATATGCTTTCGCTTTCACGATAAAATTCATTCGAATTGTCTGTAGCAGGCAATCAAATAGTAACGTCATATAAATTCTTTATCAACCGTCTCGAATGATGGTTGGATGTTCACTCAAGCGGACTATCATCAAAGCCAGGAATTTGATAGTTCCAACATTTTTTAAACCGTCTCGCAGTCTTCAATGTTTAGCTAAGCGCTCATGGCGTTATTTTATGAATTTATTACAATTTTACAATTTTTACAATTTATAATTTTTTTTGTTATCGTAGGTATTTATTATAAAATTCTCAAAGAATCTGCTGATAATCTGTTTATGCTATATCGCATATAAAACTAATTTACTATTCCAAGTTTTCCTCAATTATTTTATCAAAAAATGTACGGTTAAAAATTTATCAGCTTATCAGCCATAACAATTTTAATATCTTCTGGAATTTCCATTAATGTAAAAAAGAAAATTCCAATCGAATTCCAGAGTATGAGGGTCAGTCTTCCATCAATTTAATTTGATATTTCGAGATGAAGGGTTGAAGGGAAATTCACGAATCGATTGATTAAGGGGGTTCGTCTGGTGGAAATGTTTGTCCATTTTTTTTTGCCCAAGGCAAACAATCTGCAATAATGCAGAGACAAAAAAAGTGAAGGGGGAGAGAGAGAGAGTGTGAGTGAGTGAATGAGATTGAGAGAGGGAGAGGGAGCGAGTCAGCGGAATTTTTGAACGTGACGTTGTAACCCGTTACACAAAGAACACGAATAACTTACACACGGAATAACGACACCGGTCGTTGAACAGCACAAGAGACGATCACAAGTGTGTGCTTGAACTCAACTTGCGGTAATACATAGAATATACAAGGTATAGCTATAATAAATATATATAGCTATACGTGCCTATAAAGCTGTACAGTGGAAGCTCTCCTAACTCGACATTCCTAAATTTGGCACTAAAAAAAGTGGCTAAACATTTTCCATCCTTATTTATCGTTAGCTAAACAGAAATGGGAAATAAGGGATAAAATAAGAAAATATTTTGACCCAGGAAGTTGAAAAAAATCGGTAATACATAGATTATATTACGATGTATTGCTATAATAAATATATATAGCTATACGTATCTATAAAGCTGTACAGTAGAAGTTCTCCTACCTCGACATTCCTAAATTTGGCACTAAAAAAAGTGGCTAAACATTTTCCATCCTTATTTATCGTTAGCTAAACAGAAATGGGAAATAAGGGATAAAATAAGAAAATATTTTGACCCAGGAAGTTGAAAAAAATCGGTAATACATAGATTATATTACGATGTATTGCTATAATAAATATATATAGCTATACGTATCTATAAAGCTGTACAGTAGAAGTTCTCCTACCTCGACATTCCTAAATTTGGCACTAAAAAAAGTGGCTAAACATTTTCCATCCTTATTTATCGTTAGCTACACAGAAATGGGAAATAAGGGATGAAATGAGAAAATATTTTGACCCAGGAGTTGAAAAAAATCGGTAATACGTAGAATATATTACGATGTATTGCTATAATAAATATATATAGCTATACGTATCTATAAAGCTGTACAGTAGAAGTTCTCCTACCTCGACATTCCTAAATTTGGCACTAAAAAAAGTGGCTAAACATTTTCCATCCTTATTTATCGTTAGCTGCACAGAAATGGGAAATAAGGGATGAAATGAGAAAATATTTTGACCCAGGAGTTGAAAAAAAATCGGTAATACGTAGAATATATTACGATGTATTGCTATAATAAATATATATAGCTATACGTATCTATAAAGCTGTACAGTAGAAGTTCTCCTACCTCGACATTCCTAAATTTGGCACTAAAAAAAGTGGCTAAACATTTTCCATCCTTATTTATCGTTAGCTAAACAGAAATGGGAAATAAGAGATGAAATAAGAAAATTTTTTGACCCAGGAAGTTGAAAAAAATCGGTAATACATAGAATATATTACGATGTATTGCTATAATAAATATATATAGCTATACGGATCTATAAAGCTGTACAATAGAAGTTCTCCTACCTGGACATTCCTAAATTTGGCACTAAAAAAAGTGGCTAAACATTTTCCATCCTTATTTATCGTTAGCTAAACAGAAATGGGAAATAAGGAATGAAATAAGAAAATATTTTAACGGAGGAAGTTAAAAAAAATCTTGTTTCGTTTGCACAGGGTCGAAGTATTGGTTTTGGCCACTTTTGGCCCACTTCTGACCATTATTTTTAATTTCACAACATTAAAAATCAAAACTAATGCAGATATGTTAGTTATGCAAATTTATTATATTAATTCTGAAAGAATCAATCCGGAAATATGGAAAAGTAACGATTAAAGCCAGACAACAAAAATTGCCACTATCGATGATTCTATCCTTCAATTTAAGTTTTTCAAGTATTCGTGTGAAAAATGCGTCTGCAGAAGGATTTGCAACAACAATCAACAATTCTAATTTAAGAAACTGGTTTTGAAAACAATTTCCGCTCAAAATTGGAAAATAAGTGTTTGGGACATAGCAATTCGTCACAAAATGGTTTTACCATTTTTTGTGACCATCGACCATGGTCAATGATATATGTCGTCAGAAAAAGTGTGGTAAGACCTTTTTTGATGCTAACAAAGTCGGGATGACATTTTCTGGTTTTGGCCTTTTTTAGAAAAACAATCGGGGAGAAAATGTCCCATTATAGAACATTTTAAAAGGTTCAACTGTATTAACAATGGAGGTAGACAGTGAATCGTCAGATTCAGTGTACCTCGTGGACTCTGGCATTATCCGAACAATTGTACGAAATTGCGATCACGGCTCAACTGCTATGTAGATCCCCCCTCCCCCCCCCCCCTCTCTCTGTCTCGCTCCATTGTTTAATGTTGGCAGATTGCGTCGATACTTCGATATAATACAGCCGGATCCTCTCACGAGGTAGAATTCAATTTATGCATAATGTTATCCGCTGTATTCAGCAAGCGGTACTGTGCACTGAATACATTTTGCGAATAAAGATACGATCGATTGTGTTTGTTTTTGCCTCCTCATAACAAAAGCCTTTGTTTTTCGATTCGAGCGCAGCTGAAGAACAAAAAAAATATTGCCTGATAATGAAATCACACGAGAAATACTAAATGGAATTTTGCGACGATTTCATCGAAAAAGTCACGTCATCAATTTACGTCAATGGATGTTTGTAATTTAAGTTGAGAAAAAAGAAATGACATGGATTTTTTTTGTTTGGAGTTCGTTTTTGTTGTTTTTGCTCGGATCAAGGAATGACAATGATTGGGAAACCGCGTGGGTTTTTTTTACCGAATCTGGTCGATCCATTTTTTTGCTATAAACAGAATAACAGATACGAACTCTGATTGTGAATCAAGAATGATTCAACTCTTTGTGAGGGTATATTTACAGCTATACCTACCATTTACTTCTCTACCAGAATAAATCTCCACCAAATAATATCTCTACTACAAAATTTCTCGACTTCTTGACAAGCTCTTCCATTTTACAAGTCTCTGGGGCTCAAATCCTGCGATTCCCTACTTACCAACTCCGGGGTCCAACGTCGGTAAGTTACCGACCGAGTTGAGAAGCCGGAGTCTTGTAATTTAGTAGGCTTATCAAATGGGAGAACTGTCAAGTAGAGAGATTTTGTGGTAGAGATTAATTTATAGTAGAGAATGAAGTGTAAGAGCTGTAAATGCGTCTTCGTGAGGGTCTCATTCAAATCAAGTCCCTTAACTGAGTCTCGCGACCGATAAAATTATATATTCCTTTGGCAAAGGTTGCATTTCGTATCGATAAACAGACGACGCACAAACATTGGGTGGAAATTTTACGTCGTTGACTAAATTTACGAATTAAACGAAAACTAACGTTGAGCAGGAATCAACGAGCAAGAGGGAACGAGAAAAAAAAATTGCGCAATTTTTGAAACTGATCCAATGAAACCTACCTAAATAACGTGACTCTGAGTCTAGAATTAGCCCGACGGTAAAATAGAATCTATTTTTAAGCTGCCGGAATGTTTATGTGCGCGTCGTAAATTTTTTTTCCTCTATCCCATTCGATTTTTTTTTTTTTTTTTTTTTTAGTTTTGCGTTGTGCATACACATTTGAAGGTGCGTCGTAAATGATACTAACGACGGAACTGTGAAAAGGTATTGCTGGATGGGTTTCGAAACGAGAGCACGGCCGCAAAAAGCCCCTTTTCAAGATTCGATATCTTTGAGAAAATACACGGCATCCTTCTCCTTTTGATTTCTATGTTTGCGAACAAACGACGTCCCATCGCATTTTCACATTATCGGGGACACAAGTTTTCTAGGCCAGCTCAGACGTTTCGTCCAGCTGAGTAAATTGTGAAGACAAGAAAATGGAAAAGAAATCCAATAAAAACGTACGATACAAAATATAATAGATATGGGTCATTCAAGGTCAAATCGACCAATAGTTTGCATCGACCCCTTTCAATTTCCATTACATTTGGTCAGAATTTTTCTTTTATCATAAAACGAAGTTCTATCAATGGAAAAAAATAAAAAAAATTGTTTCCAAAGTTACGCAAAATTAAACATTTCACCATTCTTTCAATTTTTTAAGTTTATTTTTGAAATATCTCCAAAATTATCATAGTTACGAAAAAATCGTTCTAGGTTCGTTTTGAAGAGTATACTTAGGGCTACGAAAAAAAAGTATGCCGAAATTTTTTTTCGAAAAATCGTGAAAATTCACGTACATTCCATTTTTTGTTCAATTTTGTTTTTAAAATACCTTGTAGTGATCTTGAAAGATCCTGAAATTTTCAGAATTGCGTTTTTTTCTTCAAAAATATGATTTTTTCAATTTTTGTACAACATTTTTTTTTTGTTACCTCTAAGTTAAGTAAAGTTGAGCACTCATTTAATTTTGTAATTTTGAGCAATAAAAATTACATTATTACATGATTGCTGAACTTTAACTTAACTTTAAGGAAAAAAAAATGTTTCTAACCAAACTTAAAAAATTCACATTTTTGAAAAAAAAACGCATTTTTGAAAATTTCAGGTTCTTTTAAGATAGGTAAGTACAAGGTATTATATATAAAAAATTGAACACAAAATTTTATATTGATCGTGGATTTTCACGATTTAAAAAAATTCAAAATTCTCTCAATTCTCAAATCATCTTTCATTTTTTTTCGGAATATATTTTTTTTCGTAGCCCCAAGTATACTCTATAAGACGAACCCAGAACGATTTTTTTGTAACTATAATAGTTTTCGAGATATTTAAAAAATAAACTTAAAAAATTGAGAAAATGGTGAATTTTCGAATTTTGCATAATTTTCGAAAAAAAATCATTTTTTTCCTTTGGTAAAACTTTGTTTTATGATAAACGAAAACTTCTGACCAAATTTAATCGAAATTGAAAGGGGTCGATTTCAAAAATTGGACTAGACATGGAATGACCCATATATAAATATATACAGCAAATGACGTGTCACCTGTTTACTTGATAAATATATATAATATATATATATATATATATATATATATATATATAGAAAAATCTACAATAAATTGATCAATCGTGTGGGGCCAAATTTTTGTTTCCTCTGCTATTCTCAAAATCATTTTGATATATTTGGATAAAAAATAATTGTAAGTCAATATTCTATAATTATTTATTTTTGTCTGATATTTCGTCTGATTCATGTTTGAGGTAAAAAAGGACCCCTAAGCTCAAGTATAATGCAGAAAATATAATATTGCCAGTGACAGAAATATTAAATAATTGATCTTTGAAAAGTCTGTAAAGTATCGTGTAAAAAATATTACAATCTATCGGCTCTAAATATAAAATGATAATTAGATAATGTCAAAGATATTCAAATTTTGGTCCCTGACGATTGGCTCATTTATTATGAAATTGGTCATATATGTACACATTCCATTGCGTATAATCGAAGCCAGTTCTTTATGTTTTAATAATAATAATAAAAATAATAATAATAATAATAATAATAATTGGTCAATAATGAATAATCATAAAAGCATTGCATTTTTTTGACTATTATAATTAATACCGCAAATTACCATGATAAATCTATAATGGCGAGGGTTCATAAAAAAAAATTAAAAAATATACATTTTTTTTGATAGAATTTGAAATTGTCCTTTTTGATGTAATTTCTCTAACCACATCGCAGTGGTAAAGCTATCAGAATCCATTAAATTCCATTATAATTCCCGGAGGAGTAGCAGCGAGAAATAAATTTCTCACGCTTCGATAACCGTGACAAATGGGCAATGGAGAGCACAAAGAGCTATCAATTTTTCCCGTTACATGTGTAAACAGATTCAAATGAGAAAAAACACGATCGAAATATGCGATAAAATTTCGAGACTGATAAAAATTTCGCAAAAATCAGAATTTCAAAAATACTTACGCAATCAAAAAACAATAACATTTCTTATTGTTGAGAAAATTTTGAAAATATTTAGCAACAATTTTTCAACACTGTGCAAAGTTAAAAAAAAAGTCGACGGATTTTTCTTTGCAGAGGAAAAGATTCTCGTTAGTGCAACTTTCTCTGGCGAATCAAACTAGCCGAATTTTTTATTTTCTGGCTTTGTCCCTCCCCAATTTCTTTACCTCTCAATAACCAATTAAAGTAAAGTAAAAAAAAAAAAATTGGTTTGAATTAACTAAACCCGGCGATTACGGGTGGCGAACGAAATGTGTAATTCAGTTAACTCAAGCGTGTATCAAAATGGAAACAAAAATTGCATTCCCATAAATACATATATCCTTGACCCAGAGTAGAGAATCCGTTCAATTGAATATTACATTGTTTTGATTCAATATTTGGTAAAATGCACTCAATATGCGATTGCATAACCAAAAGGTTTAGTTGAATGAACAGTTTATATTTTCTATGCAATTCAATTTCAATTAAATTAAAATTTCAATTGAATTAACAAAACATTTGATGGTATGCAAAATTTGTTTGAGCTACGAGGGCCAGGGCTAGGAAACGCTCGTGTTAAAAATGTTGCCAGCGTTAGTGGCGCCCCAAGCGACTAGGCGGCCTTCTAGGGAACTAACTACACCGGGATATATATCTATATACATAGCTATGCATACAGATATATATCCCGGTGTAGTTAGTTCCCCAGAACGCCGCCTAGTCGTTTGGGGCGCCACTAACGCTGGCAAACTTTTCTCCATAAGCGTTTCCTAGCCCTGATGAGGGCTTTTACTTAACTGATTAATCGTGAGATTAAACGGTTGAGTGAAAATTTAACTTATCTATCCTTGCGCCCATAAAGAGCACGAGCGCCACCAAAGTGCAATGGTGATCTCATTCAAATATGTAGTCCTTAGTCCATAGAACTGCGCGACCACAGAGCGCGATTAATGTTCCACCAATTTAGAGTTAATCGAGGACTCCGATGCTGGTAATACACTGGTACTTATCGGTGCTCAGTGGCTGTCTCGCTGGCGCGAGAGCGCGCGCCGATCGTCGCCACCTTACGGATCTCGGGCGAAGTTCCGAGATCGTGGTAGTTACTATACGTACTATCGACTAAATGTGTTGTGGCCGCATTGAAATATTTAGTCAAATTTATCAAACAATTTGATCGACTTGAAAGCATTTACTATTCTTTTTGACTGGATGAATAGCTCAAATTAAAACTAGATTTTGTTGATGAGACGGAACATACAGTTGAAAGAATTTTATTTACTTCCAGTAAATGACTAAATATTCGATTGAATGAGAAAACAAGTTGTTGAATCAATCTCGTTTGAAATAATTTTGATCCAATGTTGTAATTGCGGTGAATGCAGTGCACATTCGAAACGACGACACCAGTTTTATTATTTCAACAACGGGGTAATCAAATCAAATATGTGACGATTGATTCGAACGAATTTTCCGTGATCGCATCTGGGTAGTTGATATTACTAAACCTTTCTTTCGTTGTGATTTTTTTTGAGTTTTAAATTCTCGAAGAGCGTCGAGTTGCGAAATGGAACGTAAGTGTAAGAAGTTAGAAAGTGGCCGTCGGTCCGATCGACCCGGAGGCTTAACCACTGGCTTTCCATGCACTTGTACAGATAAAACCAACACATATGTACACATATCGATGGGACTTATTCGTCGATTGAAGGTGTAATAACAGTCGTACAGTCGGGGGAACGCCATTTTCGAAGTGCTTTTTTTTTTCTCTTTTTCTACCTGTGAGGAAATATTCCATTCGCAGGAAATCCGGGCGCTCAGCGTGGGATTAAATCCGCGCTATCGAGAATCTCCACGGACTCGTCTGACCTTTTTAAAGCACCATCCTTCGCGAATTTTTATTTTTCATTCAATACCGAGCACAAGCTTTTATTGTTAATTTTCAATCGTCGGATATTTTTTTTCTTACGATTTTACAAGGTTTTTTTTGAATTATTGAAATTTCTTTGGGTTTATTTGGGTTAAATGCTTGAAAGTGACGATGCAATCATGAAATTTGGAATCCCTTCATTCAACGGACACCTCCACGAGAGGAGACAACATAAACATTGAGATTTATGTCCGCATGTATGAGCGAAAGTCTGCGATACTTATTATAAAGATTCGAGGCACGTTTCGAGCACCAAGAATGTCGCGCATTTGCTCGATGCTCGAAGCGAACTGGTGCTGGCAGTCGTTTCGGATCCCGGCCGGGATCCCTCAACGAGTATACAGAGACTCGGAGAGGGACTCTCCCAGCGAGTGGAGCCTCTCTCTGGGAGCTTCGCTCTTGCTCTCTCTATATCTCTCACTCTTTCCCCGCTCCTCGTTTCAATCTCTCGTGTATCTTTTTTTTTTTATGCTCTCATAGCGTCAGTGCATCTGTATATACATTAGAGTGTGTCCAAAACATTTGCTCTCTCGTGTCCCACTCGAAAAAAGTTTATACTTTCAGAGGAAACCATTTAGCTCTGACGTTTAGGGGAGGCAAAGACAATATTTTATTTTTTGATTTTTTTAAATCTCTCAGGTATAGATTTTTTCTTTAATCTAAAATTTTTAGAAAATTCCAGTCTCGAGATTTTTCTAAATACTGATTTTAAATGCCAATTTTTCAAAATTTCGAAGTTCGTAGCAGTGATCGTCAAAAAAAATCTATCTATTTTGATTAGCAATTTTTTCGAAAAATTAATAATTAGCAAAAAAATATTACTAATTTTTCTAAAAATTAGTAATTAGTGACAAAACATTACTAATTTTTCTAATAAATAAGTAATCAGTGACAAAACATTTCTAATTTTTCCAAAGAAATGAGTAATTAACGATAAAATATTATCAATTTTTTCCAAAAATTAGTAATTACCGAGAAAGATATTGCTGAATAACCAAAAAAATCAATAATTTGTGGAGAAATGTTGTATTAATTTTGAAAAAAGTAATAAATAAAATAAAAATTACTAACGTATTTTTTAATAGGTACTGATTAAATATTCATATTAATAATAACTTGTGTGATATCGTATGACATTCGATACAATAAATACTAATGTCTGAAATATTCAAAAGATCTAGTTATTGTAAAAAATAAAACAACCTTTTGAATAGAGCTTATAACCATGAATCAATCCGTACACACAAGTACGTAAATATACACAATACTTTTCTACAAATTACTGTTTTTTTAAAATTAGTTAGTAGTACTTCCTTACCATTTACTATATTTAGAAAAAGACTTGGTAATATTTTTTCGCTAATTACTAATTTTTTCGAAAAATTAGACATATTTTGTCGCTAAATACTAATTTTTTTAGAAAAATTAGAAATATTTCGTCACTAATTACTAATTTTTTTTGGAAAAATTAGAAATATTTTGTCACTAATTACTAATTTTTATAAAAAATTAGTAATATTTTTTGACTTATTATTAATTTTTCGAAAAAATGATTAATAAAATCAATAACGTTGACGAAAAAATCGATACTGCCGATCACTAGGTTCATAGAATTAGGGCGATTTTTAATTCGAAGAGGAGGTCTCAGAATTTTGAAACTTAGCTTTAGAATTTTTTTTACATCACAAAGTTAAAATTAATTCATTTAGTTCAGCGAGTTGAAATTTATTCTTTAGAAAATTCGAATTTTGATACGCTTTTTTTACGAAAAATAAATTTTGGAGGCATCTTTCTCGAAACAATGTTTTTTTGTAATTTGTTATTATGAATCTTCGAAACCGCTTCTTTCTTTTGTTGACATTTTTTTGTATGAAAAGTGTTTAAAATATTTTTTTTCCATTTTATGAAAGAACATTAACAATATTCCTACTAGTAATCCCTAAAAAAAATTCATAAAATTCCTATAAAAAATATTATTTTTGGAGCGCCCAAACTCCCAAAATTTCTTAAGGAGTAATATCACTTAAGGATTTTGGAAAAATCGATTTTTTTTCCGTTCAAGCAACACTTTAGGGACGTAAAAACGATTCCCAGTTGGTCCTATACTGGAAAAAAATTTAATTTTAAATATATTAATTTTTTAATATTTTCTAATTTATTACTTGAACATTCTTGTATCGATCTATTTGAAATTTTGATAGTAGCTTCACAATCACATTCTCTATGGAAGTACGTAGCCGTTTTTTAACTCAACTTGACCTTTTTTTTAAACAATTTATTATTGCTCATTCTTCGGCCAAAAATTGGTCCATTTTTTCAAATGTGCACCATTTCTACAAGATTCAATTAAAAAAGAAATACTGACGTACTTTCATAACTACATAGATTGTAAATTTTTTTTTATTCAAAAAAATTATAGATAATAAAAATTTCAAAAAAAAAACCTATTCCTTTTTCTTGACTTCCGAAATAAATTATCAAAGCTGGGCCTTTTTTTGGCCGCTGGAGCGGCGCAATCTCTTAAGCATAAGATAAATTAAAATTTTTTTTTTTCAAATATAGATTATAAAAATTAAAAAAAAAGAAATTCTATTCCTTTTTTCATACTCCCAAAAAAATTGTCAAAGCTGGGTCTTTTTCGGCCGCTGGAGTGGCGTACCCCCTTAAGTATGTGATAGATTCAAAAAAAGAAATTTCCAAATTATAGATTATACAAATTTAAAAAAAAAAAAATCCTATTCCATTTTTCACACTCCCAAAATAAATTGTCAAAGCTGGGCCTTTTTTCGGCTGCTAGAGTGGCGCAACCCCTTAAGCGTGAGATTATAAGTGCATTGGATTTGCGTGCTTTACGTATGAGAACGCAAATAGAGGTTTGCCAGAAATCAAGTGAAAAGTGAAGCCTTGAGATGCGTGATCATTGCCTTACGAGGATTCTTATTGGGCATTCCATATCAAGTCGACTTGAGTGTGACCCTCGACCTCGCTGATTTCGTTTACGATTTTTTATATGATTCTTCCAACTCAAAATAGCATTCAGAATTTTTTTCAGATTTTTAAAACCAAATTTGAGTACGTCATGATTTTTTGAACATTTTTTTTGAAAAAAATTTTGACCCAAAATTCATGGTCCAGGCTTTCGCTTCCACCTCGATTTTAGGTTTTTATGAAGAAAACGTAAAAAAAATAGATGCAGAAATTAACCAACTATTCTTTGAAAAAAGTGAAAAAAAAAATCCAAAAATATTTGGATAACGATAAAAATATTCAAGCCACTTTTTACGGTAGATCAATTTCTGCATCTGTTTTTTTTTTCACGTTTTCTTCATAAAAACCTAAAATCGAGGTGGAAGAGAAATCTTGGACATCGTAAATTTTGGGTCAAAAATTTTCATTTTTGACACTGGATTTTTGAGAATTTTTTCAGATTTTTAAATTACGGCCCTCGAGGTTTTCGAAAAAAATGTTCGAAAAATCATAACGTACTCAAATTTGGTTTTAAAAATATGAAAAAAATTCCGAATGCTATTTTGAGTTGGAAGAATCATGTAAAAAATCGTAAACGAAATCGGGGATGTCGAGGGCTCAGGTCGACTTGGTATGGGATGCCCTATATATGGTATCGCAAAATCGCCGAAAGCCTCTATAAACTTGCTCGGAGAATTGCGGTGGACGTTTATGATACGTGCATCGTGCATTACTAACGCGGTACAGTTGCATGACTATGGCCACTCGCGGTTATACATTGCGGTACATACATTGGGCCTCTCGCTATAACGTTGGCCTTCTCCCCGGGTTTATTATCCATCTATATGTACCTATATATATTCCGCACATATGTGTCTCTGTACTGTATTACAAAGAAATATCTCGCCAGGACGTGTGTAAGAATTTTGATGCGATTTTGGCATACCGGGTGTCTAATTTCAACCGCGGACGTGAGTAGAAGAATTTATGAAATTATTCAATATACCGGGTGTCCCGATCGCAATCATGCGAGAAAAATACTTCCGAAATCAGTATGATTTAAGTCAACTTGAATTAACGGAATTATTTATGACGCCATTGCTCCATTGAACGTCAAAATGAATGTTATTTTAATAGCAAGAATTATTTATTTAAACTTCGACGAAATTGCAACGAAAGAAATTATACACCGAAAAGATCTATTTGATGATAATTAATTTTTCTAATTTATTTGAATTTGGGCCTGATAAATAATTTATTATACTGATATTTAGATAATATTTTATTTATTTTGAACACATTTATTTGAACTAAATAAATCATTTCTTTCGTTTTGGTATCGCAAGGACTCTATTTTATAGTCACCCGGTCTAAAAAATATGGCAACTATTAGAGTTATGATGCGTAGATAATTTGAGGCAAAAACTTTAATAAAAAATTGAATTTTTTTTTAGAAGCCGCCATTTTGTTAAAAATATATATTTCGCTTATTCCTTCGAGTAAATGCTCGATTATATCTTATATTAACGAAATCTTTTTTATTTTTTTATTTTGGATAACTCAATCCAAATAATATAAAAAAATTATGAATAAAAAATCCAAGCCAGTCAGATGAAAAATTTTCCTTTTTAGTAAACTAGAGTCAAAACTATGGCGAGCCGAACGATAAAAATTATAAACTCAATTAAAAAGTAATTACCAAATTATTATTTAGTTGATGTTGTAACTTTGATAGTTAATGCCTACTTTTTCGTTGCAGTTGCAATAAAGGCTCAAGCTACTAAAAATAATACTGAGGTATGTCACCCCTTAATATGGTATATATTAATAAATTATAGTTTGAATAGAATAAATATAAGCGCTGCAGCAAAATCGATAATTGAACGCTTTCAATTTTTTTTTTACGACAGGCCCAATTGTATGTGGGTCATTCCATGTCAAATCGACCAAGAGCCTGGAATCGACCCGTCTCAATTTCGATGAAACTTGGTCATAAGTTTTCGTCTTCAATAAAACGGAGTTCTACCAAAGGAAAAAGTTAAAAAAAAAATTTCAAAAGTTATTCAAAAATTAAAATTTCACAATTTTTCAAATCTTTTAAGTTTATTTTTTAAATATCTCGAAAACTATTATAGTTACGAAAAATCGTTCTGAATTCGTTTTGAAGAATATACTTAGGGCTGAGAAAAAAAAAATATTCCAAAAATTTTTTTGAAAAATGATGAATTTGGAGAATTTTTAATTTTCAAAAATCGTGGAAATCCAAATTCCATATTTTATTTTTAGTTAATTTTTTTTAATATAATACCTTGTACTGATCTTAAAAGATCCTGAAATTTTCAGAGAGGTGTTTTTTTTTCTTCAAAAAGATAAATTTTTGAAGTTTCAAAAATCGTGCAAATCCACGATAAACATTAAATTTTTTTTATATAATACCTTTTACTAATCTTGAAAGATCTTGACATTTTCAGGATAGTGTGTTTTTGTTTCAAAAATAAATTTTTTTGAATTTTGGTAAACAATTTTTTTTTTGTTTTCCCTCTAGTTTAAGTAAAGTTGTGCAATCATGTAATTCTGTAATTTTGAGCAGTACAAATTTCGATTAATGACAATTAAAAATCAGTACGAGGTATTATATAAAAAAAATTAAACCAAAAACAAAATATGGAACTTGGATTTTTACGATTTTAGAGAATTTAAAATTCTCCAAATTCATCATTTTTCAGAAAAAATTTTCGGAATATTTTTTTGTTCGTAGCCCCAAGTATACTCTTTAAAACGGATCCAGAACAATTTTGCGTAACTAGAATAGTTTTCAAGATATTTCAAAAATAAACTTGACAGATTTGAAAAATAGTGAAATTTTGAATTTTGCATAACTTTCGAAAAAAAAAAAAATTTCCTATGGTAGAACTTCGTTTTATTGAAAACGAAAACTTCTGACCAAATTTCATTGAAATTGAGAGGGGTCGATTCCAACTCTTGGTCGATTTGACATGGAATTGTTTTTATGACCTCAAACTATCGTTTGAGCCAAAAATTGTTTTTTATAAAATCCTAGAGTTGTCTTACCCCTTGATATAGTATATACAGGATTCCCCACAAATGAAGGGTAATACCGTGAGGGATAGATTCGTGACGTAATATCGAGTAGAAAAGTCCTTTGTCATAAAAAGTCCAAAGTCATTTTTTGATATTTTGAACCCCTGAATTGTTAATAATTAATTAAATTAATAACAATTTAGGGGGTAAACATATCAAAAAATGGAAAAGGACTTTTCTACCCGATATTACGTTAATAATTAATTAATTAATAACAATTTTGGAGGGCCAAAATATCAAAAAATGGCAAAGGACTTTTCTACTCAATATTACGTGAATAATTAATTAATTAATAACAATTTCGGAGGGCCAAAATATCAAAAAATGGCAAAGGACTTTGCTACTCGATATTACGTCACGAATCTATCTTCACCGTATAGCCCTTTATTCCTGGGACACCCTGTATATAGCTTCAATAGAATAAAATTAATAATTTTTTCTTCTCTTTACTATCTTCTGTTTCCACTGGCCTGATAACATTAGCAACAAGGGTCGTCCGATATGACGAATATGTTGAAGCTAAATTGGAAAAGACGAAACCGGGACAGACGAATAAAAATTATATCCATAAAAATTTTACGTTTACATTTATTGCATATGCATCAAACAAATAAGCGAGAAATGAAAAATGTTATCAATTCTTGTTCGTCATTCTGTTAAACGGAATTCAAACCGAGAGAATGAAGAAAATGAGAGAGCAAAAATATTACCTCTGGCATAGTACAAATTGCCGACAAACCATTTCCTTCCTTTCAAAACGTTATTCTCGACAATAACATTCAGAAATTACAGAAAACAGCGAGTGATGAAATCATCGGCATTATCTCAGCAAAAATATGCGTCTCGATATATCCGCGCATGTGAGACAAAAACGTCGTGAAAATCGCTCGAGTTTTGTGTTTTCAGCTGCGCATTCCCTCGCACATTCATCACAAATCCCATTTCATTACGCTCTCAGACGTATACTTTTTTTTTTCATCGCCTCGTGTTTTCAATGCGGCACGATAAATAAAAATTATAGCACGGGTAACGAAAAAATATGAATTTTTTCTCTCTTCGTCCGGAGACTCTTGATAAAGTTGCAAAAACTCTGCGAAACTAAAAAAAAAATTCTAGAGCACGACGACCCTTCTCTAAAAAATGATTTAAAAAAATTTTCACACTGCCAGAAAAAATTACTGAATTTGAGAACATGAATTTATTTATTAAATGAAAGTATTAATTGGATTATTTATTTGTTGAACCAAGAAAATCACTCTTCATTTAAACAAACATTTTCACGAATCTAACTCCATTATATTAAACTCTTATTTTAATAGTAACAATTAAATGCATGATAGATTTGATTAAATTTGTATTCATTGATTAATTACATTGATCGCATCATAAACATGAGATTGTTTGAATCTAAAAAACGAATTCAATACAAAATTATTTTTTTCGGAAAAATTATTTTCTTGCAATAAAGTCTTTATTATTTTACTTCAAAAAATATTTTTATTTAAATAGATTTGATTGAATTTGTATTCATTAGATTAATTACATTTATCGCATCATAAACATTAGATTATTTGAATCTAAAAAACGACTTCAATACGAAATTATTTTTTTTTAAGAAAATTATTTATGGCATCATAAACATGAGATTATTTGGATCTAAAAAATGACTTCAATACGAAATTATTTTTTTCGAACAAAATTATTTCTTTGCAATAAATTCATCATTATTTTACTTCTAAAAATATTTCTGTACTATTTTCAATATTTATGAGATATAAAATTGATTGTGATTATTTGAAAAGAAGCTGTAGTAAAATAAATAACACATTATTTTATTCCAATAGAATATTTGTTTGGAATGATGACATTTTTATTTCCTTCAAGCGAAGAACTATCATTTCTATAGTATACTTTAATAGTATACATAAGTTGTTAAAAATTTAAAAAACTGGTTTTTTGAATGTTTTCTTATATTCGAATCTTCATAACTCCTAACTTTTTTCAAGTGCATAGTAGTAGTCGATAGCGTAATAGGTAGCGTGTTAGGTAGTTAGGTAGGATAGGTATGATGGTAGGTAGGGTCGAGGGTTCGAATCTCGGTCGGACAGAGAAATTAGATCGGAGAATTGGCGCAGATTTGTCATTTTTTTCTATTTATCTCTTTTTGGGGTCACTAAACTATGCATATTAAATTATTTGGCGAGGGCTATATATTTTTTATAAAATGTTTAGCAACAATTGATAAACACGCATTTGATTGAATTAATCATTTTTCCTGTTGATTGGACTAATTAATTTGTTGATTCAACAAATTTTTTTTCTTAGTGCTTCCTGTATTAAAAGACACGCATGTTTTGAATGATAAAATGTGTTTTTCATTCAAACAACATATTACATATAATTGATAACATATTGTTAGATTCAAGTAAATTCGTTTATTGAAACAAAAATTTATGGAATTGATTGAAAAAAATGAACCAAGTAAATACATAAGGGGACCAATCTAATATGTTTTGGCAAATAATGAAAAAAAACGATTTTTTGCCTTCAAAACTTTATTTCATTGGTTCTAGTAATTTTTTCTCTCAGTGCAATGTTAAAAAATTG
The DNA here is from genome assembly GCA_946863875.1 of Alloplasta piceator. Classification (NCBI taxonomy): domain Eukaryota; kingdom Metazoa; phylum Arthropoda; class Insecta; order Hymenoptera; family Ichneumonidae; genus Alloplasta; species Alloplasta piceator. The sequence goes on along the minus strand of OX333072.1, from coordinate 5,133,082 downwards.
TTTTCAACGTTAAAAATGCTTTTGATGGTCCATTTTACCCCTCATGGAGTGCATCGGCCTAAAAATGGATGAATACATCAAATTCATAATAATTTGAAGAAAAACAAAAATTCTCTGACCTAATCGTTTAAGGTGGTCCATTATGCCCCAAGTATCGAGGACCGGTCTAAAAATGAGTCGATATATTGAATTTATATGATAATTTGATAAGACATTTTTTTTTACCAAATTTTTTAGGGGGACTGTCGTGCCCCACCTTCCCCTATATTATACAAGGGTGAAGCGAGAAAAATTTGTATCTCCGTAATAAAAAAAAAAAAAAAAAAATACATTTCAAGAGGATTAAGGGGATTTTTTTCCCTCTCGTTATCCGGAACTGCGATAGATATGGAAAAGTTTTGCCAGCGTCGAGCGTAAAGTATTAAGAGCCTAAATATATCATTATGAAACACTATACAGCAAAAAAAAAAGTTATATTCATGAAGATAAAATTGTTTTCCTCGTTAATCCAGCAGCCGAGAACTTCAATGAGAGTTTTAAAATATTCATCGGAGTGTGGAGAAAGTTATATCATGACCCACAAGTTCTCCAAGTTGCTCTGGATTCTCCTGAGCGAGTATAATTCAACGGAATATAATGAGGAATAATCGATCAATCGTCGAAATTAATTATGAGACTCCGAACAAGCCGGATGCGTCATCGGATAATTAGAATGGCGAGACAGTTAAAGGACATTAATCAGATTAATATGAAGATAAGGAAAGAGAGATGTGCAAATGAGGTCGATACAGTTTTGAGCTTTCAATTTTTTTTTTCGATTTGTCCTCTTCAAATATTTGGAGATATATTTTATTGAAATATCGAGCCTTGCAAAACACAAGTTTTTTTTACCGATACATATTTTCCATTTTATATACAAAAGGCAAAATTTTTTATCAAAAATCGATTTTTTTTTGAGTAGCCGCCATTTTGTTGGAGAAAAAAATATTTTGCTGATTCGATCAAATACTACATTATACCTTATATATTAACGATATCTTTTTTTTATTTTTTTCAAATTTGGATAATCACAAGAGAAGCCTTTGTTTAGAGGACCTCACGGAGATCGACTACAGCGGTTTTGAGAATCATTGTTTTCATAAATAAAATTTTCAAAATAAAGTTAAAAGAGTTACAAAAATAGGTATATTAATTTTTGCGTTAATAAATTAAATTGTCTTTCCGGAAAAAATTCTTGAACAATCGTTTTTTTTTGGTCTCCTGACTGCGCATAACTCATTGGGTAGAATTTTGAAAAAATCATTTTTGGTTTTGTTTCGAGACTCTTCAAGTTTAGACCTTTAAAAATATATCCCTCGAAAGGAATCTTTTAGATTTCAATAATTTACGGAGTTATAGCTATTTTAATCACACAGCAACGATACGCCCGTTACTTCGGAGCGTAACTTTAAGGGAGTATTCTGGTCTAGAATTTTGAAAGAAGCATTTTTTTTGCATATTCTTTAAACCTAAACCTTCAAGATTTTTTTCTTTAAAATTTGTTTGTATATTGTCAAAATATTAACAATTAGGTTATAAATAAAAGAATGGCAAATATATATATATTTTTTGTTTTGTTTTATAGCTCCAAAAAACAATATGGTCCTTAGACCAGAATACCGCCTCAAAGATCCTGATAGATCAGTCTTTTTTGTAAATCCGATTTATTTTATGGTTTCGCTGAAAAAAAATCGCGAAATATTCCTTGTCTTTTGGTCTGTAGAGTGACCTAACCCCTTAATCTCTGTAAAAAGATTTTGGGAAGATAAATTGTGTTGGGAGTAAGGTAAATGTCCCAATTATTGAACAGCTAAGGATCTGGGGATTGAATTCGGTGAGAAAAAAATATAAAATCAAGAAAAAAACCATTGTTTTCATGTTCAAATGATACTTTGATATTTTTACTTTCGAAAATTCACCCTTTAAATTATTTTTAAATTATTTCAAATGAAAAAAAAGAATAACAATGTGAAGCATGCAAATGTATTTATTGAACACTGGAAGTGCCTATGTCCCTAATATTGAACAGGCATGTCCCAGTAATCGAACACTCTCGAGAATTCTTTTTCCGTTCTGAAAATATTATTTTGGGTACAATATTAAGAAATGAAAGCAAATCGAACACTCGAATAATCTTTTATTAATCATGTAAAAATACAAAAATATATATATTTAGTCTCTTTTGACAGGTTTTTGGTTCATTCGCATTTGGTTTATTTTTGCTTTTCAACTCGAACTTTATTTTATTTTTATTTGCAGGTTCCTCGTTTTTACGTTCTGTTTTTGTTTGATTTTGTCGCAGCTTTCTTTTTTTTCGAATGAAATATCGGAGAGCAAAAAATATTGAACATTACATTCGTATTTGTAGGTTACATTTAGGTTAAATTCTCTTTTTACTTTTCTTTTTATGTTTATTGCACGAAAATACAAATAAAAAATATATTTGACGATCTTAGAGTTATCATTAAAAGAATAAAGGTAAGTTTATTCAGGAACTTACAGTTTTTGTTTGAATACATCTGATTCACACGATCCGTCACACGTTAACTGTCTCGATGTTTTGATGGGTTTAATGACGCTATCTTGGAGAATTCGAGTGTTCAATAATTGGGACACACTGCATTTTCTATGTCCCAATAATCGAACACCGTATTTTTTAACAAATAATTAATTAAAAAAGTTTTTTTTTAATTGTCATTTGTAAGAAATTTTCTGCGGAACCTGAAACGCCTTTACTTTTTGAGATGCGACCGTTTTTGAATTTTTTATGCCCTTACGCGTGAAGCGGCGCGTCTTAGCAAAAACGATAAGCAGTTACCACGAGACGTCAAATCGGGTCACCGTTGCTGATTAAATAATTTTTTTCTCCATTAATTAAAGCTTTTTTTGCACAAGTAAGGTAACATTTCGATAGCTAAAAGTTCCATGTATGTAATGAAATTTGTATAAATAAGCAAATGCATGCAGGTGAATGAGAAATAATAAAAATACAACATAGTGTTCAATAATTGGGACATTAACCTTTTTGCTTCCTCATAAAGGAAGCTTAGTTTTCGCGAAAAATTTTTTTTTCGCAATTTTCATGTCAGTATGTTAAAAATGTCCCAAAACGTCGAGAAATCACATTTAGAAAAAATGTCCGGACGTATGTATGTGTGTATGTGTGTATGTGTGTGTGCGTGTGTGTGTGTGTGTGTGTGTGCGGTTTGTGCTTTTATTGAAATGAATATATCTAGAGAACGGTTTAAGTTATGGAGTTGAAATTTAGTATGCAAGTAGATCATCTATGTCCCTCTACTCAGTGCAAATTTTTTCAAAATTGTAAAATAATTGTCAATTTGGCGAGACTTTGTATTTTCAGTAAATTGTTTGTTCGTCGTCTAACTTTCGTAATTTTGAAGTTATCGCTCTGAAATTTTTTGTGTAGATACTCTTTATAATAAGGACGGCTGGGATTGAATTTGGGAAAAATCGCCCAACATGTTCGGCTTTAAAAAAAATGTTAATTTTTCGCAAAAAATGTGTAAGTTCTCTAACTTTTGCAATTTTGCATGTATTGAGCTGAATTTTTTTGTGATGATACATTCAATGAAAACGAAAAATACTACTGAATTTCAGAAAAATCGCTTGAGAGGTTCATTTAAAAAAAAATTTGAAATTTTCAAACAAATTTTGTTAACGCTCCTACATTCGCATTTTTGCAAGTATCGGGCTAAAATTTTTTGCACAAATACACTAGATGATAAGAATTGTTAGGGTCAAATTTGGTGAAAAACGCTAGAAAGGTTTGTTCTAAAAAAAATTTAGACATTTCCAAAAAAATGCTAGTGAACACTTTCGTAATTAAGCAGCTGTTTTGCAGTTGGCACCCTGAAATTTTATGCGTAGATACACTTTATAATAAGAACTATTTGAATTGAATTTGGGAAACTTTGCTCAAGACGTTTGGTTTAAAAAAAAAATTTATTTTTCGCAAAAAAAGTGTAAGCTCCGTAGCTTTTGTGATTTTGCATCTATCGAGGTGAATTGTTTTATGCTGACACATTAAATACTAAGGAAAAACAATATAGAATTTCGGAAAAAATGCATGAGGAGTTTGGCTGAAAATAAATTTTGAAATTTTCAAAAAATTATTATCAGCGTTTCAGCTTTCGTAATTCTGCAAGTATCTAGATGAAACTTCGCACAAATGCATAAGGTGATGAATAAATTGATATTGAATGAGCAGCAAGAGATCGTAGAATATTAAAATTTTATGAAAATGATGAATAAATTGTGCAAATTGGAAATTTGCACATAGCTTCCTCATTTGTTTCCGTGTATCGTCAAGCTGTCTTTATGAGGAAGCCATGAAAATAAACATACATGAAATAAAGGTGGTCAAGAAGGTCCTCATAGAGGAGGCTTGACGATAGGCGGAAACAAATGAGGAAGCTATGTGCAAATTTCCAATTTTTTATGGTTTCGCTGAAAAAAAAATCGCGAAATATGCCTCGTCTTTTGGTCTGCAGAGTGACCTAACCCCTTAAAAATCTCTATAATCTCTATAAAAAAGATTCTGGAAAGAAAAATGGTGTTGGGACTATAGTTAGCCTGGTAGAGGGGCGGAATTTGCAAAAAAGTGGCTAATGAGTTGTGGCTTGAGAAAAATTCAGGCGTGGGTAAATAGGATTAATTAAAACGGATAGGAATTGCTCTCCGACCGACGGTTGTGCTACTAACTAAGCACATGTGCATTTTGCGGTACACCACGCACGATGATGACCCGTTTTAGAGTACACACTGTGCTCTCACTCTTCGTGTATTACTCCCTCGCCCCTTAACCCTTCCCCACTCCCTTCTCTCTCCGTGCATTGCTAATAGCTTGCATTTAATGGTTTTTCCAGCCCACGCCCACGTCCATTGGCCACCCAAAAGCCCCCTTCCCGATCGTAACTCGTCCGTGGAGGAATATCAACAGAATAAGAGAGATGTAGGCTAAACCGTGCTTACTCGCATTTAACGAGCTACGCCACTGCTTAAAATTTATCGTTCAAGGTGTGCATAAATCATTCTAGCTCTCTCGTATCATTAATTACAATTAATTATTATATTCCATTGTAACAATGATGATAAATTGAAAGAATACATATAGCGCGGTACGAATTTAAACCTCACAGGCTCAAATATATTTGCTCTTAATAAAGAAATATTACTACACAAGTTTGATCTATACTGCAAATATAAATAATTGATAAAGTCGACAAAAGACACTTTTGTGTGAAACATTTCCAGCTTACAAATAATGTATAGCAACGAAAAAAAAACTCAAAAAATGCACTTTTATTTTGAGACTAGAATAGATACTTTTTTTCGAGTTTCTCAAAGTTTTTTTTGTTCACAAAGGTTACAAAATAAGATGTAAGGTGCTTTGTGTAAAGACCCACAATTTCAACATTCCTCACCATTCAAGAAAGCCGACTTTACAAATCATTTCCTATTCTGCAAATATCTTTCAATTCTTCAAAAATAAATAATAAATACCTTCGATCAGAATACCTCTTTGTAGGAAAGATTTCCAGCTTGCAAATAAAAATACTGCATGGAAACCAAAAAGGAAACTCTAAAAATGATGAGCTTGAAGCAACGAAAGTTCAGCTGAACGGAAAATCAACAAATTCCTGAAATAAAAAATTGAAGGATAACCTTCAATAATTGAATCTTGATAAATCGTGTGCATAAAAAAAAAATCGTGCGTCGTGGATGAAAATCTTTAAGAAAAAATGTGTAATATCTTTTCAGACGAGAATGCACGACGAGATGCGCGAGAGTTGGTGCGGGGAAACTTCGAAACGACGCGAAATTTACGAGCTGGGAATACAAAAGGAAAGGACAGTGTGTACTAGGGTGGTCCTTATTTAGAGCTCGGACGAATTTTTTATCAGACGCGACCCAAATCGACTACAAATAATTCAAAAACAATAAGCTAATTTTTTCAGATTCTTATCTAGCCTCTAACCCGTCCCGAAAAGAGGGTTTCCCCATTTGAAATACACGTGTTTCGGCCATATTCTCAGGATATATTTTATTCTAAGTATAATAATTTTTTCAAAATTCTGTCTCTGCACGATTTTAGTGTTCATTGGTGCTACTATTTGAGGAAAAATTCACATTATCATTCGGGTCAATCTAGACGAATTGCAATTCATGTACGATTCTAATACGAGTCAATTTAGACGAATTGCAATTCGTCTAGCTTGACCCGTATGATAATGTGAATTTTTCCTCAAATAGTAGCCCCCATGAACACTAAAATTTTGCAGTTACAGATTTATTAAAAAATGATTACACTTGGAATAAAATTTATCCTCTGAATATGGCTGAAACACGTGTATTTCAAATGAGAAAACTCTATCTCTCTAATGAGAGACTACCCCCTCCTGGTGGGAGGGGGTAGAGTCTAGGTAAAAATCTGAAAAGATTAGGGTATTGTTTTTCAATTATTTGGAGTCGATTTGGGGGGCGTCTGATAAAAAATTCATCCGAGCCCTAAATAAGGACCACCCTAATGTGTACGTATTACATCGTGTACATATGTATACACGTGAATAAACAGTTATAATACTATCCAACAGTAGTTGAACCAAAGTTAAGGGGTTATATTATACGCAGTGGAGATTTTCGAAAAATCGATATACCGGGTGTCCCGATCGCAATCATGCACTGAGCATTTTTTTTTTGTTGAAAATGCAAAAATTTTTTTGACTCAACCAAATATTTGTTTCCGGACGTTCAACGAGGTCATTTTGGTAATTTAACAAAGATACAGTGGAAGATTTAGTTAAATCGGTTAAATCGTCGCTTGAATGGGCAAAGTTTCAGTTCGATCAAATAAATATCTTTGTACCAAATAAATTGTGTGATTGAAAATACGAATTGTTTTTTGTTACAGCTAAATTTATTTAGTTAAAATATACTAGAAATCAACGAAATATTTCTGTACAGCAACTCAGTAACGTGTAAATTGGACTAAACTGTATCTGGAAATTGACCAAATAATTTCGTTCACCTCATATGTTATGGTTAACCAAATCCATTTGTTCAATTCATTATAGTTTCATTATTTCAAACAAATTAATATTGAATCGACAAAATTTTTGTCAACTAAATGGATTTAGTTGTTTTAACTGAACTTTTTTCTCAGTGTGCGAGAAGAATACTTGGCGAAGCCAGTTCGATTTAAATCAACTTGAATTAATGGAATTATTTATGACGCCATTGCCCTGTTGAACGTCAAAATGTATTTTATTTCAATTTTGAGAATTATTTATTTATTAAGTTCGATGAAAATGCAATGAAAGAAATTATGCATCCACAAAGAAGATCTATCTGATGAACATAAATTTTTCTGATTTACTTGAATATGGGCCTGATAAATAATTTTTTATACTGATATTTCGATAATATCTTTTATTTATTTTGAATGAATTAATTTAAACCAAATAAATCATTTCTCTCGTTTTGGTATCGCAAAAACTCTACTTTACAGTCACCCGGTGTAAATAATATGGCAGCTATTGAAATTATAACTTAAGGGGTTATACGCAGTCATATATTTTTTAGTAATTAATTGAAAGTTTTTTTTACCGATAAATATTTTCCATTTTATAAACAATTTAAGGGAAAAATGTTCATCAAAAATTGAACTTTCTTTTGCAAAGCCGCCATTTTGTTGAAAATAGATATTCGATCAAATACTAGATTATACCTTGTATTAATGGAATCATTTTTATTTTTTTATTTTGGATGTTCCAATTCAGAGATATCGTGCTCACCTCGAGATGCCATTTTTTAGAGGACCACAGCCGCTTCGAGAATAATTATTTTTTAGAAAGAAAAATTAAAAAATTGAGATAAAAGTTACAAAAATATGTATGTAAATTTTTATGTTAAGCAATTAAAATGTCTTTTTAGAAAAAATTTTTTAAAAAATCGGTTTTCTTCGACTTTTTGACTGCGTACGACCCGCGTTAATTCGGACGTAGAAGAGAGACTCTTTCATGAAGAAAAAAAAAGACGTCCTGATGGAGATCTACGATGGGGAAGAAAGTTGTGCAAATTAATATGAGAATTATACTGGGAGTTTGCAGAGACTCTAGGAATAAAAACAAAAGTGAAATATGAGTTGCAATTAATTTTTCAAATGCTGACTTGCAATTTCTTTGTTTCGCGAGAATTGTCGTATAATAATAAAAAAGAGGACGCTGATTAGAAGGATGAGATTCAGTTATTTATATTAGCAGTGTCACCTGTGAATCTTAATTTTTTTATTCTGATTTTTATCCCCAAAATTAACAATTTTCATGAAATAGAAATCCTGCCGAAGAATAGAGCCGGAAAAAAGAATATTTAAAAGGATGGTAATTTTTGGAAAATGTAGTTTTTGTTCCTTTCATTCTAATTTTTGTTTTAATTAAAGAAAACCTTTTAACATTTACTGTAGTTATTAAATTGTGATATTTCCTGCATCAAAATATTGTTAAAATAAAAAAATATATATTTTAACAAATATTAATAAATCCGTGAAAATAGATTAATTAATGGATTAATTAATTAAATATGAATCTATAAAAATATATAATTAACTCCGGATATGCTGCAATATATATGTGAAATTGTGAAAAAATGCTTTGTTTAAATAATATGCAAGAAGCAAAATGGCACGGAAATTAATTAAGAACGTATAACTTAGAATCGTTTGACGATCAATTTGTGGAAATTTCGCTTCTCCCATTGATGCTGCAGACTTTTTTCTTCTTTGCTCCTTCGATCTCACGATATAGCGGATGAGATGTATATGAGGCATTCCACGACATCGATCAAAATCTTGCCTTGATGATTTCGATTTTCCTCCAAATTTTTTATATAAAAAAATACATTGAACAAAAATTTCCCAAATTTTTTCAGAATTTTTTGATCACGCGTTTTTTGGATTATTATTATTTTTTTTTTTTTGAAAAAAAGGAGCCACTTTGTAAAATCTGAAAAAATTTAGAATAATCTAATAAAATATAACAACATTTTTGGGTTTTGTTCCAAAATGGATATTTTAATACTCTATGAGTAAAATATAAAAAATTGCAAAAAAAAAAAATGTTTTGAATTTTACTCACAGAATATTAAAATCTTTATTTTGGAACAAAGCCCAATTTTTTAAAAATATTTTATTAGATTATTCTGAATTTTTCAGATTTCACAGAGTGGTCGTTTAAAAAAAAAATCCAAAAAACGCGTGACCAAAGAATTTTGAAAAAATTTGGGAAATTTTTTTTCAATCTGTTTTTTTTTAAATATAAAAAATGTAGAGCAAAATCGAAATCATCAAGGCAAGATTTTGATCGAAATGTCGTGGAATGCCTCATATATATTACCTACGTCAAGTCGGCCACCCCATTTTTTGAAATCACCAAAAATTGCACGGAAATTTTTATAATGTAGTTCTAACTGTCAAGAAAATTCGTTATTTTTTTCAGATTTTTATATTACACATTTTAGCCGGAAAAAAATACAAAAAATTTTCTTGTTCCAGTTCGTAACTTGAAAATTATTCATCATACAAAAAAAAAGTACAACATGAAATTTAGGATTTTCAACGTACTTTTCACTGAAATTTTTTACGAACTCCTCCAAAAGCTCTATATGCCATTTTCGGAGCAAATAATGTTTTGATCTTCTTTTTCTCAGAAACGACATCTTCGATTTGTCTGCAGTTTCAACAGTTTTTTACTTAACATATTTATAGACTATAAAAAAATTGGCTCAGTGGAGAATCCATTCCTTCCCATGCGTTTTTCATCCCAAATGAATACACAAATTTCTCTGAGCATTAACAGGGTTGAGAATATCTATAGATATTTTCTGAAGCCCGCATTATTGTTTATTTTTTGTACTTTTTCAATTTTTAAAAACTTTTTTCATTTTCATTTTTTTAAATATCTTTTTGTACATTTTAATAAACTTTATCAATGGACCCATGGACACCGATAAAGTCTATTCAAATTATAGTCAAAAGCTACTCACGTCTCTCCGTTGCAAAAAAGAATTAACTTACCCTCTTTGGATACACCGACCTTTCTATGGCCAATGAGTACTTTTTTACTTCGATTCGGGCATGATTTTTGAGAATGAAGCAATGATACTGCTTTGTTCCTGGAATCGTCTTCGCGGTATCAAAACGAGATTATTTTTTTTTTCCTGTCTACGATTAATAATGATAAAATATCAATATCCACGCTATTTCGTTAAATCACTCTATAATGATAGATTGTATCAATAAATATGCATTTGAAATAATGGATTCTCCACTACGCCAATTTTTGTATAGTCTGTAAATATATCACGTAAAAAACTGTCAAAACTACAGACGAATCGAAGATGTCAATTCTGAGAAAAAAAAATATCAAAACTTTATTTGCTCCGAAAATGGCATATAGAGCTTTCGAAGGAGTTTGTAAAAAATTTCAGTGAAAAGCACGTTGAACATCCTAAATTTTATGTTGTACTTTTTTTTCGTACGATGAATAATTTTCGAGTTACAAAATGGGACAAACAAATTTTTTCTATTTTTTTCCGGCTAAAAGATGTAATTTAAAAATCTGAAAAAAATCAGAAATGTTCTCGATAGTTAGAACTACTTTCTAAAAATTTGTATGCGATTTTTGGTGATTTCAAAAAATGGGGTGGCTGACTTGACCCGGAATGCCTCATATATATGTTTATACATTTATATATCATATATGGGAAGTTACTCACCAGGGCGCATTACTCTCGTGAGATATATAACACTCAGGCTGAAAGATCCCAGAGAGTAACGAGGAAGAGGAAGAGAAAGAATGAAGGTTTGAGGGAAGGAGAGAATGAGAGGGAAGTTAAAACCCGTCATACCGGTTATCGTCGGATTCCGGACCGTCCACGAGAAAAAGTCGCGGACTCCGGTGCTGCACTTTGCTTATCCCACACACACGCAAAAAGTTACCTACAAACACATTCACACGAAGAGACCGAGGGATTCCTCTTCTTCCGCGGACGAAGAAGTCAGCCCCTGGATGCCCTCTTTGCCTTCCATCAGGGATTAAATTCCCTCCTATATCGCAGAATACGCGTACCATACATCCAAACGATGCTAATGACTTTCAAGATTTATCACGAGCATTAAAAAAAAGCTCACTGATTGAAATAATCCAGGTGTGACGAATTTCACGAGTTTCAACAACTTTTTTTCTTCAACGTTGCGGGAGGCCAATATTTCTCGCCATAAAATGTTAATAATATTTTAATAACAAGTTTAGATGTTAATAATGTTAATAAATGTGCCAGTATCATCGAATGAAAAGGAAATAAAACTTGGGCACTTGATCTGGGAAATTTTCTTCCCTTTGAAAGTTCATTTCCTTGTTTTATCCTTTTTTCTTTTTAATAATTTTGAGTTGAGGGTGAGGGTGAAAATTGTATGTTAAAGGAATATTCCATCGCAATTTCAAGTCGATCTGATGAGGATTAATTGATTTAATGAGTGATATCTAATTGCCTTTGTTCGTTAAAAAATGATTTTTCTTTCTTTTTCAATCGCGAATAGATTTGGGTCAGTCCATGTCAAATCGACCAATAGTTGGAATTGACCCCTTTTAATTTCGATGAAATTTGGTCAGGAGTTTTCTTTTATCATAAAACGAAGTTCCACCAAAAGAAAAAAATTAAAAAATTTTTTTTCGAAAGTTATGCAAAATTTAAAATTTCACAATTTTTTCAATTTTTCAAATTTATTTTTTAAATATCTGAAAAACCATTATAGTTACGAAAAAATCGTTTTGGGTTCCCCTTAAAGAGTAGACTTGAGGCTATGAAAAAAAATATTCCGAAACAAAAATTTGAAAACTGATAAATTTAGGGAATTTTGAGTTTGTTTTATTTAAAGTTTTTACAAAAGAATTTTTTTTTATATAATACCTTGTACTGGTCTTGAAAGATTATGAAATTTTCAGAATTGCGTTTTTTTTTTCAAAAATATGAATTTCTGAATTTTGGCAATTTTTTTTTGTTTACCTTTTAAGTTAAGTTGAGCAATCATGAAATTTTGATATTTCGAGCAGTGAAAATTTCAATAACATAAGAATGTAAACACAGAAACATTACGGAATTTGCGTTTTTATTTATTTGGTAAAGTTTATGCTTAAAACGCCAAATAAATAAAAACACAAATTCAATTATATTTCTGTTTTTACATTCTTATGTTATTAATTGAAATTTTTACTGCTTGCAATTACAAAGTTACATAATTGCTCATCTTTACCTAACGTAGGGGTAAACAAAAATTTTGTTTTACCAAAATTAAAAAATTCATATTTTTGAAAAAAAAACGCAATTCTGAAAATTCTGAAATCTGAAGATCCTGATCTTTTAAGATCAGTACAAGGTATTATATAAAAAAAATGGAACCAAAAATTTAATGTTGATCGTGGCTTTTCACGATTTTTTAAAATGCAAAATTCTGCAAATTCATTACGTTCAACATTTTTGTTCAGAATATTTTTTTTTTCGTGGCCCCAAGTATACTCTTCAAGACAAACCCAGAATAAATGTTTCGTAACTATAATAATATTCGAGATATTTAAAAAATAAACTTAAAAAATTGAAATAATGGTAAAATTCTACATTTTGCATAACTTTCAAAAAAAAAAAATTTTCATTTTTTTTCTTTGGTAGAACTTTGTTTTATGATAAAAGAAAACTTCTGACCAATTGTAATCGAAATTGTAAGGGGTCGATTCCAACTATTGGTCGATTTGACATGGAATGACCCATTTATATTTATATTCATGTATTTTTTAATCTCATTTCGCGCGGGGTGTATCGAATAATACATCGCGAAAGAAATACGAAAATAGATTTGGCATTTCCCGCTTCTGCCTCTCGATGTTTCACTGCAAATAAAATTATCGGAATCAGTGGAATTGACAGCGCGCCCTGAATAACTATTTCCGGTATAACCCAAGAGAGTTATAAACGTCCATAGGCGATGTGGGGTTTGCCCCAATTCACTTTTGCACATTGAAACCCCTCGGTTATCTTGTGACACTAATTCTTCATTTCAAAGTGGCATCCCATCGACTCGAATAACCTGATAAACGCTCTGCGAGTTCTTCATCTTGCTCACCTATATATGTAAATCCTCGTATCCCATAATATTAAACTGGATTTTATCACGTTCGAGTTCTCCGTGCTTAATCGGTATCAATACCGAGGAAAGGTGTATAATTACAGAAGTAACACGAGGACCAAACACACGGTGGCAGAATCGAGAACATCGAATAAGCAAAAGTTCACCACTCCAAATTTGTATGAAACATTCTTCTTCAATCCACTCTAATAATTAATTATTTTCATCTTCTAAACTGAAAATTCCAAGAAATTCGTAGAAATTCTACGGTTGAATTCAGATGTGTAATGAAGAAATCACAATTTCTGTGGAAACATAATTTAGTCATGAAAAAATATTTTTTAGTATTTCAACAGTCAAATCGATGCTCGGTAGTCTAGTAGTAATTTTTTAACTGCGGTATACTTCCAATCACATAAATCCTTGGTATTACTTCAGCGGTGCGAAAAAAACTTCAATATTTTACTGTGAATGTAGGAGAGAGCGAGAGAGTTGGAGATATAGTAGCGCCTACGCGCACCACTGCTGCGCATCGCAGCGATAGATATAGATATACTGCCGCGCTATAACCATCACCCTATTTATGAGCGTTAAAGTATTACTTGTAAGTTACTGATTGTTCCGTTCTTCCTGAAGTGACAATGACTTTTTATTTTTTATTCTTTTTTTGAGAAAATCATTGACTTCACAATTTTTTTCTGCCTCCGTTCATCTATCGTTTTCAGTCTTTTTTAATCAAATAGAAATAAATTTGACCCTTTTTAATGCGGATGATAAAATCGAGCTGATTTTAAGGAACTATAAAGTGTTTCTAGTTTTGTGCGGAATGATTCATGTATAAATGCATCTAGTGCAGATTGGATCCATAATTCCCCCATATCTCATATAATGTAGTCTGTATACCACAGACTGCGTCTTCGATATAACTCGCTCGACTGCTTTCATCTCTGACGATCGAATAATTTAATTTCCTCGAGACCTCGAGGTATTTGTATGCATGTATGTGCGAAAACCGGGTCTTCCCACGATACATATCGCTGCTACTTTCTCACTTACTTCCGTGGCTAATTTGCTCCACATAAAACATAATTTATTATAATATTCACACTTTCCACGTCTAAACATTCAGACTTGCAATAAAATATAAAGTTTCACCGATCTTCACTCTTATAATATTGGTATGAATAAAATAGTTTAATTAACTCCCGCGAACGAGTAATTAGTTATCGATGATTTTAATAATGAATGCCAGGACTAATTAAATGTATTATCAGCGATCGGGATAATTGGAAAAGTATGTCAAGTATAAAATTAAATTATCAAGTCGAAATGTTTTACTAAAAAAAAATCGTGAAAATTATGGTTTTTATTAAATATGAATCTGAAGGAAATACCATCAGAAATTCTGATCTTTCTGATCATGTAAAAAATATAAATCTATCTAAAGGTCATTCTTGCGGTACAACCGAGTCAATTCAGTATAATAAAATTTAAAAATTGTTTGTGCACATTCTTTAGGAAAAATTTATAATTTTAGTTTCATCTCTATGAGCAAGACCTCAGTTTGTTTGTTAAATAAGAGATGAAATAATGATAATATATTAATAATGTAACAATAATATTTCGGCAGGATCGGACTAAATTTACAACTTAGGGTTGATGAAAAATGGTAAAAAAAGAATTGAGATATCTCATCGAAAAATCATTGTTACTTGTACAAATAATTTTTAAATTCTCAACACCCGATTAAATTGGATCTACCGTAGAAACTGCCTTAAGTTAGTTCCATGTTTTTGTATTGCAAATCGATATTTCTCTGATTCTTCATTATAAATGGGCGTTATTCTCTGGAGTATTAAAATCCGATCTGGAGAAGGCCATTTAGAAAGGAATGCACGCTGCAAGCGATAAACTGTATAGGTATAGAAATATATCATTAAATGCATTTTTTAAATACGTTATAGCGTGTGGACCACCCGCGTACGCAAGTAGAACGTTGTGCATGCACCCAACGTATAACGGTGCATCGTTGCACCGAGGTAAACGAAGAATAAAAGCCATTGCGATTTATGTGCGAAAAACTTGAAAAATAGAACCAGCAACACAATTGAAAAATGAGATTAATCACACTGTGAAAAATTACCCATAGACCCGAGCACTATTGATGAAAAATGTTTTTATTTTTATTTTTAGAAATATTTATAGAAATATTAAATATTTTTTTATATATGGGGTGTTCCATCCCAAATCGGACAGTTTGAAAAACTTTTTTTTTTATTTCCTCAATTTTTTATATTTTTTAGTACCTATCAAAAGACCCTTCCTGTTAAATTATGAGATTTTTTTGATTACCCGTTCAAAAGATATTAAAGTAACAAAAAAACCGCTCTTTTTTGGTATTTTTATCATAACCTCTTTGATAATGATCCAAATTAAAAGTTTTTTTTCAAATTTTTTTATTTTTATGGCCTTTTCAGAAAAAAATACAACAAAAATATTCGACGCGTTTTTGAATGAGTTTTTTGAATTTTAAACTTTAAATCGCGTTTTTAAAGTGAGTGTCATTTTTATTTTTTTTTTAATTTTTTGCTTTAAACATCTATCTATTCAACAATTTTTAAGACTAGTTCGATCGTGGGATTTCCATAATTACTATTTTTTGTCGATTTTTGAATTTTTTTATTTTTTTTTAATTTAAATTATTATGAATACCAATTTTTGTTACTATATAGTTTTTTTTCTTCGAACTGTCCGATTTGGGATGGAGTGCCCCATATATTTTTTCAACATTTTAGAAATAAATGGGAGTTCGATCGTTTCTAAAAATCTACCTTTTTTGTCAAATTCTGACCATCTGCCGGGGTCACGGATCAGCGAAAGTTGATTTGCAAATGGACAGGACTAATGAGTATTGGAGCCTATAGTCCTGCTTATAAAAAAGTCAATAAAGAAAGTTTGCCTACTTTTTGCGGAGTTGCGTTCGCCCGCCATTTCCATGTATAAGAAGTGTGCACAATAAAATTGAAAATTTTTCTATATGTAATTGAAGAGTATATGGGTCCTTCCACACCGATTCGACCTGATTCTGACCCTTCACCTCTCCGATTTTTTTCGCGACTTTTTATCGTTTTGTAGTATCTCTGAAAAGCATTCAGGTTTTTTTCGGATTTTATTGGAGCGATTTGACTTAACTATAATTTTATAAACAAATTATTTTTAGCCGAAATTTAAATATCTGAAAAAAATCACAAAAATTACTTTGTTTACATGAAAAATTTCAAGCATTGAGTGAAAGTGGGCAGGGGTTGCCTCCTGTTTATAATAAGCTTTTTCGAAAAATTTTTTTTTTTAAATAAAAAGAGAAACCTGAATTGAGTGGACCTTTATCTAAACATTTTTTTAAACACCTTCAACTCATACCAAAATGTTTGGATAACGGCCCACTTAATTCAGGTTTCTTCTTCTATTCAATTTTTTTTTCAACAAAGCTTATTATAAATAGCTTGACATTTTTCATATAAAAAAGGATTTTTGTGATTTTTTCAGATTTTTAAATTTGGGCCGAAAATAATTTGTTTATAAAATTATAGTTGAGTCAAATCGCTCCAAAAAAATCTGAAAAAAATCCCGAGAGCTCTTCAGAGGTACTATAAAACCATAAAAAATTGTGGATCAAATCAAAGAGGTTAAGGGTCAGACCCAGGTCAAATCGGTGTGGAATGCCCCATATTTATACTAGAAACCTCTAAAAAAAAAATTTAAACAGCCTTTTTCGAGCGTCCAAGCTCCTACAAACCCTTAAAAACGATTGTTCGTAATGTCTCTTTCGCAAATGTATACTTTACATCAACGCAATAGCATCGTTGTAACACACCATCATATAGTTACACGCACTTGTTACTCGCATTGGCCGGTGAAAGTTGCCTCGAATATCAGCTGAACGACGCTATGACAACATATCTCAAAACTATCGGCACACAGGTATGAATTTTTATTTTCATGTCAGCTCTCTTTTATTTCGATTCTTATTTTAATTTCACTTTTAATCTAAAAGCGCTGCCAGATAAACTATTCCCATGAGAAAACGAGACTGTGACAAAAATTTTAAAAACCACTGAGATATAAGTATGAATATTTATTTTTATTTTAAATTACTTTTACTTTAATTCTTATTTTGATTTCACTTTTAATCTAAAAGCGTTGCCAGATAAACTATTCCTACGAGGAAACGACGCCAACGATTTTTTCAAACGTCTCGTTATTGAAGTCTTAACTTTTACTTTATTTTTACTTTAATTCTTATTTTGATTTCACTTTTAATCTAAAAGCGTTGCCAGATAAACTATTCCTACGAGGAAACGACGCCAACTATTTTTTCAAACCTCTCGTTATTGTTTTTTTATTTTATTTTTGTTTGCTTTTCATTTCATGTTCAATTTTATTTCACTCTTAATCCAGGAGCTCTTTGGAAAGATTGCCAAGAATAAAACGGGTTTCATTGGGAAATACAAACACCGAAGAGCATTGACCTGATTAATCATTTCACCAATATTTTTAATTTATGCCGGAGGATAATTATTTCAACCTCGTAAAAATATTTGAAACACAAACTCGGAAATACAATCTCAGCACAAAAAACTTTGCATCCTTTAAAAAATTCCCAAAAATTGCATTTTTGTTCGGTCTTCAACTAGTCGCGATTCCTGGAATGTAAATGTTTTCTTTTATTTTTACAAATATTCTTTTCTTTCAACTCGGACGAAACTTGGTGCTTTTCACACGAATTTCACGTCAATGCCCTGGGATTTTGTCTCACAGGATGTACGCGAAAAATTACGAGACTATTCATACAACAACTATATATGTGTGTATAAATGTATATAGGTATATTAGGGTGTGCCGAAAAAAATCGATATGTTTTTTTCGGTTGCATCCACCAAAAAAAGGTAAATTAAGGTAAAAAATGAAGAATCCTCGAAGGAGAGCTAGAAAAAAAATTATTTCGAACGGCGCATTGCATTTGAATATTTTCCATAAGAATAACCAGAAAAATATTGGCACTTCTGAACGTCGTAGTAAAACTCTTCAGAAAAAAATCTCACAAAAATGTCATTAAGATATTCTGATAGAGAATTGAATTCCCTACAAAAAAAGTCCTTACGAACAATTAGCTTAGAACAACCGTTCAAGTGGTATCGCTGCCTGAAATTGAATTGATAGAAAAAAAAAATTCAAAACGCTGTAAAAATCGAATTTTTCGCTTTACGAAAAAACTTTGTGGGGTTTTTTTTTGTAGAGAATGTTCAGCTCTAACATATAATTGGATTCTAGGAAAAAATAGTACAGGAAAAAATACCCGTGGAAAAAATACCCGATGGAAAAAATACCCGCGGAAAAAATACCCGATACGTGCGTCCATGTCATACGCGGATTTGTGGGGTGGGTTTGGAGCACCGGGTGGGGTGCGTGCGTCCATGGGGTGTGTGCGTCCATGGGATACGTGGATCCATGGGGTGGGTTAGAAGCATGGGGTGGAGTGCGTGCGTCCATGGGGTGCGTGCGTCCATGGGATACGTGGATTCGTGGGGTGGGTTAGAAGCATGGGGTGGGGTGCCTGCGTCCATGAGATACGTGGATTTGTGGGGTGGGCTAGAAGCATGGGGTGGGGTGCGTGCGTCCGTGGGATACGTGGATTCGTGGGGTGGGTTAGAAGCATGGAGTGGGTTACGTGCGTCCATGGGATACGTAGATTTGTAGGGTGGGTTTCGAGCACCGGGTGGGGTGCGTGCGTCTATGGGGTGTGTGCATCCATGAGATATGTGGATTTGTGGGGTGGGTTCGGGCATCGAATGCGATGCACGGAATCGGATATTTTTTCCGCGGGTATTTTTTCCGTGGGTATTTTTTCCGCCGGGTATTTCTTCTGTACTATTTTTTCCGCGGGTATTTTTTCCTGTACTATTTTTTCATGTTACCTATAATTGGCATGGAATCGTTCTCAAAATATTTCTCTAATACAAAAAAGAATAAAGTACAAGAAGAAATATAAAATAAACGACGTCCATCATTGATCGTGTTTCGAAAAGTTTTACTCAATGAATTTGATTTAATAAGATAAAATAAATTGTTTTTACATTATAATGCTTAATAATCATCGTTACTTTTTTTAAGAGTCTGTTTGTTTCAATTAGGGCATTTCTGTCGATGATTTTGCACCATGCCCAATAAACAGCGATACCCCTTGAACGGTTGTTCCAAGCTAATTGTTCGTAAGGACTTTTTTTGTAGGGAATTCAATTCTCTGTCAGAACATCTCAATGAATTTTTTGTGAGATTTTTTTCTGAAGAGTTTTACTACGACGTTCAGAAGTGCCAATATTTTCCTGTGTTATTCTTATGGAAAATATTCAAATGCAATGCGCCGTTCGAAATAATTTTTTTTTCTAGCTCTCCTTCGAGGATTCTTCATCTTTTACCTTAATTCACCTTTTTTGGTGGATGCAATCGAAAAAAAAATATCGATTTTTTTCCGTACACCCTAATGTATATGAATAAATAGCTCGGAGCTATGCCGAGGTTTCCAAGAGTGGGGTAATTGCTAAGCGAGAGCGCCAACTCTTCGCGATGATTATGCGAGCCACCGTCGAATAATTTATCGTGGGATCGCATTGCCCAGAACCAAGGCCTGGTAAAAAAAAAAAAAAAAAAAAAAAAAAAAAAAAAAAAAAAAAAGACCCGCGAGAGAGAGACCCTCGTCGACTCTCTCGAATAAATAAGTATCGCTCAAAAGCCCCTCGAGGAACAACGAGAGAAACCTGACGCGAGGTTCAATGTCCCAAGACCCGAAGAAAGGAATCTACATCGCATTTTAGTTACACTTTACCAGACATTTTGCACCGTCCCGTTGCCAATTTTGCAAAAATATATGAAAACTGTGAGGGATAATGAGAATTTTGTCATTTGATGGAAAGGCTAAATTGGAAGCAAATTAACTCTTACATTAAGCAGAAAGCATTTTGTACGGTGCAGACATCACTGATTTAGAATTTGAATTTTTAAAATTGAAAAATGTTGAATTTTTTTTTAATTGAAAAATTTCGAATTTTCTTTTAATTATGAAATTATGAATTTGATTGAAAATTTTTGAATTTTACTAAAAGTAATAAAAATATCTCGTTATCAAATTATAGGGGAGGCTCGATATAAAGAGTTATTGGGGTAGTCTAATATATGGGACTTTTGGGAATAGTCAAATGTAGCGAATTATTAAGGTTGTGGAGACCCAAATCGCAAATGATGAGAAATCTCCGAAAATTTCGTATGTTTTTCAATGAAGTATTTAAGAGGTCGTGTAAAAATTTCACGACGATTTGGAAGCTCTTTATCGAATACTGAAAGCAACGGAAAGAAAACGAAGTTTATTGATAAATATTTTGTTTATTTGTTTAAAAAGAATTTTTCAACAAAACTTTAATT
Source organism: Alloplasta piceator (assembly GCA_946863875.1). Taxonomy (NCBI): domain Eukaryota; kingdom Metazoa; phylum Arthropoda; class Insecta; order Hymenoptera; family Ichneumonidae; genus Alloplasta; species Alloplasta piceator. The sequence goes on along the minus strand of OX333072.1, from coordinate 5,112,372 downwards.
TCTCAATAACGAGCTTCCGAAACGAGCGTCGTGAAATTTTTACACGACCTCTTAAATACTTCATACAAAAACATACCAAATTTTCAGAATTTTCTCATCATTTTTCATTTTAACCCTTAAGGAGGTTGAAGTAATGATGATAGAATTCTGAAAATTTAATATGTTTTTACATGAAGTATTTAGGAGGTCGTGTAAAAATTTCACTACGATTAAGAAGCTATTTATTGAACAATTAACATTCAAAATTTTCGTAGCTTCTAAACAATCTTAAGGATACTTTGTCCTCATTGTTCCAGCCAATAATTGTTTCTGATTGAAATTTCCGTACTTCGTGATACAATAAAAGTCTCAAAAAATTCAGCAACATTTGGCATGCCATAAACAACAATTATCAATAATAATATTGCCCAAAAGTTATCAATAAATTGTTCAAACAAATAATTATTCAACAATTTTTCGGTAAGTTCTTTTTTTCTTAAACAAATCGAATGCGTTAATTTTTTTGAACGCATATGAATTTTTTCAGAATTTTCTCTCTATTTTGAAATATGAAAAACATTTCGAAATACAAACAAAATATTCCCAATTTTGTATATGTTTTTGCAAACAGGTTTATCGTCAGCTTTGAAAAGTTTCAAAGACACTGGGCCAAAAAATACATAAATACAGCCATTCTCAAAATTTCAAAACGGGAATTTCAAAATAGAGGGAAAATTCTGAAAAAATCATAAGCGTTAAGAAAAATTAACGCATTCGTTTTGCTTAACAAAAAAAAAAGAACTTACCGAAAAATGGTTGAATAACTATTTGTTTAAACAATTTATCAATAACTTTTGGGCAATATTATTATTGATAATTGTTGTTTATGGTATGCCAAATGTTGCTAAATTTTTTCAGACTTTTATTGTATCACGAAGTACGAAAATTTCAAGCAGACAAAATTTTTGGCTGGGACGGGAGGAACAAAGCATCCTTAAGGTTTGCTTATCATAAGGAATTAAAGGAGGGAAGGATGTCCAGTAAAGCAGAGATTGGGATATTAATCCTCTGAAATTTTTTTTAATAAATAAAAAGACAGTGAAAATAAGAAATTTTTTTCAATAACTTTCTAATAGTCTCATACGAATAATTCTTGAAGATTATAATCGATTGAAAAAGAGAATGAAAGTCTATCATTAAGCATGTATAATATATGGATTTGCAGTAACGTATGTAAAAGTATGTAAATTAATATTTTCTGCTCGATTTTTTTATTTAATTAATTCTGCTCGTATTTTTTATTTAATTAATATTTTCTGCTCGTAATTTATTTTGGCCCTTAAGATAATTTTTATATCTCTGTTAATTTTTAAGATTTTCCAATAAAAATTGCTATGAAATAGGCTGAATTTTAATAATTTAATAATTAGTCACGTCGTGAAAAAATTTTCAAAAATTGAGAATTTTTTCATAGTAGATTTTCCCCTGAAGGAACAAATTTGTTACTTTTTCGTTCAGCTGAAAGTCCGACTCTTCAAGTGCATTTTGGAGTCATGGATTTTTCAAGATTTGAAAAAAATAAAGTCAATAGTTACAATAATATGTATATAAATTTTTACGTTAATAAATTAAAATGTTTTTCCAGAAAAAATGCTTAAAAAATTGCCTTTTTTCGGCCTCTTGACTGCGCATAACCCCTTAAAGAAGGAAGGATAAAGGAATTTCTGTGATCAGAATTTTCCAAAAGCTTTTTTGAATTAGGAAATTATTCGCATGATAAATAATCGAAATGTTTAGAAGTTATATTGACATGGAATTGCCCATATATATGCGTTTACACGCATATACTTAGAAACTTTCGCGTGATACTTCGAATTCGACGAAACTATATATAAAATATATTATTCTCATTCGAATTTACTAGTCCAAGGAATTTCGTCAGACCGCAAAGCTGCGAGTTTGATGAGTCGATTTTATATCCCCCATATCCCAGGGGACACATATATATGTACGGGGCATTCCATACTAAGTCGACCTGAGTGTGACCCTCGACCTCGCTGATTTCGTTTACGATTTTTTGTATCATTCTTCCAACACAAAATAGCATTCAGAATTTTTTTTAGATTTTTGAAACCAAATTTGAGTACGTTATGATTTTTTAAATATTTTTTTCAAAAATCAAAAATAAAAATGTTTGACCCAAAATTCATGATGTCCAGGCTTTCGCTTCCACCACAATTTTAGGTTTTTATGAAGAAAACGTAAAAAAAATAGATGCAGAAATTAACTAACGATTTTTGGAAATTGTTGGTTAACGATAAAAATATTCATGCCACTTTTCACGGTAGACCAATTTCTGCAGCTATTTTTTTTTTTTTTTAAGTTTTCTTCATAAAAACCTAAAATCGAGGTAGAAGGGAAATCCTGGACATCATAAATTTGGGGTGAAAAATTTTCATTTTTGACACCGGATTTTTGAGCATTTTTTCAGATTTTCAAATTACGGCCCTCGAGGTTTTCGAAAAACATGTTGAAAAAATCATAACGTACGATAATTTGGTTTTCAAAATCTGAAAAAAATTCTGAATGCTATTTTCAGTTGGAAGAATCATATAAAAAATCGTAAACGAAATCAGCGAAGTCGAGGGTCGACTTGGTATGGAATGCCCCGTATATATAATATTTCAAGAATGATTTTTTATATGGAGGGTCTGTTCTCGCGAGAGAATTCTTGCTCTTTGGCGCGAAGTGAATGAAAAAATTCCTGAGGGGTCAAACATCAACGCGCTCTACGCCAAAGAGAATGTTACTCGAGAATATTATTCTTCAAATGTTAAATCCAACAAAGAATCGAGAAAATATGGAACAATGGAATTCTTTAAATTCACCACCATGAAAAATCTCCTCACTGTTTATTAGATTTTATTCAATAAATTTTTATTTTTACCTCAAGGGGAAAAACTGTGACGGTTAAAAAAAACGATTTTTTTTCCATCCTCTTAAATTATATGGGTCATTCCATATCAAATCGACTACTTTTTAACTCGACTCGTTTCGACTTGGCTGATTTTTTTTTCCTTTTCTATCCAATTAAAATCATTTTTCAGGAAATTTTCAAATTTTTGTACCCATTTTTATTTAATAATTTAATAATAATTTAATTTTAATTGGGACGTTTTTTTCCCAAATTTTCGTCTTTAAATGGACTTTTCGAAAAAAAATACAAAAAATTTTTAAGATATTGAAAATTTTAATATCAGCTCGTGTACAATTTATTCATTTATTTTACTTTGGATCAAAGTTTACGAATAATTTTACGATCATTTGGAAATCGAAAATGCATCGGAGCTCTGTATTTTATTTTTTTCGTTCCGCGTCATAGATCTCGGATTTTTTTTTCGAAGAGGCTTTTTTCATGAGACAAAGAACCTTCTGAGAAATTGCTGAAGGCTTTATTTTACATTTATTGCTGACGAGGGGAGAAAATCCAGCGGTGCACAACGAGAACGATCAAACGACGAAGTTAACACGAAAATATGTAAACTGTAACGGGATTTTGTATGTGAAGCCCATATTACTTGAGATAAAGGATTTTTCAATTTCACAGAATTTATAAAGCCCCGTAAACATTTATATTATTTTCAAAGATGCAAGCAAGTATATAAAATATTATCTCATATTATTATTATTATTTTTATTATTATTATTATTATTATTATTATTATTATTATTGTTGTTGTTGTTGTTGTTGTTGTTGTTGTTGTTGTTGTTGTTGTTGTTGTTGTTGTTGTTGTTATCATTTATATGTGCATGTTTTTGTTATTTTTTAAATTTGATTTTGCCAAATTGGCATAAAAAATCCAAAACAATATTACAAATTAGAGCTAATTGTTTATGAAAGTAAACAATGCGATGTTAACTAAACTTTTCCCTCCATCGTTAATGTTTACAGAAGAAAGGTGAACAAAAAGTAACAACAAACATAAATAAACTTTCACTAATCAGAGTCTAACTCAAATTTGAACCTCGCAAATACTACATGAAAATATGCCGACCAATTTCCAGAATGAAACTACTTTATTTTAATGTAAATTCATCACCATGCATTATTTTCAACTTTAAGCAAAAACTGCCCAAGAGAAAACTCCTTTCTCCTTTAAAATGCGTACAATTTCTCAAATCTCAATTATTCAATTTTCTCAATGTTTCGCAAGAATTGCCTCAAAAAATGAAAAAGAAATCGTCATATTTGTTTTCCAAAAAAAATGCCTCTTGAGAAACTATTTGTTGAACGATGCATGTAAATATAAATATGGAAAAGCAATAAAGAATAATCAGTGAGAAAACAATAACTGTATAACTCGTTAATATGGAAATTACGGATTTATGACCCATACGTAGACCCATATTTAAAAAAATACGTTTCGGTGAAAAAAACATTTCATGTCTATAAAGTGTACTGAAAGATTATTTTTCATATTATAATTATTCACGTTTAAATAATTCACGAGTTATAATATAATTTGTTTTCATTTGGGATGAAAAACATTTTTGGGAAACAATCATTTAAAACGAGAGAAAGCATCGGTAGAATCCGCGTTATATGCAGCAAATGCAGCGAGAGATGAGACGAGGTCCTTCGAGAGTATCGACCGATCGTGGACCAATTTTGTTATGACAGCAAGTATACGAGAAGATAAAGGGAGAGAAAGAGAGAGAGGGAGATAAAGCTTACGCTCGCAGAATCCCGCGTCGTCGGCTTTCGATGACATTCGCAGCGGCGTTTCAACACTTTTTCGTATACATATGTCAAAATCAACAACGATACCACTACGTTAAAAGTACAGCGAAACGTTTTAAACAGCCGTACGGCCTCACTGGCGCATTGTGCACTACCGTAAAATTCGAATTAAACTTCCACGGAGCCATTCGCGTTCGCTACACCGAGCGCCAAACGAGAGAGTGTGGGATCATTGCGCGTGTGTGTGCTGTCGCTGTGTACCAAAATAGCGCTGACGACGCAGCGGCGAATCGAGGAACTAAAGTTTCGCTAGCGCTCGTCTCGATCGGTAAAACAGGATTCTACTGCCGCGGTCGGTAAGGAAAACAACACAGACGAAAGGCAATTCGATACTCCGAGGAAAAGCACGCGTACTTTTTGGGCGAAATTAATAGCGATCCCGAATTGTAGAAAAAAAAAAAAAAACGCTTCACCGAGGAATATTGAGAATTCCATCTTTATATTTTATCAACGAGAAATCCTAGTTTTTACTGGAATGCGCTAGTTGCAAGTCTCAATATAAGAATTTTTCATTGTAAACTTGGCATTCTTTTGCATTACTGACATAAAAAAAAACAGAAACAAAAATATAACGTGAGTCATTACGTAATAACAAAAAAGTCGATTGTTGATTTATCGACAGTGCGAAAAAACTGTTCTTCGTCGGTAATCTTTAATTTTCGCTTGTCTTCCGGGGAAATTGAGAAATTCGTAGTGTGAATGTTACATATAGTTGCGAAAAAGGTTATGGGAATAATCTGCGGATTCTCCTGTCATGAATCAGGACGTGAAACTCGATATTATTGTTTCTTGATTGTCGTGTTTGCGAAAATTGCGTTGACATTGTTACGAAAGTGCGAATAATAAACAAAATCTCATAATTCGCGATATACGAGATTGGATAAATGCCTTTTCATTGAACTTGTGCGGGACAAACACCGTGATATCAGCGCTTCCGCCGGAAAAGAGCAGCGCCACCATCGCGCGCTCTCCGCACACTCGAAAAAGCAGGAGAAAAAAAAAATAACCTCACATACAAGCGCATACACCGTCGGTACGAATGATCACGTGATCGAGTAGATCGACTTTCCAAGTTTCGTGCGGCCACGAGGTTTTGTGGTGGAAATAAAAGTTTACCGGGTGGAAAAAGGCCCACTATTTTTGTATAAATACAAAAATGCCCTCCAGCAATCCTTTGCCACCCAAAGAAAATGCCTTGTTTAAGCGAATTTTGGTGAGTAACGGCCATTCAAAATTACTATGTTTTCGGACCCCTCTCTCCCGGTTTAACAGAGAATTTTTTTACACTAGTCGTTTTCGTACGATAAAGATGAGTCTCTCTCTCGAGACGCAATGAAAACAAACAAACAATGAGTGGAAATACAAATTTTCGTTAATTCCGCTAAAGTCATCCTTCAGACGCAAAATTAAATATTGTCCGTTTTGCTCCAGTTCTTTCTGTCCTAACCCCTCCCCAAGAAAGGCTCGAACGAATGAATAATTCGCTATGAATGTTTTGCTACTGATAATGAAAAATCACCGTGTCATTGTCATCTTTTCAGCGATGTTACGAACACAAACAGTACAAAAATGGATTGAAATTCGCGAAGCAAATATTGTCGAATCCAAAGTTCAGCGAACATGGCGAGACCTTGGCGATGAAAGGTCTCACTCTCAATTGCTTGGGCCGCAAGGAAGAGGCTTACGATCATGTCAGACGAGGACTGAGAAACGATCTACAATCGCACGTTTGTTGGCACGTTTACGGACTTTTGCAACGTTCGGATAAGAAATACGACGAGGCTATCAAGTGTTATCGCAATGCTCTCAAATGGGACAAGGACAACATTCAGATTCTCAGAGATCTCTCCCTTTTGCAAATACAAATGAGGGATCTGGATGGCTACAAGGTTCGTTGAAGCTTGAGAAAAAAGTATGGCTATCAAATTTGGCTTCCTCGTAAAGGAAGCTTCGTTAACTATCGAAAAACATGAGTAATCAATGTGCAAATTTGACAATTTCTTTCAAATTTACTTCTCGCTAAATTTGGTTTTTGCCAAATTCAATAGCGAATAACCTTGATCACTATTTTGAGTGTGTACAAATTTCAGTACAATATTTCCCAAATAGCCGAAGTTAGAGTATGCGATTTAAAAAAAAAAAACAAAGTTCGATAAAATTTTAATCATTTAATCGATTTTCGCCATATTTAATAACGAACATCCTTGATAGCTATATCAGCTCTGTGGAAAGTTTCAGTGAATTATCTTAAAAATTGCACAACCTAGAGCGTTTATGCTATTTTTGAAAAAATTGAATATTTCATAAAATTTTAATCCCTCGCTGGATTTTCGTCTAATTCAATAACGAACAACCTGGATAGCTATACTGGTTCGTTAGAGTAAGCTATTAAAAAAAAAAAAAACAAAATTTGATAAAATTTTAATCACTCGATTGATTTTTGCCAAATTTAATAACGAACAACCTCGATAGCTATATCAGCTCTGTGCAAAGTTTCGATGAATTATCTTAAAAATTGCACAAGCTAGAGCGTTTATGCTATTTTTGAAAAAATTAATTATTTCATAAAATTTTAATCCCTTGCTGGATTTTCGTCTAATTTAATAACGAATAACCTTGATAGCTATACTGGTTCTGTACAAAGTTTCAGTGTAATATCTTGAAAATTGTGCAAGTTAGAGGGTTTACGCTATTTTTCAAAAATTCAAAATTTTATAAAAATCGAATCTTTCGATCGATGTTTGCCAAATTCAATACCAAACAACCTTAATAGCTATTCTAATTCTGTATAAAGTTTGAGTGCAATATCTTGAAAATTGCAGAAGATAGAGTACGCTAATTATAAAAAAACAATTTGATAAAATTTTAATCTTACGATCGATTTTCGCCAAATTTAATAACAAACATCCTTAATAGCTATATTAGCTCTGCAAAGTTTCAGTGCAATATCTTAAAAATTGCACGTTAGAGCGTTTACGATATTTTTCAAAAAAATACAAATTTCATACAATTTTAATCGCTCGATGGATTTTTGCCAAATTTAATAGCAAACAACCTCGATAGCTATATTAGCTCTTTGCAAAGTACAATATCTTGAAAATTGCACAAGTGAGAACGTTTACACTATTTTTCAAAAAATTCACAATTTCATAAAATTTTCATCCCTCGATGGATTTTCGCAAAATTCAATACCAAACATAATAGCTATACTAATTCTGTACAAAGTTTGAGTGCAATATCTTGAAAATTGCAGAAGCTAGAGCGTTTACGCCGTTATTGCAAAAACGAAAAAAGTAGATAAAATCTGATCACCCGTTGCAATTAAAACAAAATTTTTTCATTTTTTCAGAACATTTTGAACACATTGGCATAAAAATATAGAAAAAAAAAATGTTCACGAAAAGCTTCCTTTATGAGGAAGCAAAATTATTGCAAATTCGTCATCTTATTCTGACTTTCAGAGAAAAGGTGTCCTTTATTTGTATTTTTCATGTTTTTTTCTTTGCAGGACACAAGGTACCAACTTTTTATGCTGAGACCTACGCAACGTGCGTCCTGGATAGGTTTTGCCATATCGTATCATTTGTTGAGAGACTACGAAACGGCACTGAAGATATTAGATACCTTTCGCGACTCTCCGATGGTAAATAAAACTCTGCGTTAATCTTTGTTTTACAAAATTTATCCATTCTCAGCAGAGAACGCGCAAAAGAAATTTCCTTTTCTTCTAATGAAAATCTTTCAGGTTTGCTATGATTACGAGCACAGCGAATTGTTGTTGTATCAAAATCTTGTGATTCAAGAGTCCGGCGAGAGCGAACAGGCACTCAAGCATCTCGACAAGTATTGCGATCAAATATGCGATAAAATCACAGTCAAAGAAACATACGGTGAGTTTGAATATTTTTTAAACTTTGCAACTTTAACTTTTAACTATCGCGAATTCAGATTATATTATCCAGGCTCTTGATCATTTTTCCATTGGGGGTTTTTTTTACATCTCTAAATAACTTTTTTTCGGCAAAAATGAGACGACATTTCTGTTCAATAGTAAGACCGAAATGCTCCTTAAGTTTAAGTTGCTGCAATATAAAAGTATTATTTACAATTGTCAACGGATTCGATAGAATTAATTAACTTGATTAAGTAGATCGTTAAAAAACGAAAAATGTTTTTAATAATATATTTCAGGAAAATTGAGGCTCGAGCTCGGTCAGCACGCGGAAGCGGTTCAAGTATACACGGATTTATTAAATATCAATCCCGAAAACACAACGTATTACGCGAGATTAGCGGAAGCGGAAAGACACGCGAAACCGGAAGATACTCTGCGTATGTTACAACGATACGAGGATCTGTTTCCTCGTGCACTTGCTCCGCGTCGTTTGCAATTGAATTACGCGACTGGCGAACAGTTTAAAAAATTGATCGATCAGTATTTGCGAAAAGGTGAGAACCACTCTGGATGGAAATAGTTTTTATCAGTTCGCGAATGCAATCGCGCGAATTCTTCGCTGATTGAAAATTTTTTTTACTCGAATTTCCCATTAATTTTTCAGGACTTCACAAAGGTGTGCCACCGTTATTCGTGAATCTACGCTCGTTGTACACGGATCAGCAAAAAGTCGACACAATACAAGCGCTCCTCGTCGAATACAAGGACGCATTGAAGAATCACGGTCACTTTAGCAATTTCGAAAAGAATATTCCTCGAGAACCGGCATCGGCGTTACTTTGGACTTACTATTATTTGGCGCAGCATTACGATTATCTTGGAATGACGGAAAAAGCGTTGAACGAAATCGACGCTGCCCTAGCTCATACCCCTACGCTTATAGAACTTTTCGTTACCAAAGGTCGCATATACAAGGTAATTCATTTTGGAGCGATCAACACTGCAAAACCTTCGTTCTGAAAATCGCTAAAAACGTTTTAACGATTTCTTACAAGCAACAGGGTTGCAAATAATGCATTACTCTTTTAATGCATTTACATTTTCAATTACCATTAACTCTTATTGATTAATTTAAATAATTTCCATTAACCATTAGATGTTGATGGTTAATGAGAGTCATTTCAATTTTACATTAAATGTTAATGGTTAATGAAAATTCATCAGCAGCGGACCGGTTGACTTATTGATTTAGGATGAAATGACCCGAAGATAAAAGTAGAGACAGAGGGAGAACAATGTAGTAGCCGGAAAACGTTTCTTCGTTATCCGACTTCAAGCGCGTTGGGACCAAAACCGCTAAGAATAGCTGAATAATCGATTACGACCATTTTAATTACATAAAATGTCAACAGTCAATGGAAATAATTTCAATTAGCCACTAACATTAAATGATTAATGGAAATTTTTTTCATTGACCATCAACACGTAATGGTTAACAGAGATAATTTTCATTAACTACTGACTTTTATTGATAATTGAAAAGTAACTTCCATTAACCATTAACATTTATTGATTAATGGAAATTATTTCCATTAATCATTCAATCTTGTTGGTTAGTGGAAATTATTTTCATTAACCATTTAATTTTATTGGTTAGTGGAAATTATTTTCATTAACCATTAACATTTAATGGTTAATTGAAATCATTTCCATTAGCCATTAAATTGTAATGGATAATGGTTAATGAAAATAAAGTAATGATTAATGCATTACTTTTGCATTATAAATTTCGAAACCCTGAAAAGCACATCCTTGGTAATGGATTAATTTAAAAAAATTTGCACATTGCTTCCTCATCTTTATCCATACTTCACATAGCTTCCTTTAACACACAGTATGGCGATGAAATTTGGCTTCCTCATATAGGAAGTTTTGTTAACTATTGAAAAATATTAGTAATCACTGTGCAAATTCGATGGATTTTTGCCAAATTTAATAGCGAACAACCTCGGTAGCTATATTAGCTCTGTGCAAAGTTTCAGTACAATATCTTAAAAATTGCACAAGCTAGAGCGTTTAGGCTATTTTTCAAAAAATTCAAAATTTCATAAAATTTTAATCCCTCGATGGATTTTTGCCAAATTTAATAGCGAACAACCTCGATAGCTATATTAGCTCTGTGCAAAGTTTCAGTACAATATCTTGAAAATTGCACAAGTCAGAGCGTTTAGGCTATTTTTCAAAAAAATCAAAATTTCATAAAATTTTAATCCGTCGATGGATTTTCGCCAAATTCAATACCAAACAACCTTAATAGCTATACTTATTCTGTACAAAGTTTGAGTGCAATATCTTGAAAATTGCAGAGGTTAGAGCGTTTACGCCATTCTTGCAAAAACGAAAAAAGTCGATAAAACCTGAACACCCGTTATAATTGAAACAAATTTTTTTTTCACAATGAAGAACAATTCGTGCTCGACAAGTGTGCCAAATTTTAGCTCGATATCTCGAAGCGTTATCGAGTTATTAATTATTTACATCTGAAACTCAGGACACACTCGCACACATCCGGATATTTTTTCTAAATATGATTTCTCGGTGTTTTAGGACATTTTGAACATATTGGCATAAAAATTGCGAAAAAAAAATTTTCTCACGAAAACAAAGCTTCCTTTATGAGGAAGCAAAAATGTTTCTTTTCTTTCGTTGCACTTGAATGATGCAAAATCTAGCATCATAGGAAATTATTATACATTGAATTTCACCCAAGAATATTTTGTACCGATGCTTGATGTTGAAATTTGAGGAAAATTGTTGAACGCCTAAATTTGCACCGTTTTTTGTTATCAATTTTTTTTTCCATTTCAGCATGCAGGCAATGTTCAAGATGCATACAAGTGGCTGGACGAGGCGCAAGGATTGGACACGGCCGATCGTTACATCAATTCGAAGTGTGCAAAATACATGCTCCGAGCGAATCTCATAAAAGAGGCCGAGGAAACTTGCGGTAAATTCACGAGGGAGGGTGTACTGGCGATGGAAAATTTGAACGAGATGCAGTGCATGTGGATACAGACGGAGGCGGCGAATGCCTATCAGAGACTGGGAAAATACGGCGATGCCTTGAAAAAGTGTCATGAAGTCGATCGAGTGAGTTTGAAATCAAAATTCGTGACAAATATCTCGTTATTTTTCATACTTCGATCGAAGGTCGATCGTGGGAAACAATATTCAATTGCTCTGAATCGAAGACTTTTCTTTTGAATCAATAATCGAATGTTTTACGAAGAATCCACCGTGAATTTCCGATTTTGGTCTTTTTCTTTGCGAGTATCTATAATTATTCAACGACAACAACAATTTAAATAGTCAATCGATAATAAATATCGATCGTATCGATCGATTTCTACAAATCAGTAACGATTTCTCCATTATTTCAGCACTTTTCGGAAATAATCGAGGATCAATTCGACTTTCATACGTACTGTATGCGAAAGATGACCCTTCGTTCCTACGTCGGACTATTGAGGTTAGAGGATATCCTTCGCTCGCATCCTTTTTACTTCAAAGCCGCGAAATGTGCAATGGAAGTTTATCTTCGGCTCCATGACAATCCACTGCCCGATCCGACGCAGATACAAGAGATCGACACCGGTGAGTACATTTTCACCAAAATGAAACAACAAAAATCGCCGCCTTAAGGTACTAGTCTACTTTGGAAGCCAAAAAAAAGCAAATTTTTAAGATTTTTTTTCTCAGCTCTTTTATCAACTATGGCTATAACACTGTTTTTACAACATTGTGTCATCCTTCGAAAATACAAAAAAAAAAAATTATTTTTCATTTTGATTCTTTGAATAATTTATAAAATACATACGCTAAAGTCGAAAATGTCTTGTCCCATGTTCGACAGCTAATCTCAGAATTGGCAAGTCTGAAATAAAAAAATACAGAAGTATTTTAAAGAGGAAGCTTTCTTACACCAAAATTTACCAATGTTAATGAAAAATCGATTTAAAAAAAATGCCGGATGTTTGAAATAAATTGTGAAAAATTCAATTTTTCATTTTCATTTCAAACATCCGTCATTTTTATTTTTAATCGATTTTTCATCAACGGTAGTAAATTATTGTGTAAGAAACCTTCCTCTTTAAAATGCTTCTTAATTTTTTTTGTTTCAGACTTGCCAATTCTGAGATTAACTGTCGGCCATGGGACAAGACATTTTCGACTTTGGTGCCTTTGATAAATTGTTCAAAGAATCAAAATAAAAAATAAACTTTTTTTTTTGTATTTTCGAAGGACGAAACAATGTTTCAAAAAAAGTTTTATAGTCATATCTTATCAAGCTGAGGAAAAAAAAATTGCCTTCTTTTTGCCTTCAAAAATAGTACCGTAAAAAAGAAAAGTACATTTGTCATCCCCTATCAATTTAACGACGTTTTGTTGGTGACCCTCTTCGATTTTTTTGATTATTTAATACGCAAAAACAAGTATCCATGTAAATTTTTAGCTCTCTATCTTAAATCATACTGAAGTTATTGAGGTTTATATTTAATATATTTTTCAAAAAATATTCTCAAAATAATCATAACTTCTACATTAACCAAGATATTCTAATTTGTTAGGCCATTTTTTTTTGTTTTTCAATGTACTTTTTGAACAAAATATCGAAAGTTAATATAAAATTGTTTTAAACGTTTTTTTATCTGTTTTCAGCTAAAAAATTGGATTTTCTTTTAATGGGACCCCTTCGATTAAAAAAAAAATATATATATATATATAAAATTCTACGTAAAAAAACAAAAATTTTAAGATTTTACCGAAAATGGGATTCAAATAACTTCTTATTACAAATTTTTTTTTCGTTTTTTTTCGTAATTTTGTTGTTTTTTTCCTTCTATGACTACGATAGTTGATTTTAATGATGTTAAAATAAATTATTAATTTCTCTCACATATTTCCTCTGTAAATTATAATAATTAACATTATGAATTACAATTCAAGTACGTTGTGCACCTTATTCAATTTTTTAACATAAAAATTGTAATTCTTAATGTTAATTATTATAATTTACAAAGGGAATATGTGAGAGAAATTGAATTATTTATTGCAGTTGTAGTTATAAAAAAAACAAATTTCAAAATTACGAAAAAAATCGATTTTTTTTAATAACAAGTTATTTGAATCCCATCTTCAGTAAAATCTCAAAAATGTTGTTTTTTACATAGAATTTTATAATTTTATTTGAAAAAAATCGAAGGGGTCTCATTGAAAAAAATCAAATATTTTAGCTAAAAACAACCATAAAGACATTGAATCTTTTTAAATCTTAATTTTCGATATTTTTTTCAAAAAGTACATTGAGAAACAAAAAAAATGACCTCTTAACAAGTTAGAATATCTTGTTTATTGTAGGAGTTATGATTATTTTAAGAATATTTTTTTAAAAAAACAATAACTTCGGTATGGTTTAAGATAGAGAGCTAAAAATGTACATGGATACTTCTTTTTGCATGTATAATAACATGTTAAAAAATAACAAAAATGTAAGGGGGTCACAGACAAAACGTCGTTGAATTGACATGGAGTGACCCATATGCACTCCGAAGCTTCCTTGAGCTTCAATGCTTACCCGCAAATGTCATTTCATCATTCTTATTTTCGAGAAATATCATTTCTTCGTCCTTGATCCTTGACCCGGAGGACATTCGGTAAAGCTCAATTTATTCACATATAACGTTCCATTTTTTTATTTTTCACTCGCCGCATTTCGCCCTCGAAACAGAGCGAAGTTCATCGATTTTCTTCCAACGATTCTCGAATAATATCTTACATGTATATAAATTTTTTATCACATTTACGCAATAGTACAGCGCCGTAAATGTGATGATTTATTGAATTACAAAGTGTCGGATTTTCGTTGAATCCGCGAATAATCCGCCTCTATTATCTTTGCGGCACTATCCTATTAATATACAGAGTTTACGTTTGATAGTCATTAATCACAGACAATACAGGCGAACAAAGCATGCACACAAATAGTCAATGTATATAAATGAGCCAATTTTTTTCATTTTCGTGACCCACGATAGTCGCTTGCGTCTCTAAACGCGCGACAGGAAGTTCGGGTCACCATTAATCAAGCAAAAAAAAAAAATAACAATAATTACTATCGATCATTAACTTAATCGCATTTCGTATTTACAGGCAATAAATATTCCGATCGATGCTCGTTGCCGATCCGCACGCTTTTTATGACACCCTGCATTCGTAACATCAATTATTATCATTATGGCGTCTCGCCATTGCCATTTTAGTCGAGACAGGGAGAACAACAGAGGGAAGGAAAAAAAAGAGAAACAACGGGAATTGGAAATCAGGCGTTTCGCGGTCCGCGTCTCCTTTGTCTCGAGAATCTCGTGCCACGAGGTCTCTGATACAAGTATCCGTCGTTCGAATCCTGTCTCTGGTTAATAGCTTGCGGCGTTAGAAAATAGAAGTGTCCACTGTCACCGGGCAATCTGTAAGCGAAGTAAGAAGCCTTGTCTTCATTTTTGTTGTTACTCATTGCCGGACGTTCGATATATTCGGCGTCTGGATTTATCGCTGGCAATGGTTCGCGATAATTGACGGCGATGTCATCAACCAGCGTAATTGGTCTCGTTGGATAATTTCCTCTGTCGTTGTTCCTCGAATCACCAATTTCCACGAAATTCGGCCCTGTAACTTTCGGCTTCTCGATTATTCTCTGCTCCACGTACTGTCTCAATGGCGTCAAACGCTGTGATGACAGATTTTCACTCGCATAATTCTGACTGTTTGTCTCCGTATGATGCTGCCGATAATCCGGAATCGGCAGATTGACCCGCTGTTTTGGCTCGTAGCCAGGTATCCATTCGCTTTCCGGCTCGATCGACGGCAATGGATCCTTGTAATTGACCTGCAAATCGTCGTTCAACGAATACGGCCTCTGGGCCTGATCACCGTAATGCACTCTGACCCTTGGGTCTGTGTTTTCGTCCGTTTGTCTCGAATCTTCATAATCATTCGTCCCGTAAGGTTCGACCTTTCCGTAATCCGGTCTCGCCGTGACGACACGACTCTTCCCGTAGATGGGGGTTGTATTTGGCAAATTTTTGTTTCTGATCTTCTTGCCGAAGTTTGTGAAATATTCCTTGGTTACGTCGTCCAAAAGTTGCTCCTCCTGTCTCGTGTAATAAGCGTGATGAGGATTCGGCGTTGGTTCGAACGGTGATCGGGACGTTGTACTTGGATAGGAAATTGGCAATCGGTTTCTGTAATTGTTATCCCCACGTTCCGCTTGCAAAGGTCTTTCCGTCAATATCTCGCTTTCTTCGTAATCGTACTGGTGATTCTGAGGCTCTTGATTGTCCTCTCTTATGTCCTGCCATTCGTCGAATGTCTCGGGTGCCGGAGTTGGTTCCACATTTTCTTGTTTGTAATAGGTTGGCCTTTGATTCTCGGTTTTGTAGTAATTCTGCTGTGGCTGCTGTTGTTTTTCACGCTTGTAGTAATCAGCCGCTTCGTAGCTGTACTGATAAATCGGTTTTGGCTTCGTTGGCCGATTGTAATTCCAACGGTCGTCCCGCTGATCCTCGGTCCGATAATTCGGTCTCTCGGTCGTTGCGTAATAGGATTGCAATTGCGAATCACGAGGACGTTCGGTTATTGCGTCGTAATAAATCGGCGATGATTCCGTGATCATACGATGTCCCTTTGATCTCGATGATGACAAGGAATTGACCGTTGATCCTGAATCAGCGTACTGATAACGCGGTGATGTCTTGGAAACGGGTTCGAGCAACTCGAGACCATAAGAATTCTTTTCCCTCTCTCGAATCTTCTGTTTTTGCCTCTGGTTGATCGCATCGTCGTTGTAATAGGGCGCCTCGGTTGTGGTGCGATAATAGATCGTTGGATTTGGCGTAGTGCCAATGACAACGTCATCGTTCGCCTCCTCGTAAAAATAGTAAGACGCTTGATTCGTCTCTCCTCGCTGTTTATCCGTGGTGATGACGCTGTTGGACGAGATCGGTGTCGCCTCGATCGGTTCATCGATGCTGGATGGTGTCGAGCTCGAGTAATATGTAACCAGAGGCACAGGTTTGCTGCTGACATTGTCGTTCCATCGATCATTCGTTCTTTTGGTCGTTGTCCTAGTCGTTGTCGTTGGTTTATCGGCATTGGAGTTGACAAAGTCGTTGGTTCTCGGGGTATAATATTCCGTGATCTTGACATTCGAAGCTTCGCTGATCGCGGGCGTTGTCACTTGGACGAAGGACGAAGTCACGTCCTGAACGCGAATTGGCTTGAGCGTTGATCTTCCCGTGGTCGTTGACTTGTACTTGATCGCATTCAAGGGTTTCATGGTGAAGGATGCAGCATGTGACGCGTGTTTGGTCGTTGTCAGGACACTCCTGGATGTTGTTGACTTGTTGACTTTCGAGGTGCCCTTCCTCGGCGGATAATGAGGCGGTGAGGGACGCAACGGTGATGAAGTTGTGCCGGTACGTTTTGGATATTTCGCCGGGTGTGGTTTAACGTTTGGTTTTTTATCCTCGAGACCGAAGAAGAAATCGGGAGGTGGCGGAAGGACGATGCCAGGAACCAGAGGTCCAGGTGGGACGGGTGTCGAATTGTCCTGTTTGTAATAAAAACTGTAGGGTGGTGGATAGTAGATTGATTGGTCGTCGTCGTCGTAATCGGAGTGATTGCTCGGTGGCACGACGAATACCGCGCCTGGAGGTAACGAAGGGTAGAAAGGACCAATGACACCTTGATTTCTGGGTGGGACATGACCAGATTTTGTTCTGCCATCGTTGGCATCGTCATTGATCAACCTTCTCGTTGTATTCTCCTGGCTCGTTGAATCCTTCGACGCGTTAGTGTTCTTCCCCATGACTGATCCCTCCTCCGGTGAAATGTGTTTGTTCCGGCGGGGTTCATTCTCGTAGTCGCTCGTTGATTCCCCATCGTTGTTCGTGTCGTTGACGCCGATGATTTGTACGGGACCGTTTTCACGGAGTTGGATCGGAAAGGGCGGCGGTATCTTTGGCCTCGATGGTATCTTGACCTGCCTCTTTGGCGCCTTGTAATCGTCGATCGGTCGCCAATCGTCGCTCTCGATCCCGCCGTTGATCCCACGATTGTCCTTCTCGTGATCGGGAAAGTTACCACCTCGCAGCACGAGGACATGATTCTCCGCGAGCCATATCTCATCCTCATCGAGACCACCGAGATTCTTCGCATTGTCCCTCGGTACTTCCGGATTCGACAGATAACTTATGATTCCCGGTCTCTTTGGTCTCGCTGGATATATCTCGTTCTGGATTAATCCGTATTTACCCTCTTTGACCTGTTGCGACAGCGTCTTCTTCTCGTCGTCCTCGTCATTGACGATGACCTTCGTACTGCGCTCTTTTCCATTACCCGCCGAGGATATTGCCAGACCATCGTCCCACGATGCCTCGTCACTGTCATTATCAATCGGCGATACTGTCGTCGTCTCGTATCTCATGTGACCACCCATCAACCTCTGCGACACTCTTTTACCAGTCAACGATTCTGATTCGTCCCTCTCACGTGACAATGAATTTGGACTCGAATGAAGCAAGGAATCCGTCGACCGAGAACCTTCGATCGACCTGTTGTCATCATTGATGTGCCTCTCTCGTCTCTCGGGCTTACCGATCACGCTTTCGAACGTTGATATCGTCAGAACAACGAGAAACATGATTATCGCTCTCGAGCAGGTGCCACTCGATGCCATCTGAAACATTGAGAATCAAATTGTCAATGTTTTGGGTTTGCCATAATTTTTTTTTGCATTGGACCAAAAGAGGAGTCACGAGGAGAACCAAAGTCAGGGATTTTTTTGAAATATCAGGGAATCTTTCCTTTCCCGAAAAGGTTTTGGAAAAATGGTGCAAGTTTTCCTCCGTGAGAAAATATTTTTGCAATACGCTTTGCGAATTACATTGGACACTTTCAGGCAGTCTATTATAATTCCGGTTTTAAAGTTCACTAAAAGAAATTAGCATATGCTTCTTTTCCAATTCACCATATTTTCTTATGCGCACAATTTCTATCTTAATTTGCCCCGCTAAAAGTATCCTCGACCAACTTGAATCATGATCGATCCTGGAAATAATTTTTTTTGTGACATTGAGAGAAAATATGAGCATTGGAGTTGAATTTCCACATTCGCAACGAGGAAATAATTGAACTTGGCGTGACGAAGCGTGGGTTTTGTCACGCAACACTTGAGCTTTCCCCGTTTAGCTGCAGAGTCTCTGAAACTTCCGTTTGAATATCTGTGATATTGAATGTGATAAAAATTTCATTTACTCTCGAGGACTCAAAGTTACATGTCCTGTCATTTCTCATTCGCATGCTCAATGCACAGGCCAATGATGATTGAAGGGGAAAAAATGGGAAAAACGTATTGTGACATTCGATGTTCAGCATTTATTGCGATATTAACGAATTTTCGTTGTTAACTATTGGGAGCAACGGAATGCCCGCTTCACATCAGGAGACCGTGTGCCACGCCTTTCCCTCGTCGGCAAAAGCCAACACGGTTAAATATATCCAAGTCGGTGAACGTTCCTTTTTTCCCCCGTTTCTCTTGACCGAGAGAGCGAGTGAGAGAGAGTGAGCGAGCGAGTGAGTTAGAGAGAGTGGTACAAACATTCACGGGTCACTGGAGTACGGACCAACTAGTAATGACGTGCAACCGTGACTCAAAACCTGCAGGCGAGTGCACGTTTCTGCACTCGTGATGCATTCGCACCGTCTCTCGTACTCACAAAATCACCACAAACTTGTAGGAGCAAAGTGGGGTAAAATAGCCCCCCATAACATGATAACGCAGTTTGGATGCTGCGCACAGTGTAAACTCGTTGCTTCTGATCTAAAAATAAAGTTTTTATCGATTCCATTGCGCGTTGAGAAAGAAAATCGTCGGGGCCAAAATGGGCATCTTTTAGCCCTTTCCCATCCCCCCAATATCCAAAATATTGTGGATGTTCTTCGGAATTCAATTCCAATCGAAGTTGTGTTACTTAATTTTTGTTTTTACTATTATGAAGGTACCCGTTTTGCTCCGGGTACCTCATTTAACTTTGATTCTCGCATTATCGAAGATATTTTAGTAAAAGTGGGTTACCATAATGCCATTAACCCTTTAACGGCTGGGGGGACACATACGTCCCACCTACCCAAAAAACGCAGAACTTCCATAAAAATGAACATATCGACAGTGTTGAGGTCGCATTTTGAAGATGAAAGATGCATCTAATCATGAAAAATTTGGCAAACGCAAGAGTTGTACCCCTTCAGTCTGACACCCTGTCAAAAAGTGCGAAAATTGCGAATAAATGAGAAATGAGCATAACTTTCAGGCAACATTTTTTTTAGAGACGCGATCTCAAGTGTGTGCTTTGAAATAACATCGAAAGTTTGTAGCAAGAGTATCCAATTGGAAATCTACCCCTAACAGAAACGAAACATTGAAAACCACCCCTACAAATGGTGTACGCCCCAAAGTGAACTTCCATTGATGTTTAGTTCATATATATTGTCGAAAACGCATGGAAAATGTATCAAGAACATCCGATTCAAAAACTACCCCTAACAGTAACGAAACATCGAAAACCACCCCTAGAAATGGCGATACGCCCAAAAGTGCACTTCCATTGATGTTCAGTTCTGAAACACTAATATTTCGATTCAGATCAGGATAAAATAACAGAAAAAGCGATAATCACATTGTATCCCTTGAGGGGTCAATTTCTCTCAATTGAGGGGTAGTTCATAAGGGTTGACTGATTCGTAAGTTATTCAGAATCCCACTGCGTGTTCTGGAATGACTTTTCCCCAATTTCTGGCAGAAATGAATAATGGGAAACAAAATTAAGATGTTTTCAAGTGATTGGGGTGGCTTTTTTTTTATTTGAAGGTAGTTTCTGTGGGTAGAAAAATTATCAAATCATTTTTTTTTCTCACATTGGGTACCCATGAATTCAGATTCACCATGCATGAACTTTGCTAAACGCTCCAAAAAAAACTCACCTGTTAAAGGGTTAAAGTATGTTGGGGGTGTTTTCTCAAACGCGGTCAGATGATAATTTTTCCTTATCTTTACCAATTCTCGATAGGCAATTGTCTCAAAAATGTTATGATCTAGATCTGGTTTGGTGTAGGGAGTCTATTTTGAAATATTTGTTCTCATTATAATAGTAATTCCTTCATTTTCTAGATTTGTTAGTTTTCAATGTTTTTTTTTTTAATTTTGAAGGGTGTCAGTTTGGCCCGAGGTGCCCATTTTGCCCCACATTCTCCCACATGTATGTGGTACGATCACTCTGCATACTACGACATGGCAAACTGAGAATTACGCTACTTTCAACTTGTTCACCATCGTTTGCACGTCCAACTTTGCGGAAGTTGAGCCCCGTTGACTCGCCTTATTCGTGTACTTGCACAATCCTCTTTACTCATTACCATGAACATTTCCGACACTGCTCTTGATTGTCCAGCATATCTGACAAGTCCAGTAAATGTCACGAATCAACATCTCCACTTCCCCATAAACGGTAATTTCTACTTCGTGCTTCCGAGCGCGCATCTTCCTCTCAGTTTCAGGATCAGCCAAAGTGCACGGTCAGTAATTCTAGAGATCTTGAAAGTGTCACGGAATTTTGCCTATTCTCGACATTTTCCGGTAATAATGCGTAATGACATCTTCTCTGGGAATATTGTAATTCCCTGCTGTTTGTTTGTGTTTGTGGAGTAAATTTCGCTTTTGCGTCAGGGATAGGCACTTCCCATTATTTTTTTAATTCAATTCATTCAATTATCAATTTCTGAACGAATTAATGATTGGTTGGAAATAATTACCGATTAGTCGAAAAATTAGTAATTCGTTCAAACTAATTATTATTTGTATGACAAATTAGTTATTGATCCAAACTAAGGATTTGTATGAGAGAAACGTTTCTTTCATTGGCTCAAAGGGAATTGCCTATTATTTTTCTATAATCTCCAAACATGTTGATTTTTTTATATGATAAAGTTTCTATTTTTGCTTTAGCATACACTGAGAGAAAAAATTACTGAATTTGAGAACATGAATTTATTTATTAAATGAAAGTATTAATTCGATTATTTATTTGTTGAACCAAGAAAATCACTCTTCATTTAAACAAATATTTTCACGAATCCATTACTTCATTATATTAAACTCTTATTTAATAGTAACAATTAAATGCATGATAGATTTGATTGAATTTGTATTCATTCGATTAATTACATTTATCGCATCATAAACATTAGATTATTTGAATCTAAAATGATGATCATTTTAATCTAAAAAACGACTTCAATACGAAATTATTTTTTTTGAAGAAAATTATTGAAGGCATCATAAACATGAGATTATTTGAATCTGAAAAACGACATCAATATCAAATTATTTTTTTCGAACAAAATTATTTCTTTGCAATAAATTCATCGTTATTTTACTTCTAAAAATATCTTTATTTGAATAGATTTTAATAAATTTGCATTCATTGGATTAATTCGATTTGTTGCATCATAAACATGAGATTATTTGAATCTGAAAAACGACATCAATATTAAATTATTTATTTCGAACAAAATTATTTTTTTGCAATGAATTCATCATTATTTTACTTCTAAAAATATTTCTGTTGTATTTTCAATATTTATTAGATATAAATTTGATTGTGATTATTTTAAAAGAAGCTGTAGTAAAATAAGGAACACATTATTTTATTCCAATAGAATATTTGTTTGGAATGAATAAATTTTTATTTCCTTCAAGCAAAGAACTATTATTTCTATAGTATACTTTAATAGTATACATAAATTGTTAAAAATTAAAAAACTGGTTTCTTAAATGTTTTCTTATATTCGAATCTTCACAACTCCTAAATTTTTTCAAGTGCATAGTAGGAGTCGATAGCGTAATAGGTAGCGTGTTAGGTAGTTAGGTAGGATAGGTATAATAGTAGGTAGGGTCGAGGGTTCGAATCTTGGTTGGGCAGAAAAATTAGATCGGAGAATTGGCGCAGATTCGTCTTTTTTTTCGATTTATCTTTTTTTGGGGTCACTAAACTATGCATATTACATTATTTGGCAAGGGCTATATATTTTTTATAAAATGTTTAGCAACAATTAATAAACACGCATTTGATCGAATCAATCATTGTTCCTGTTGATTGGACTAATTAATTTGTTGATTCAACAAATTTTTTTTCTCAGTGCTTCCTGTATTAAAAGACGTGCATGTTTTGAATGATAAAATGTGTTCTTGATTCAAACAACATATTACATATAATTGATAACATATTGTTAGACTCAAGTAAATTCGTTTATTGAAACAGAAATTTATGGAATTGACTGAAAAAAAAGAACCAAGTAAATATATAAGGGAACCAATCTAATATGTTTTGGCAAATAATGAAAAAAATGATTTTTCGCCTTCAAAACTTTATTTCATTGGTTCTGGTAATTTTTTCTCTCAGTGTAGGCCACGGTCTTAAGAGGCTTAACGAGAGATCAAGATCTATTTTCGTAATTTGTTCGATCGGACACTTACGTATCATTTCGAAAATCTTTCGAACAACGCAATGCACTGTTCTCTGGAAAACGAGACATAGGATAAAGATAGGTGCGATTTTAAACTGTAATTCTCGCCTCGCCCGCAGAGAAGGAATCTTAAAAGGGAACCCTTGTTCCGCCAACGGCGCAAAGTAGATCTATCGACCAGACTCCAATCTGTCTCGTCATCAATGATCTTCAATGCTGAATGGACACCCTAGATCTGAAACTAATGACGTTATCTCCCATCGTAACGGCTTCCATCATAGTTTCGACGTTATTAAGTTACGCAGCATCTCAAACTGAATCAACTGCTTTGCTTGTTCACAATATCAGGCACATGCTTCGACCGAGTGAATTTCACGCCTCTGCTCGAGCCGGACATAAAAATTAATAATCCCACCCGATCGAATTTCAACCTTTTCCTCGTTCCTTTACACGCCCATGCGTGGGTCTGTTCGTTTGTAAACGAACAACGAACAATCGGCACACACAAAAACATTTTGGTTTGCTCTGTCGTACACGATCGATTGAATAATCACAATCGAACGTATGAATAGTCGTCTAACCTGGTCGATCGGCAACGGCTCGGTATCGCACAATGATCTATATAGATCCGATCGAACGTGAGATACACGTGACTCGAGGGACAATCCAACGGAGAGAGAGAAAGAGAACCACGTGTCTCTCACGCCTATTCCCAGACTGACACAGACACACACTCGGGACTTCCCAAGGCCGCGAAAAGAGATTTCGAAAAGAGAGCTGCAGATTTTTTTTTATCGATCTGTACAATTTAGAGGGAATTCCTGGATAGCGACTTTTTCTTTTCTTATCCGGATTCGAAGGAGAACCAAGTAGATATTCCAAAAATTGTAAGATTTACAAAATCGAAATAACAGCTCAGAGAAATTACAAAAAATGAAAATCTACATCGGAAGTAGTAAATGGAAAAGTGAAGAAACGGTAATTGGAAAAGTGAAAAAACGGTAATTACAGAAAATAAATTGCAAAATTCAAAATGGAAATTGAAAATGATGAATGGAAATGGGGGAAGGGAATTGGAGGAATAAAGATGGAATTGAAAAATGGAAAACTCCAGAAAGGAAAATGTGAATTGAATATGGTTAATGGAAAGATATGATTGGAAATGGGGAAAATGAAATGAAAAATTGAAGATGGAGATGAAAAAATGATAATGACAGAAAATAAATTACAAAACTCAAAATGCAAATTCAAAATGATGAATGGAAATGGGGAAGCGGAATTGGAGAAATAAAGATAGAATTGACAAATTGAGAAAGACAGAAACGAAATAACGCAAATGAAAATGTGAATAGAAAATGGTGAATGGAAAAATCTGATTGGAAATGGGGAAAATGAGCTGAAAAATCGAAGATGAAATTGAAAAAATGATGATAACAGAAAATAAATTACAAAACTGAAAATGCGAGTTGAAAATGATAAATGGAAATGGGGAAACGTAATTGGAGAAGTAAAGATGGAATTGAAAAAAATTAAAACGACACCATAGAAACTGCAAAAATGAAAATTTTCAAATTTTCCAATTCCGTTTCCCTATTTCCATTTATCATGAAGTGGAAATGGGGAAAATTAAATGAAAAATCGAAGATGGAAATGAAAAAATGGTAATGACAGAAAATAAATTACAAAATTGAAAATGTCAAATGAAAATGGGGAAAATGAAATGAAAAAATGACAATGACAGAAAATAAATTACAAAAATGAAAATGTAAGCGTTATCTAGTCGAGGGACTTGGATCGTCTATCTATTGATCTTATCGTCACTTTTCGCCATCCTTTTCTTTATCATTTTTTTCAGTCTTTTCTCCGTGTAATTTTCTTGCCGCGGAAAGGTTTTATTAGCGTTTAACCAGAGACCGATAGTTCCGAGATGCCCGAAGGCCCGTGATTTTATCGAAAGGAGGAAGTCGGCTCGTCGTGATTCCTTCACCGCAATGTGAATATCGCCCGATTCCGCCGTCTCCGCCTCGATGGTAATCGCCATCGTTGTCGCCGACGATCGGATGGTGCATCGTGCAAAATGTCTTTTTTCCTCCCTCTCTCTCTCATCCGATCAAAAGCACTCAGGGTTGTTACGCATTGCTGATTTAGAATTTCTCCGACTTGTCCAAGTTCTCCCAGGCAGGTTTTACATAAACTTCAGATATAAAACAGCGAGGGAATCTCGATGGATCGATGGATAAATCGGCATTGAATTTGACGCGAATCCATCGAACCGTTTTTAATGTCAGGAGGATTTTTTTGTAATTTCAATCAATCAATTTTTTTACCTTATTGACGGAGACCTCCTGGACTTTGTCCTGATGGAAGTTTCGTGGGTAAAAAATGACCTCCAAATATCACTTTGCAGAATTTTTTAAATGGCAGTTGAATTAATTCTGGAAGAAGTAAGGAAAAACCTCTATTTCCGGGAGAATAGCATTTTTCAGTTTTGACGGACAATTTCATTTTGGGAGTTATTTATGACAGCTTCTTCAAGGTACTTTTGACAGTTTGAGGTAAAGTGCAATTAGCAATTACGCCTCTCGTTCTATCAGAAAATCATTGAAAATTATGCATGTTCGATTTTTCTTCTCCGCATCTTTCGCCCATTCTCGATTCTCTCACGCGACTGAATACATTGTACAGACAAACGTGTGTTCACCTCCATTCACGCTCCACTTTGTCTACTATCTATTCGCAACGTAGCTAGGTCAAACTCTCGTTACAAGTCGAATGGTTATACGCGTTTGCAACGGGGAAAGAGTGAATACAAAACACGAGCGGTGAGACTCCGTCTGTGTCAATCTTGCAAAATCTCACAAATGGCAAGGAGAGTTCGTACATGATTTCACTGAAAACTCGAGCACATTTCTTAAAGGCCCATGTGTGATACTCGACCAGTATTGTATTTATGGATGAATAGGG
Organism: Alloplasta piceator; assembly: GCA_946863875.1. NCBI lineage: Eukaryota > Metazoa > Arthropoda > Insecta > Hymenoptera > Ichneumonidae > Alloplasta > Alloplasta piceator. Next base: position 5,086,096 of record OX333072.1, on the reverse strand, counting down.
ATTAATTTTTCTATGTTGAAAAAACAAACTTTTTTTAACCCGTAACGATCACCATGGGTCAAATCGTCCCGAACTTTTTTATTTTAAATCTAGTATTAAAATCCAATCTAATATTAAGCAGCTATATTTTTTTTATAAACTATTTTTTGTATAAAAGTACTGGATGAACTATTTTTTAAATGAAATTACTAGAACTCGAGAGTATCGTGCTACACTTTTACGAAAAAATATTGGAAATTGAAGAAGTTATGAATTCTTAAGTAGAAAACCGTATTTTTCTAGACAGGAATATTCAGGAATTTTTTTCAGTACTTAAAAATGAAAAATGTAGAGTTTCATCGACGAGAGCATATTTTTCAATGTTCGAATAATGTCTCTGAATTTTAATACGGAAATATAACGCGTCGTTTTGTTTCAGTATTCGCTCAAAGTTGGCTCGGGTCAAATTGACCCAGTGTGTGATATTGATGACCCACTATTATGATATTTTTTTCATAATACTACTAGATGAACTATTTTTCAAATGAAAGTACTATAACTCGAGAGTATCGTGCTAAATTTTTATGAAAAAATATTGGAAATTGAAAAAGTTATGAATTTTTAAGTAGAAAACCGTATTTTTCTAGAAACTTTTTTTCAGGAATTTTTTTCAGTACTTAAAAGTGAAAAATGTAGAGTTTCATCGACGAGAGCATGTTTTTCAATATTCGAATAATGTCTCTGAATTTTTATACGGAAATATAACGCATCGTTTTGTTTCAGTATTCGCTCAAAGTTGGTTCGGGTCAAATTGACCCAGTGTGTGATATTCATGACCCACTATTATGATATTCTGGGCAGGTGTGATCATTTACGGGTTAAACACTTGAAAGTTTTTTTTTAAATTATTTTATTTAACGTCCCATCAACTGCCGAGGTTATTAGCGACGGTACTTGAAAGTTGTAATAAGAATATGTCAAAATTTCAAAATAATTCGATTTTGTTATCACCTTCAAAAAATCTATAAGGTTTCCTCCCTCAAACGAAGAGTTGGCTTTTCAGGCCATGATTTATCATTTCTAGTTAAATCGGTATGACTGCAGAATCAGTCAGTCGACGATTTGTCAAAACTTTGTGCATATCAGATTCAAATATTGAGGATGAACGTCCGATGAGTTAGAACATTGAAGATTCCTGAATCCAGATAATTACAATTGAATTAGGTAAGGAAATAACTCAACCTCTATTAAACTCTTTGATTCTACAGAACAAACGCAAGTTCATACTTAAGTTTCAACTTTAGTGCAAACTTTGGATCGACCTTAAGTTCAAACTCAAGTTTGCTTTGAAGTTTGATCTTAAGATCCATCTCGAGCTTGAACTTAAGTTCGATCAAACTTCTTTCATCGCCGCCCTCGACCGTTTTTTTTCTGATATTAGTTGTCAAAATAATTAAGTTCGATCGAACTTAAGTTTAAGCTCAAGATGGATCCTAAGTTCAAACTTCGAACCAAATTAAAATTTGAACTTAATGGATTTGAAGTTCGCAAAGTTTGAACTCAAGTATGAACTTATAACGACACTCAAGTTCAAACTTAAAATTCATCTTAAATTGGAACTTAAGTTCGATCTTAAGTTACAACTTGAGTTCAATGGAAAGTTGGATCTTAAGATTGATCTTAAGATCGATCTTACGATAGATCTTAAGAACTTGAAATTCGGCCCTAAGAATGGAAAGAAAGCTATCAAGCCACAGAGGATACGTCACGATTATGCTAAACAGAATTGGTTAACGATCGATCGCTTCGATTTTGTGATATTGTTGGTGAAAGAGCCGTTAACCGATCGAGTCTCTAGATCCGTGCATTGCCAGTTCGGCAGTCGATCGTTTCCTCTCTCATTCCTCGCTTCCAATCGCCGTCGCACTGTCTCAAGATATTACGAAATTATTCAACCGATCCACAAACAGGTTACATTGTTACGGCGATAGTTATGCCGATAATACCATAATTAAAAACGTTTGAGTGGTCGGTTAATGCAATTTTTTTTTGTTTATTCCGCTTCTCTCCATCGCTGTCCCACCAACGTTTCTCGATCCACTCGAGCACAGTCATTAATCTTTTATCCCGATGGTCATTGGGCAATGTTTCTTTTTTTTTCTCCCAAATCATTGTGTTCGTTGCAAACGTGTTTCTTTTTTTTTTCCACCGTTCTCGTTGGAAATGATTGCTTTCGTCATCGGGCGGTTCTCCGGTCAAGTCAATCGATTGAAAATCGGTAGGCATGGTCTTTCATGGATTTTGTTCTTTGTTTTTTTTTGTTTGGTGCTCATTGTTCCTCCTCCATATTCAAGATAATTGTTCCCGGGCGTCAAAGTCAACTACGCGGTGCGATTAGGTTTGTCGGGTTTTTAACGGTCAACCTTGGACCTTGACTGTTCCGCCAAGGTTTTAGTTTCCGAGGGGCGCAATGGTCAGAGGGAATTGCTTTATTGGGCCCAATTCGAGTATGGAACCGATTGTATTTATAAAATACAGTGAAAGGCCCCGATGTGACCCGCAAGTCCTGGGGTGTGTCTCTGGCGTAGTTTCGACACTCTTTCTCTCTCTCTTATTTTCTGTCTACGCGCTTTGCTGAGACTGCATCACTAAGAGCGAGTGGCATTGGATACCAGATTTTTTTTCCCTCCTTCTTTTTCGCTCACAACGTTCACCGCTTAACGCACTTACTGTATCGACCCAAAAAAGGGGACTTGGGCCCATTGCGCCGGAGGACCTTTCCGGAATTCAACGTTCTCGCGCAAACGTCAAGGAAAATTATATCGGACTTTGCCGACTTTTGTAATTTATTCAATTTTGCCTGCCCACCGTGTTACACTTTGCACTACTTATCCATCGCCCGTTCCACGTTCAATCGGCAGGTCATTTTGTTTTCATTTTTGGTAATCCAAAGTTCCGAATATGATGATTTTGCAAGATTTTATTCGGTCTTTATAAACGAAAGGACTGAATATATGGGGCATTCCATGGCAGATCAACCACTTTTAAACCCGACCCTTTTTCGATTTGGCTGAAATTTTGTTTTTCTTTTCTACCCCATTACAAATATTTTTTAGGAAATTTTCAAATTTTTTTACCCAACCCAAAAGAAAAGGTTTTTTTTTTTAATTGCTATAACTTCTTCAAAAATTGCGTAATTGGGACGTTTTTGTTTCAAAATTTTCGTTTTTAAATGCACTTCCCGGAAAAAGTACAAAAAAACTTTAAGATATTAAAATCTATGAAATTTTTCACTTTGTCGAGAAAATTAATCTTTTTATCGAAGTTCGCCATTTTGAATTTTTTTTCACTCAAAAAATACTTTGATCAATTCTGGAAAAAATGTCCCTCAATCTGGAGTGGGTCGACATTTCCTTCTATTTTTTTTTATCGACTGAAAAAAAAAATGGAATGTGGTCATCTTCGAAATTTTTTTAATTTTTTTTTTTCAAAAAATTGAAAAAAAAAATAGGAAAAGGAGGCCCACTCCGTGTTGGGTGGCATTTTTTCAATCGTCAAATCATGGTTTTTCTCGAAAAAGTGAAGAATTTCATAGATTTTAATATCGTAAAATTTTTTTTCTTTCCGGAAAGTACATGTAAAGACGAAATTTTTGAAAAAAAAACGTCCCAATTAGTCAATTTTTGAAGAAGTTGAAGCAATTTAATAAAAAAAACCTTTTCATTTGAGTTAGGTAAAAAAATCAAAAAATTTCCTGAACAATGTTTTTAATGGGGTAGAAAAGGAAAACAAAATTCCAGCCAAATCGAAAGGGGTCGGGTTCAAAAGTCGTCGATTCGACATGGAATGACCCATATACTTTTAGAGCTTAGAAATTAGTTAAATAATTAATAGAAAAATCAGTGACTTTCTTCATTATTCCAACAGATCGTGGCCTTTTAATGCTTTATTGATTGATAATTGGATGTTTAGTGGTCCTGGACATATTATGGAATTTTAGTTATACGAATTTCTTTTATCTATTCAGAAAATGTTTTTGAAGATTGTTGTCATTACTGTTTTTGCTTGGTACATGGATTTTTGCAATCATCTCGGAAATTTCATGAAAGTATCCGTTGATAGTTTGGTGGATTCCATAAAAAAAAAGCTCTGAAAGTTCTTACATTGGGGTCTTTTTCGGTCATCCTGTAGAATAATAATCGATGGATAAATAATATACAATAATGATCAGGGTCTCTGGTCAATCCGTGATTTTAACTGGAATATCCCATATATATATTTAGTTTCATGAAACTTCAATTTACGAAACGAAATTCCCTCAAGTCAACCGGCTGACACCTTGTGCCATATAAATGCTCACACTTTATACCCTCGGTACGTTTGTAAGGCACGTATCCACGATTCGATGTAATTTCACCGTCTATGTAAGGCACTTAATACCACCACTGTAGTTATTCAATTTGCTTTAGCCTTTCGGTCAATTTTCCCCGAGCGTTCAACGGCCCAGAAAAACTGCGGGAATCGCGTATCGGCCAGCTAAAAGTGACCGGTCGATGTTGCGGTCACATCGGGCTCGGTCGATTGGTCACTTCTCCTTAGGCAATCGTTTTAATCGACCAATCATTACTTGAATGTGTCATTATCGTTGAATTATCGATTAATGCTTTGGAGCATCATTGTGGGGGGGAGGTACACCCCTTTAGGAAGATTAGAGTCCAAGGTTGGATTCATGATGACTTCAACTCTATGAATTCAAAGTTGGAGTCATCCTGAAGTTGAATTAATTGAATCGCTCGAGCAATCATCATTTGAATTCGTAATCACTGATGAATTATTCATAGTGCATTGAATTATAATTTTGGGGTGTGGTGCACCCCTTTGAGAAGATTCTAGGTCACAACTTCTCGACGATGTCTTCAACTCTATAAATCTAGGGTTGGACTCATCCTGAAGCGGAATTAATTTAATTAATCGGGCAATCATCATCTGAATTTGCAATCTCTGATGAATTATTGATTTTGGGGTGTGGTGCACCCATTCAAGAAGTTTAGACTTCATGACCGTTTTATGACGGGCTCAACTCTATAAATTTGAAGTTGGAGGCATCCTGAAGAAGAATTAATCACATTGATCGTGCAATCCTAATTTGAATTTGTAATCATCAACGAATTATTGATTGATGCAATGAATCATGATTTTAGGGTCACCCCTTTGGGAAGATTAGAGTCAATGGCTTCGTCAGGATGCCTTCAACTCTATAAATTTGAAGTTGGAGTCACCCCGAAGAAGAATTAATTGAATTCTGTAGTAGAGACTGACATTTTCATTGCAAACGGGTAAAAAAGTTCTCTTTTTAGCGGAAACCAGTCCATCAACCCTTTTTCGTGCAACTCTTGACTCTCTTTCTCCCGTGACCAATCATTATGTTAATTTTCCCAGACTCGACTGGCTCGAAATCCATAAACTTGGGCACTTTATCACAGAATGTCTCGACGTTGGTGGCGTAGCCGGTACCATTGTTTATTTTCATCCAAGCTTATTTCGTATCCCTCCTCCCCAACTTTCAACTGAAATAGAAGATTTCACAAATCGATATCGTCACGCGGGGCAATAAAACCGTGACTCCTCGTCACACGCGTTTCGCATCGACGCCATCTCGCTGATGTCATTCACGTTCAAAATACACGTTTTGCCTTCGGGCCAGAAATTATCTCTCGATGGAATTAGTAACGGTCAACTCTACCGAGAGGGTGTAAATGTGAAATTGACGGGAATTATGTACGAATGGAATTAAAGAAATGGAACGAATTCATCAAATGAAATGGAAAGGACTAAAATCGAGAGATTGAAAAATTTGCGAAGGTCGATTGTACCAAATTGTTTGTTGCTCAATTTAATGATCATTTTTCAAATTTGATTGATCCAGCAAATGCCCTATTTTCATTTCTCCTTCAATCCTGTAATTACTATCGCGATTTTTTTTTACTTTTTTTTCTTTCACCCCCCCCCGAAATTTTGTTGCATATGTCTGAAAGAAAATTCCCTAAAAGTTACAGCCCCTAATATTAATATTGAGTACTTTCCCTTCGCGTGATAAGTTTTTTCATCTAAAATACACGTAAGTCAAGAACTTTTTTCTTCAAAATTTTACCACTCCGCGGTTTTTTATGCTATCACATTGATTTTGGTCGCAATTTACGCAGAATTGAACGATCTTCGAAAGTGTCTTCAACGGCGTGAGTGTAACTTACACTGGTGAGATGGTACGAGGTCACTAAAGTTGATTTCTACCTACGATTCTCGTTTTTCCGCTGTTATCTCCGAAATGATTAACTTTACGGAAAAAATATAGAAGAAAATTTTTCTGGAAATTCAATTTCCTACAAAAAAGGTCTCTTAGACCTAATTGCTAAAATCAATATTTCTTGAGATATTGAACCTTAACTTATTTGTGATATGAATATTTTTATGGATTATCGAACCAAAAGTTTCAAATTGTTGATATTCCATATCATATCACCATTCGTGATATGATATGTGATATGTGATATGGAATATCAACAATTGAAAACTTTTGGTTCGAAAAACTGTACAAATTGTATACCATAAATGAGTTAAGGTTCAATATCTCAAGAAATATTAATTTTAGCAGTTAGGTCGAAAGGACATTTTTTGTAGGACATTAAATTTCCAACAAAATTTCCATTTACGATTTTTCGGTTCACTTAATCATTTCGGAGATAACAGCAAAAAATCGAGAATTTTGGGTAAAAAACAACTTTAGGGACCCGTACCATCTCACCAATGTAAGTTACACTTACGTTGTCCAGGACACTTTTAAAGATCGTTCGATTCTACGTAAATTGCGACCAAAATCAATGTGATAGCATAAAAAACCGCGGAGTGGTAAAATTTTGACGAAAAAAGTTTTTCATTTACGTGTAGTTTAGATGTAAAAACTTATCACGCGAAGGGAAAGTACTTAATATTAATATTAAGGGCTGTAATATTAATATTAATGTTTTTTTCAGAGACATATACGACAAAATTTCGGGTGGGGAGAGAATGAAAAAAAAATCGCCCTATTAATTACACCAGAAACTTTCCTGACAATGAGGCGGAATTACATTGAATTACAACTTTGACGAAAATTTTGATTTTTTAAATTAAAAATTAAAAAATTGAATGATTCAACGAAATTGTTAACTCTTATTTACTCTTAATGGCAAATAAAAAAATCAGAAAATAATTTGGTTTGAACGAAAATTGGTGTTCGTGAAATTTTTCGATTATTACCAATTCCCATGATTCAAAATTCTGATAATTGACGATCCAAGAGTTGGAGTGGGTTTAACGTTTGAACAATCTATTGTACAGTTCTTATCTTTTGTACTACTCGATAAATCGTGAAATGTCGATGATTTTTATATAGCAAAAACCGTGTGGAATTTTTGAAAAATGATTTTTTTTTTCATAACAAGCCACGTTCACTCTCATCACACCATTCATTATACCGGGTGTCCCATTTTAATCTTACAGTTGATTTATTTCGAAAAATATTGCTCCGATCAAAAATTGAGTGGAATGAAACTTTTAGGGTTCAGAGGGGGACGTTTAAATTTTTTTTTTGTTTTGGTCCAAAATTTAAAATGGTGGCGTTAAGATGGCTGACATGTTTTTTTAAAATGGAAACATGATTTTTTTTCACCAAAATTTTTTTCAGATTAAATCTAACATCTTTTGTAGTAACATTTTTTTGATACAGCCCATAATAGAGGGTGTCCCATTTTAATCTTACAGCTGAAAAATTATCTTGAAAAATTCTGCTCCGATAAAAAATTGAGTGGGATGAAACTTTTAGGGTTCAGAAGGGGACGTTCAAAAAAAATTTTTGTTTTGGTCCAAAATTTAAAGGGGCGGTGTTAAGATGACCGAAAGGTTTTTCAAACAATGAAAACATGATTTTTTTTCACCAAAAAATGTGTTAAGTCAAAACTAACAACTTTTGTTGGAACATTTTTTTTATTCAGTCCATAAGAGATAACCATTTTTTACTATTTTAGTATTATCCGGGATAACCATGATGGTGGAATGGTGGAATGGTGAAATGGTGGAATCTTCGAACACCTTTAAGAAGATTTCAGAAAACACTCACGAGGAGGATTTAGAAGACCTCCTCGGCTTCGTCATTATGCTGCATAACGCTAAAATAGTCAAAAATGGTGATCTAGTCTAAAATATCCGGGCTATAAAAAAAATATTCCTACAAAAGATGTTAGATTTGATCTGAAAAATTTTTTGGTAAAAAAAAAATCATGTTTCCATTAAAAAAAACATGTCAGCCATCTTAACAGCGCCATTTTGAATTTTGGACCAAAACAAAAAAATTTTTTGAACGTCCCCCTCTGAACCCTAAAAGTTTCATCCCACTCAATTTTTTATCGGAGCAATATTTTTCGAAATAAATCAACTGTAAGATTAAAATGGGACACCCGGTATACATAACACACCCACAGAGGCGTGTGCAGAAAACCGTTTGAAATTGCGAGCTTGGAAAATTTACGATCAAACGCCGCGTGCTCTCTTATATCATATCATTGTATAACTTTCCCCGCGATATTGGATGCGTTACACTTTCGCTACTCTCGCCAAGCGCACGCCGAGGGCATCGACACCGCAAAAGAGTCGTCTCGTAAACCCGCTTAAGCTTCAATTTTTACGATACACGAGAGATACCTTTCATAATTTTAGAATCGTTGTACAAAATCAACTGTCGCTTGAGGAAAGGCTTCGAGCTCCCCTCCCAGTTTTTCCCATTTGTAGTCACTAATTATGCCCTATTAATTAATTTCATCAAACCATTTTCCAGGGAAATGGGTTAAAAAAGTTTTGAGGTTAACTTAACCTCCATCCACTTCTTTGAGGCAGCTCAACTAAGTCAATTAGTCAACTTCAACTATTAGTTTTATTATTTTTGAAAAATTATGAAATTGTTGATTTTGTATTTAAACAATGGGAAAGTTTTGCTAGAATTAAATTGAAAAATCTATCACTTCGAAGTAAAGTAAATAAAAATAACTGTGAGAAGTTTTTCAAGCTCCAACTATTTTTGGTAATATTATCGAGGGTTGTATTTTTCGTAAATCATCGACGATTTTTTTTTTAATTAATTGGCATTACCTGGTTTTTCGATTTTGTTTAAGAGGTTTTTTTTCAATAATTAAAAGTTGAATTAAGGTGGTTAATGGTAATTTCGAAAATCATGTTTGTTCACGCTTTGAAGGAGAAACTAGCGTGACCAAAGGTGGATTCGGATCACAGAATTCCTATTCAAGATTTTTAGAAATGTATAAGAATGACTGAACAGCAAAACAATTCAGTTTCGTCGGATTAATCGACGGACATATTTTTACGCATTCTTTCTGGCGGTCATTTCTCAAACATTGAACTATCAAGATCACTGAACAAAGAATTTGAAATTTTTTTTAGCATTCCTAGAAGTATCTTTTAAAATGGCACCTTACGATCTCAATAAAAAAAAATATATATATTTTCTCCATTTTTTTAAAAATAATATTTCATTAATATTTTGACGATGAGCCGAAAAATTTTCGAGGAAAAAATTAAATAAGTTATAAGCTGGTAAAGTTGGGGGTAAAAAAAGGGGTGTGCTGACTGACACGATTGCAATCATTCTAGTCATCCGATACAAAATTTAATAAAATATTCTTAATTAGTAAGAATGTCGTTATAACTCTTACCTCAGAGAAAAACGAAAAAAAAAATTCTCAAAATGGCGGCTGTCTGAACAAAAAAAAAAGGGGTTTTTCAACACTTTTTTTCATCGTTTTTTTCTTTTTACAATAGTAACAAATAAAATTTGAAACAAAAGTGGTAGAGGCGATATTCTTAAAGATCTAAATTTTAAGAATATGCAAAGAAAATTGTTTTTTTCAAAATGCTAGATCAGAATACCCCCTTGAAGTTACGCTCTGAGGTGACGGGTGTAGTTGCTGCGCCACTAAAATTGTTATAATTTCGTAAATTATTGCCATTTAACAATTTTCTTTCTAGGATATATTCTTAAAAGTTCGAACTTGAAGAATATGCAAAAAAAAAATCATTTTTTCAAAGTTCTAGACCAGAATATTCCCTTGAGATACGAAAACCTTTGACGAAAATCTGAGTCCCAATAAAATATAAATAAGGTGAAAAAATATATGAGGCATTCCACGTCAAGTCGGCCACCCCATTTTTTGAAATCACCAAAAACCGCATACAAATTTTTGTAAAGTAGTTCCAACTGTCAAGAAAATTCGTGATTTTTTTTCAGATTTTTATATTACATATTTCAGCCGAAAAAAAATACAACAAATTTTCTTGTTCCATTTCGTAACTCGAAAATTATTCATCGTACGAAAAAAAAAGTACAACATGAAATTTAGGATTTTCAACGCACTTTTCACTGAATGTTTTTACAAACTCCTCCAAAAGCTTTACATGCCATTTTTGGAGCAAATAATGTTTTTATTTTTTTTTCTCAGAATTGACATCTTCGATTTGTCTCTAGTTTTAACAGTTTTTTACTTGATATATTTAAAGACTACAAAAAAATTGACTTAGTGGAGAATCCATTCCTTCCCATGTGTTTTCCGTCCCAAACGAATACACAAATTTCTCTGTGCATTAACAGGGTTGAGACTATCTATAGATATTTTCTAAAGCATTTTTGTTCATTTCTTGTACTTTTTCAATTTTTTTTACTTTTTTCATTTTTATTTATTTTTAAATATCTTTTTGTACATTTTAATAAACTTTATCAATGGACCCATGTACACCCATAAAGTCTACTCAAATTAAAGTCAACGGCTAGTCGCGTCTCTCGATTGCAAAAAAAAAAAATTAATTTACCCTCTTTGGATACACCGACGTTTCTATGGCCAATGAGTACTTTTTTAATTCGATTTGGGCATGACTTTTGGGAATGAAGCAATGACACTGCTCTGTTCCTGGAATCGTCTTCGCAGTATCAAAACGAAATTATTTTATTATTTTTCCCTGTCTACGATTAATAATGATAAAATATCAATATCTACACTCTTTCGTTAAATCACTCTATAATGATAGAATGTATCAATAAAAATGCATTTGAAATAATGAATTCTCCACTATGCCAATTTTTTTATAGTCTGTAAATACATCAAGTAAAAAACTGTTAAAAGTACAGTCGAATCGAAGATGTAAATTCTGCGAAAAAAAATATGAAAACATTATTTGCTCCGAAAATGGCATATGGAGCTTTCGGAGGAGTTTGTAAAAAATTTCAGTGAAAAGCACGTTGAAAATCCTAAATTTTATGTTGTACTTTTTTTTTCGTACGACGAATAATTTTCGAGTTACAAAATGGGACAAACAAATTTTTTGTATTTTTTTCCGGCTAAAAAATGTAATTTAAAAATGTGAAAAAAATCACGAATTTTCTCGACAGTTAGAACTACTTTCTAAAAATTTGTATGCGATTTTTGACGATTTCAAAAAATGGGGTGGCTGACTTGACGTGGAATGCCTCATAGATAGGAATTTATATCGCGATAGAAGTAGCGGTTTTATGCGGATTTTACGCTCCGACAGTATGAGACGAGACCGTAAAAAGTTCCCCACGGACTTGACGTTGTGCGATACAAGTTTCAAGCGGTGCGAAATACCTTGGCATTGACCGGATTGCCTCCGAGAGACGAGGCAACGTGCTCGTGCTTTATTGCATAATGTTTACTCGTCTCGTTTTCTCATCCTGATATACACATCTCGGTCTCTCTCCCTCTCTCTTTCTCTCTCTTTCCCTCTATCTCAAGAGAGGGATAAGTGCATCTCAGCAGAGGGAAGTACATCTCAGAGGAGTTACGGCATTCACTCGATGGCAGTGAGAATTCTCACTACATCTGTCCTCTTTCCACTCACGTTTTATTACAACCCTCAAGATGCACGATTAAAATGTAAAAGGAAAAAAGCACGAAGAGAGAGAGAGAGGGAGAAGAAGCAGCAATTACAACGCCAACGTTGAGAAAAATCATTTTTTCGCCATTGCGGAGCCTCAAGGCCAATATTAAAATTATATCGTTACACTGCACTTTTGTCAAGATGGCCACGATATCTTATTTCTCTCTTTTTCTCTTTCTCCATGTCCAAATCAACTATTTTCATTTTTTTTTTCCCACTCCATCGCGTTTTACGATCATTATGGTGATAAATATTTCTTGGTGTAAATTACACGATGCTGGGAGGAAAAAAATCCATGGAATTTCCATGATTATTTTTCCGACCCAAATGTCGGCCAATAGAATTGCACCATTCGACGTCACGTACAACCTACATGGTATTATACTGATAATTTTTTGATTATTTTCTCTGGTAGTTGCTATATATAAAAAACAAAACATGATCCAGTCAAATTAACCACACGTCAAACTGACAGGTTGAATTCAATTGTGAAAATTGGAGATTTTGCATGAAAATGAGTCGATTTGGAGTTTGTTCTCTGTCCACCATTGATAAAAAAGTCAAAGGAAATGTTCCCATTAATACGGAGAAGGCAAAAAAAACAGTTTGGAACCAATTTACTACTGTTAACTGTTCATTTCATCTCATGGTGCAATTCTATTGGCCGACATTTGGGACGGAAAAATAATCCCCCGAATACCACACGAGCTTCAAAATTATCTGGCATTTCCCTCAAGGTTCCCTGCAAACAAATAAAGTCGTCAAGTTTTTCAGGAAAAACTTGACTCCTTCATTTGTTTGCAACGAACCTATCGGGAAATACCCGATAATTTTGAAGCTCTTGTGGTATTATAAGTGAAAATTCAACGGATTCGAGACATTTTGAATTTTTATGCCCATGATTATTTTCCATTAGCAATTACATATTTCATGACGAGACGCGATTTGCAGAATTTCATGAAAAATGAGCTTTTTTTGTTTCCGTGGTTTTGTCTGGTAATGGGAAAAGGTTGAGTCGTCTGATTCCTTGTCAATTCAGAAATGACTTTTTTTTTAGAAATTCTGGACTCATTTGGAGATGATGATAAAAGAGCAGTTTCGAAAAAAATTGAAGCAAGAAACTAATTTAATTAGCGTGAGCTTCGAAGTTGAATTTTTTCTCAAATTTGACGTCTCGTTTCGCCTTGGACGTTGCGATAATACAAATTATGTCGTCTTGAGCGTATAATCACGAAGATACAGTAATCCTCGGTATTGCTTTGCAAAGTAATCACAATAATTCACGTCTTGGCGTTAATCTCGTCAGCTGTTTCAATGGTAGATTATTTGTGTGTTTTTTTTCTTATTCCTTCGACGTGTCGTCAACCCTGAACGTCTTTTCTGAATTCTTCATGGTCGACGAGAGGAAAAAGGAGCAACTGAAAGAGAGGAAATTCTTGAATATGGCGAGAAAATCCTCCTGACAAAATTAACAGAGCTCGGAGAGACTCATTGTTTATAGTGATAATTCATATTTTTCTTTTTTTGCTTCCTCATACAGGAAGCTTTGTTTTTGTGAAAAATTGTTTTTTCGAGATTTTCATGTCAGTATGTTCAAAATGTCATAAAACACCGAGAAATCATATTTTAAAAAAATGTCCGGATGTATGTATGTATGCAGAGATGGGCATGTGCCATTAAACACGTAATGAAATTACATATCTAATTACTAATTACTTTCAGTGTTTGTAATGAGAAATCATATAATTACGAATTACTCAGATCGTTAGTAATTAGAATTTATTAAATTACAAATTACTTTGAGCATTTGTAATTAAAATTCATTTCATTATCAATTGCTTAGAGCCTTAGTTATTACAATTTATTTAATTAAAAATTGCATCGAGCGTTAGTAATTAGAATTTATTTAATTACAAATTGGAGTCACATTGGAGTAGCGAGCCAAAATTTTGCACATGAGCTGAGCTCCACAGCCCCTTTGTTTGTTATGAATTTTGCAAAAATTCATTGACGTGTGCGAATTTTATGCGACTTTTAAATTTTCAAAAAAAGGGCGTGGTTGCTCTAGCGTTCGCAAATTTCGCGATATCGGGTATAAAATAGTATTTTGTGCACCAAGGGGAAAAAAACTTTTTCTGACGAGTGTGAGTTTGCAGCATGAGCCGAAGGCGAATGCTGCAAACACACGAGTCAGAAATAGTTTTTTTGCACGAGGATCACACAATATTTTATTGTCCGACGGCCGTAAAGTGCCTTTTAAGCCCACGAAGTGGGCGTAAAAAGGCACTTTTACGTCCGGAGGGCAATAAAATATTATACAGATAGTTTGAGCGTTAAAGATTATTGCTATTGGATTTAGCGAAAATCGCTCAAGGGGTATCGTGATTTATAAAATTTTGAATTTTTTGCAAAAAGTGCGTGATCGCTCTAGCTTGCACATATTTCGTGATACCACGCTCAAAATTTGTATAATGGTAGTTTAATGAAAGAAGTTACTTGGTATTCAATTTTGCAAAAATCGCTTGAGCCGTGCAAATTTTATGCGATGTTGAAATTTTCAAAGAAAAAGCTCGATCGCTCTAGCGTCTGCAAATTTTGCGATGTTGGGTTAAAAAAAAATTATACCGATAGTTTGAGTGAAAAATATTGTTGGTATTGAATTTCGCGAAAATTGCTCAAGGGGTTCGTGATTTATGAAATTGTTAATTTTTTGGGAAAGCGCATGATCGCTCTAGCTTGCACATATTTCGTTACATCAGGCTCAAAATTTCTATAATGGTAGTTTAATGGAAAAAGTTACTTGGTATTCAATTTTGCAAAAATCGCTTGAGCCGTGCGAATTTTTTGCGATTTTGAAATATTCAAAAAACAGCTTGATGGAAAATTGTACGATACAAAGCTGCTGTTTTATTACTCCGATAACCAGAGGTAGTAAAAAAAACTTGCAAATCGGAAATTTGCACATTCTTTCCAGAGTATTTTTCCGTATTTACAAAGCTTCCTCTGTCGGGAAGCCAAAACTGTGACAGCCAACATTTACTAAAATTTGCTAACATTTGTGAATACGAAAAAATACTGAGGAAAAAAAATGTTCTTAACAAAATGTTAATATTTCAATAACGAGCTTCCTAATCGTCGTGAAATTTTTACACGATCTCTCAAATACTTCATACAAAAACATACCAAACTTTCAGAATTTTCTTATCATTTTTCATTTTAACCCTTAAGGAGGTTGAACTAATGATGATAGAATTCTGAAAATTTAATATGTTTTTACATGAAATATTCAGGAGGTCGTGTAAAAATTTCACGACGATTAAGAAGCTATTTGTTGAACAATTAACATTAAAAGATTTCATAGGGACTTAACATCCTTAATCGTCGCGATTTCCGCATGCTATTCTTGCACTTTTCTATCCAGTGATGAAATTAATCGACATCCGATGGAATCCGGTCGATGTCAATTGCGTCAAATGAATATGGGAATCCCTCAATATATTATGAATCTTGCGTTTGCGCGAGAAAAAAAAAGTTTGCGAAACTTCCGTTTTGCAATTGAATCGCGGATTCCACCGGATTGAAAATTTATTGATATTACAACAATTAATTTTCAAAATTAATCAATTATTTGAAAGAATTATTTAACAATTGGAATTTTAATTATTCGCTGAAAAAGTTCATCCGTCGAATTTTCTTTTCGTTGAACGTTCGAAACTTCAAGTTCGTCCTTGAACGGAATTTTCTGTACATTTTTTGTCGAGCCGATGTGAATCACTCGGCGATCATCCCGAAGAGGTTTTTGCTCATGTGCGGATATATATAGATAAAACGATCATTTGAGAGTCATTCCGGGATAATTTTACAATCCGCATTCTTCGGGTCAACTATT